>JAWMAG010000054.1:8655000-8680000 GCA_037013455.1 Ceratitis rosa
TTGAAAAGTTCCAAGAGGATCCAACGTTTTCAAGCAAAGTTTTGTTCAGCGGTGAGGCTCGATGGCTAAGTAAACAAGCAACATTGTCCCATTTGGGACCATGAGCAACCAGAAAAGATTCAGAAGCTGCCATTTCATCTAGAAAAAACAACGGTTTGGTGTGGTTTGTTCGCTGGTGGAATCATTGATCCATAGTTCTTCAAAAATGATGCCAGTGGGAACGTAACCGTCAATGGCGACCATTATCCCGCCATGATAACTGACAAATTGAAGCCTGAAATTGACGCTCGTGTTCTCAGCAAGATTTGGTTTCAACAAAACGGCACCACTTCTCACGCAGCGCATCAATCAATGGTTTTATTGAGAGAACACTTCGGTGAACAGATAAATTCACGTTTTGGGCCAGTCGATTGGCCACCTAGATCGTATGATATCACACAGTTAGACTTTTTCTAGTGGGGCCATGTAAAGTCTAAAGCCTATGCGGTCAATTTCGCTTCGATTCAGTTCTTAGAGCAAAACATCACGTATCATTCGTCAGTTACCTGTGGAAATGCTCGAACGAGTCATCGAAAATTGGACTTAGCGGATAGACTAGGAAGGGATAATCTTCAGAAAATTAATGCCAAAGAATGTTCTTTCGAACGCTAATAAACATTTCCCATTCAATTTGAATTTTCTGAGCAGGACCGGCAGGAAAATTAAAAGCTATTAAGAGGGAGCGGAGATATTAGGCGTCACTTAGTTGACAGTTTGAAACCATTTGAAAAAGTTGGCTACTCAAACAAGCTATATATAAGACAAGCAATTCTATTAACTGAATTACAATCAGAGAAACAATTAAATCGAACTACTTCTGTGGATATTCATCCCGAGTGATCAAAAATTGGTTACATACGAGAATTTGGCACGAAAAAGGTCATGGCCAAAAAGCGATGACCCTCCTCAAAAGATTGCAAAGCCTGAATTGACAACAAATAAAGTAAGACTGAGTGCAGGGTGTGACTGGAGGAGCTCTACCGTCAACTGTTTACAACAAGCCCTCCAAATAAAGGCGACCAGAATTGTGTTGTATTTCTTTTTGACAACACCAGACAATATGCACCTTTGATGACCAAGAAAAAACTCACGGAACTTGATTGGGATGTTTACATACACCCACCAAATAGCCCAGACAATGCTCCATTTGATTGCCAATTGTTTCGGTTTCTGAAAAACTGCCCTATACCTATATAAATAATTGGCGCTTTGTAACCGCTGAACCGATATTCGGCCGAGCTCCTCCACTAATTTGTGGTTTAGCGTCTTAATGTTTTTTCCAACAAATGGAGGGACCTAAAGTTCATACTTAAACCCCTCCGAACGGCTTATAGGTATTTAACTTTTATTTCATGCCAGAAATGCACTGCAATTTGAAAATTTAACTTAATTTAAATTAAAACTCGGAAAAAACTAGCCGCCGGAAAAAAACGCTGACAAAGTTTTACAGTTTATTAGCGACACTGAAGCATTTATAATGCCAGCAGAAAAATGGCAAAAGATCATAGAGCATAATAATCAATATGTCCCTGTTTAATATTGAGAATAAGTTAAAGTGAGCCGCGGAGACTTTCCATAACATTTAATTTACACATACATTTTTATAAAGCCAATCAAAAGTAATTAATATCTCATTAATGAATATGAGCTTGCTTTCACACTGCAAAAAAAAAAAATGCCAAACCAAAGTAATGAGTCGAAAGCGAAAGCTTCGTGCTTAAGTCTTTTGTTTAGTGTCTCAAAAGCAAAAGAGTTCAATGAAGGCCCCAAAAGGATACAACACTACGTTTGCATTAATTATTATATGTATAAAAAAATTAATGGCATATAAAAGTATAATTGAAAAAGTGTGTATATTATCACATCATTTAATAATATTGAAAAAAATTCGCCAACAGCTCATTAATAACACACAAAAACGCAGACAAACACATATACATATGATATAAAAAAGTCGCCAATAATTTCCTGTACTCATTTTAACTCGAAAAAATACGAACTAAAAAATAAAAATAAAAAATAAAAAATAAATAAAAACGCATATATTTATGACGCTTAAGGATGCTGTTGCCACACACTCATTTATTGCGCTTTGATATGATTTCGTTATCTTGTAGTAACAAAATCATTTAAATAAGTATAACGATAAGGCAGTTTAAATGCCATTAAGTCGAGCACCCAATTACGGTTGAGCGAAGACAAGCGCAATAAGGGTAAGCAACTAAGCTACTATAGCAATATACCATATTACTATGTGTATATGTATATGTGAATATGTGTTGTTATGAGTACAAAGGTAGAAATGCCGCAAACACAGCTCATTGATATTGTTAAACATGTTAACAGCCGCCGTTGAATGAGCTGACAATCGGCTAAATATACATACATACAAATATACGAATATACAGATTGGCAAGCTATCCCAACAACAACCACAACAACACCAACGTGCAGCTTAATCGACAACTTAACGTACGCTGAATTTTTATTTTTACTATTCTTCAACTCTTTCTTTTCTTTTTATACAACTTTTGTTATTGTTATTGTTGTTGTTGTCACTGATTGGTTTGCTCTTGCTGTTGGTGTTGTTGTTGTGCCCCTTTGTTTATTATTCTTTATGGTGTTCATTTAAAATTCTCGCTTTGTTTCATTAAAAAGCGATGCGCAGGCGCCAATTTCGCAACAACAGCGGCACACACACACACGCACACATGAAAACAACAACAAGAGAAAAGCAACTTTAAACAGCAGTAAAGATAACAAGAACAATAACAACAATAGTTAGCATCAATTATTCGTGTTCGTGTGTACACAGCCACAGACTTTGACAGCCAAAAGCAGACAAGTCGAATATTTATCTGAAACAACTTGTAAACTTTGTTTTTGCGTTCTTGTTTTTTTTATAATCATTTCGTGTCATTAATCCTTGTTGCGAAAGCGATTAAAGCGCACAAACATTCGCACACGTTATAAGTTATAGATATCGTGTGAAGCGCCGTGAAGGCAAAAACAAAGACAGAAAAGTATCTAAATCAAATAAAATGCAGCACAAAAATTGGTGTGAGGTAAGTGGTGAGGATCAATTGCAATATTGAATATATATTTTTCTCTTTCACATTTAAACTACATTTACGCACTTAATTTTTCAAATTTGTATCACTTAATTATAGCATATTGAAGCGAAATATTTCTCGCGTTGTGCTTTTTGGTATAAAAAATATTAAAATTTAATAAAAAAAATTGGAGTAATGGTTGATAAATATCAAAAAGCTATAAGCCAAAATTTCTTCTTTGAGCTAATACCGTTAAAATTTTATGATAAATATATTTTTTTCATTTATCGAAATCACTATGCAGGCATATCTGTATTTATAGCATTTTATTGACACTCACGCATTATTATGAATAGAAATTTATGGAAAAGAGTAAAACCTTATTCAAATAAAAAAAGCAATCTGAAGGGTTTTTGAATTTAAGTTTTCCAATAAGAATTTTGAGTTCAAAGCATCTGATCCAGCGTTTTTAATTTCTCTTTTTATACCCTCTGAATAATAGATTTTCTCATCATCCTCAAAAAAAAAAATATATACTCGTATATATATATATATATATATATATATATATATATATATATATATATATATATATATATATATTTATAGCGCTTTCTAACCGCTTAAGCGATTTTCGGCCGAGTTCATCAAAAATTTTATGGTATTCCTCTTAATGGTTTTCCAACAAATGGAAGGACCTACAGTTTGTTCTTAGCCGCTTCCGCAAATTTATCTTTATAAGCAGCTTTTTATATTATGTAAAAATAAACCCCGACTCGATTCCTGGTTTTCGGAATGGCAGTATGCAATGCTAATCACTCGGCCATTACGACCGCCAAAATAAACTTTTGTATATTTATGAACTCCTCTTTTGACGAGAAATACGTGTAAATCTGGGAATAAGCCGGCATTTCGTAGAAAAATATGGAACAGCATTTTTTTCTTTAATTTTTTTTTCAATTTACAAATAAAAACATTTCTTGACATGGCGAAATCGCGGTCCAGAGTTTTATAGTTTACATTCAACTCAGTCAAGGCACTAGCAATATTGTAATAATTTGATTTAGCTGTCTTTCCACTGAAAGGATAGCTACAACATTGTGTTTTTCGCAAAACTTTGAAGCTAATCTGTTCTAGGCAATCAAAGGAACCAGATACAAGGTCGAAAATAAACATTATAGTCTGAAAAATTTTTTTTTGGTATAAGGATCTCTAGAGTCCTTAGAATAACATCGTAAAATTGATAAATTTGCATATAATTTAAAAAAAATTTAATCTATATGATTAACAAATAAAAAACTAGCAAAAGTGATTCCAAGATCAGAGAATTTTTTTTTTTTTTGAACTTTGTAAAGGTTCACATTAGAAAGACTATATGAAGAAGATAAATAGTTTTGAGATTTCAAAAAAGGAACATAGAAGCATTTCTCAATATTAAAAGAGAGTTTGTTTTGGATTCTCCAGGAAGTTAAGTTACACGTATGTATGACAATTATTTTTGTAGCAACTTCTTTTGTCACACATTGATATCTTAGAGGCTGAGCTGATTTGGCTAATTTTGATCTTCAAATTTTTATAGAAAATCAAGGAAGGTTAAGTTATTGAAATACATCCGGGAGTTTGACCAGGGGACTTGAATTTTTTTTTTTCAGGAAGGAAATCGATCAATGAAATAAAAGTGCTTGTTTATTACCAAATTTTTGTCTAGATTTACATATGAAAAATTATCTTTTTTGGTTCCACAGTAGTTGTAAGCTGTGCTTATACATTTCAAATCATAATATGTAAGTGAGCGTAGATCAGAGTATTGGCGTTCGGAAAAGATTTCTCACCCTTGGTTTGAAAAGTAATTTAACAGTAAGCAAGAATTTTCTGGTTATCTACAAATATTGGGTGTATGCTATGTATGTATGTATGTTTTTTTTTCGAAAATTAAGACTTTGTTTTGAAGAAATTGTTATACATTTAATGTTTAAAGTATTACTCATCGGAAGCTACGAAGTTTGCCCATCTTTCTGGCAGTTTGTGGATCGCATCCCAAAAGAGCTTCTCCGGCTTGGAGGTGTAGAAAGAATCGAGCCAATTTCTGATACCCTGTTCTGTAGTGAAGCGTACTCGTACCCGGTGAGGGCATTCTGCATTGATCTGAGCAAGTGATCGGAAGGTTCCCTGGGCTATAAGGCAGGTGAGGTAGAACTTCCCACCCACAGTTTTCCAAATAGTTTTTAACTGGCCTTGCAACATGTGGCCGAGCGTTGTTATGATGAAAAATTATTGATTCTTGTCTGGTCGCATATTCTGGTCGTTTTTCCGCAATGGCCTTTTTCAAACGAATCAATTGTTTTCGGTAGAGGTCCCCATTGATCGTCTGACCCGATTTCATTAACTCATAATAGAACACACCCTTGTGGTCCCACCAAATACATGGCATAACCTTGGCACTATGGATATTTGGCTTTGCCGTGGATGTCAATGGTTGGCCGGGCTTCACATACGATCTCTTGCGCTTTGGGTTATCATAATGAATCCATTTTTCATCGCCAGTGACAATCCGATGCAAAAACGACTCCTTTGGAGGCGTTGAAGCCACATTTCCGACATGCAGAATCGACGTTTGACGTCTCTTGACTTTAATTCATAAGGCACCCAATTTCCAAGCTTCTATAAATATATATATAGATATATATATATATATATATATATATAAGTAAGTATACGAGGGGATTAACAAACGTTCGATCAGTTAATGACCTTTAATTTGATTTTGTTAACTATAAGAACAGGAAATCCTTTACTTTACTTTATTAGTCTTTCTTTCAAATTTTAGAACGAGAAAACGCAAGACAGCTGAGAATAAGTCAGACGAAATTCCACCACCAACGCAACGCAAACATAAATTCGCCATGTGACTCTCTTCTGGTTTCGGCGTAAGTTACACCCAATCCAAATAGAGGACGAGCCCCGAGAAGGTTGATCAAAATCTGATGACATCACTATAACTCTGGTGAAATCCAGAATTGCCGAAAAAATTGACAAAAGAAATGATTGCTAATACATTGGGCTTGAATGCCATGGATGTATCACGAATATTAAGTAATCATCTGGGATACACGAAGAAATCTTCTCGGTGGGTACCACGAATTTTAAGTGAGACCCAAAACACAGGCTAGAGTGCATTTTGCGCAAATATTACGAATAAAAACGAAATATTTTTTCTGGTCAAATGGCCGAACTTTTGGTAATCCCCTCGTATGTTTTTTTTTCAATTCTGCAGTATGCAAAATAAAAATAAAAATAAAATTACCACCACGCCATTGTTTATTCACTTTACTTTGTCTTAAATGCAAACTGGTTAAAATTCACACAGAATCCTAGTCAACCACCTTCGCTTAATTAAATTTATCTTATCTTGCTTAACAAGGCACTAAACAGATAACTACAATTTTTTTTAAAGTCGTTCAGTAGGCAAATTAAAAGAATGAACAACAGTTAAAAAATATAAAAGCAAAAGGGATGCTAAGAAAAGAAAATGATGAGCAAAACTGGCACAAAAATACGCAAAGCAGACAAACAGACTTATAAGCATTTATATTTATACCTATATATATGTATGAGCCTTCAACACCAACTTCAAATTGGTTGAAACAAAAGTATGTGATTTGCTTACCTACATATGGTACATACATATGTACATAGGTATACTAGTAGATACAATACACGTGCATGCATATAAATCCCTTTGTGTCCGGAAATTTCGCCGATGTTTCATGGCCAAAGGTTCTCTGCGTCGCGTCGGTCTCACATTACCATACGAAGACACCATCACTGTCCGCTCGCTGCGTATGTACGAGTATGTATGCTTTGAGTATGTCTTGTTGTACATTTTATTAGCTGTTTTATGGGACAACATCTTAAAACATTGTGGCAAGGAAATTAACATTTTGTTAAACTGTCACATTTATTGTGGCTACGAAATGAAATGTTGAAACACCAAAAGAATGGCAAAATAACTGAAGAAGCCGCAGTTGATCTTCGCCCTGTTAGTCTCTGGTGCTGAAAGTGAAGATTAAGTTGATAGTTAAGGAACAATTTTTATGAGTAAAATTTAAAATGTTGTTGTTTGTTGAGTCAATGATGAGATAATTACATATGGTACTTAAGACGGTGTATTATATGAACTTAATTTATACATTTAATTAAAGTAATTAATTCATACATACATTGTTTTATAACTATGTACTTTACTTGAATAAAATAAAGTCAAAAGTAGAATTTGCCTTATATTATATTATTTTTTATTTTGATTCTTTTTTATAAGTGATTTCATTAAAAGATTTTTTAACGTAATAAGGTCAAGGTTTACTATATCAGACTTTTTTACAATTAGTCACTAAAAGAAATCACTAACACTTGCTAACAGAAAACTATGAAAAAAAACGCAAAGACCAAGCATTCAGTATTAAATCGTCTATGGTAGATGTAGAGCATTTTAACGTATCATGCGAATCTCGGATGCTTAGAAGTACTAAAAAACAATTTGAAAGTCAGAATAAATCCACTTAATTTCGTTAATTGTGTGTTCTATTGATTATATCAAGTAAAACTCTGTTCACACATGCGCTCAATTAGCTAAGTGAGATTATTTGTGCAATTAATAGTTGCCCATTACCAAATGATTGGTAATAAATTATTTACGTACTCCTGAAAAGTATGCTTAATAATCAATCAAGGTAAAAGTAATCCGCTCGGAGACAGCTCAGAATAAACTGCAGGTTCCTCCATTTATTGGAAAAATATGAAAACACATGCCATACAGTTAAGGAGGAACTCGGCAGAAATTCGCTTAAGCGTTTACACAGCACCAATTATACATATATACAAATATATATATAGAAAGTTTAAGATAATGAGATTAAATTGAGAAAAACGACTTGAATCAAACTACCGTTTTTTAGACACCATGTAACTATCAACCAAAAATTTAGTAAACTTGCTTAAAATATGCAAACATTCCGTTTTACAGCATTAAAATGTTACTCCATTCCAGTATAATTTGTTTTCAAAGTTTTCAAAGAAAATTTAAAAAATACCAACCATTAATTTTTTCAACTTGATTGAATATGTGTGAACACCAAATCCTATTTAAAGCTTAAATATCTTTAATAACAAAAAATGCATGCCAAAATAATAAATTACCTACAATATATAACGTTTTTTTTAAAGGCAAAAAATAATTGTGATAGGCACACATATATTAGGTGTAGTAAAAAGAAATTCATTATTTTTCCGATCGGGTACCGCTAGATGGCATTAGAAAGATGATATTTTGTACTAAAAAAGCTATTCTGACAGTTTTGTGATTGGTTGATTAAGTTTTGTTTGAGCGTACGTCAAAGATCTAGTGTCCAGAGAAAATACGCTATATTTTACAGTTTATCTTCGACAAGGGCGAAAACGCAAACCAGGCGGCTAAAAATGTGAATAGCATTTATGGTACTGACACTGTTACACTGTTGCACAATTTAGGTTTCATTCCGGTAATTTTGATGTAAAAGATGCTTCACGGAGTACAAGGCCATTGTCGAAAATGTCGATAAGATCATGGACATTGTCGAGTCCGGCCGTCATGTAAGCACTGTTTTGATTGCCCAAGAGCTAAAAATTGCACAAAAAACCGTTTGGAACCATTTGAATAAGGCTGGAAGGTTTTGCTGTATGTTTGGTGGGAATTATCTACCGTGAGCTGCTCGCATAAGGCAAAATACTTAACTCGGAACTGTACTGTCAACAATTGGACCATCTGATGGGAGTAATCGTCTAGAAGCTCCGGGAGCTTGGTTGAAGGGTTCTTATGCATCATATCCATGGCGAACAATTTTGCTGGAGACAAATTCGCTGCAAGAGAAGCTAATAAGAACGAGGGCTTCTATGAGGCAGGCTTAATGAAATTTCCTTTAAAATGGCAACAAGCTATCGAACAAAACGGCGCATACTTAAAACCTTCAATTTCATCCAAAAATAATGAATTTCTTTTTACTATACTTAATATATTATATTTCATGAAGGACGAGATGAATGAGTTTAGCCATATCTGACTGATCGTTTGTCCCCTTGCGGGTATTGGGGTTAAGAATAAATCCTAGATAAAGCATGCATGTTGTAATAGACGACTAAAATCCACCCACAGGCCGGTAATGTCGATCTGTATGGAAATTGAACTGGTAATAGCTTCGGCTACTATGTCTGACTAGTTCCCTCGGTGTTGCTCTGACCGAATATCATGGTAGTGGAGGTTAAATCTAAATGCGGGTAGAGGTGTCCTAAAGTCATTTTAATATGTCATTACCCGACCAAACAGGTGAGTATTTTCATTTCACATTGTTAATTTGAACACCAGTGCTTTTCTCTCAAGTGTTAAAATAAAAGAAAAAAATTGATTTATTCAAGTTGGGAAAATTAGTAAACAAAACTTAAACATTAAGCACTTTGCTTGTTGTCCGTTTGTCCATCTGTGTGCGAAATGAATTTTGGAGCCAAAAGTATTTCTCGGATTCCACTTGCCAAAGGATTTAATACATATTACTCTACGCCTTCTTTCCTTATGATACATGTTTAATGTCGTGCCAACATTGGTTCAGAAATAGACCAACCTTTCACCAACATACCAACTATTTGTGATAGATTTTTATCCGATTATCAAATTTTCGGTACCACTCGAGCTTAAACTTTCCTTGATTTTAGAATTTGAAAAAAAATGTCATACAACTGAAAGTACAGACATCGAAATATTTTAAAAATGAACTGTATTGTTTTACGTGAAAAAAAAACCAAATATTATATTTTTCCCAACGTTCAAAAATTATAACCTTTTTTTGTGTAAATTTATTTTCCTAAAAATGTGTAAATGCATTTCGTTATGAAAATCTTTAAAATGGAGCCAAAAGATATTTATTTGATTTAAGAAAGAAATATCATAAATTACAGTTGCAATCAATTATTTTTATATTGTAATATTAAAATTTGTATGGATACAAATATGTCTGAAAAAATATATGTATGTGGTTTCTTAAAATAAAAATACAAAAATATATCCTGCAAAAATCGTATTGTAAAAAATTCCTTTAAAAAGTTGTTGAAGCGGTTTGAATTAAGATTAAGAACTGATATTCTGCTACATCCTGGAGTTTCATTTCGCTGTCTTATTATTTTGTGAGAAAGTGATAATTTTAATATCATTTTTTATATACACGTATGTACATATGTACAGATATACGTAACATTTTTAAAACATGTTTAAACATGAATATTTAATGCATGCATACTTCTGTATAAATAACCAAAAGGTAGCAATCTATCAAATGAAATAAACCAACAAAAGTTTATTAAAACAAAAACAACTTTGAGTGAATTCTCTTAATGCACTCATATCATTTAGAACTGGTTCTGCTATTTCTATATTACATACCCGAGAAGTATATATGTACAACTCTATATGTTATATCTATATAGTCGTACTTATGTGTAACATACCTACCTATTTACTTGTATTGGATGAGTGCATAAGTTCGTGCCCGATTTCAACTGCAAACTAAAATTGAAATTTTTTGAAGAAAGCGCTTTTATTAATCAATTATGTATTCGCCATCATGTTCGGCAATCCACTCCCAACGTTCAACCAACTTACGGATACCTGATTCATAGAAATCGCGCGATTTCTCGTTGAAAAAGGTGTCAAGGTGGTTTTTGACGTCTTCCACATTTTTAAATTTTTTTCCATTCAAATTGTTCTGCAGCGATCGAAACAAATGATAATCAGAAGGTGCAATGTCGGGTGAATATGGGGGATGCGGCATGATTTCCCAATTCATCTCCTTTAGTTTGGTCAGAGTCGCTTTTGCAACATGTAGCCTGGCGTTGTCATGATGGAAAAGAACTCCTTTGCGATTGGCCAAAATCGGACGTTTTTCATCAATTGCTTCCTTCAATTCGACCAATTGCTGACAATACTTGTTGGCAGTAATCGTTTCTCCAGCTGGCAAGAGCTCAAAATAGATCACGCCTCGGATATCCCACCAAATGCACAGCAGTACCTTCATCGGATGCAATCCACCTTTCGACATCGGTTCCGCCGCTTCGTGTGCCTGTTTCCATGTTCTTTTGCGTTGAACATTGTTGTACAGGACCCATTTTTCATCACCAGTCACGAGCCGATCCAAAAAAGGTTCGTTTTTGATCCGTCGAAGCAAAGAAATTGCTGTTGACATACGGTCCACTTTGTTCTTTTCACTCAACTGATGTGGCACCCATGTATCGAGCTTCAAAGTGTACCCAACCTTTTTTAAACGACGAAACGCAGTTGATTTGTTGACGTTCAATTCTCTGGCAACCTCTTCCGTCGAAATACGTGAGTTATTCGCAATTAAAGTCCTTAGAACATCGTCATCAAGCTCAGAAGGCCGTCCACTGCGAGGTTGATCTTCGAGGTTAAAATCTCCAGAACGAAATTTCGCGAACCATTTCTTTACTGTGCGGAGTGCTTGAGCACGGTCCAAATAAACTTCGCGAATATCTTTAGTTGCAGCGCCCACTGTTTTTCCTTTGCGGAATTCGTATAACATAATATGACGCATATGATCTTTTTCGTTGTTCATCTTCCATGCGTCTTTTCACTAAACAACTCAAATCAAAATGAAGTTATTTTATGCTTGATTTACAGTTCGGACTGTCACCTTTCCAACGATATATAATATGTATATATTTCTTTCACGAGCGCCACTCTCAAACGATTCGTACGGCATTCAGCGGAATCGGGCACGAACTTATGCACTCATCCAATACCAACATTGGCCACCAAGTGAGTGCTGCCTCTGCCATGGCTGTGATGACAATGCCAACAATGTTAAATGCTAAGGATAAGCTGTGTGTATCCACTTAAAATGACGTAGAAGAACGTAGCGAATGCAGGAAATCAATGAACATGAAAGAATGATGGTGGCGTAGAGATTAAAAGAGAAATCATACTTGCATACATACATATGCATACATACGTGTACATACCTGAATGAATGCAGAGGTTGATATAGGTACACATGCACATATTATATTTGTATGATCATTTGTATGTACTCGTATGTATGTAAACTGATGTGTGAAACTCCGCCCTTTGCTAAAATGCATGTTGTTTCGAAGACTCTGGGAAGATACATACGGTTAGTATATAAATTTATATACAAATTATTGAAGAATGTTTATCTTTAAGTAGGAGAGTCAAAATAATAAAAAAAATTATTAGTTTTTTAGCATATTCACGAAAATATTTGATCGCAATAAAAAGTAAAACTGTGAAAAACATTTGAATTTAAGTTTTTATACGCTAATATTAGGTTAGGCTAGTTGAAGTATTAGCTCACTTAGCCGCTAAATGATCCTAATGACCTTCTCCCCCTAGTCAAACCAATACGTGGAAATGGCAGAACTGAGCAACGGAGGAATTACTCATTAAGAACTCTCGCAGGAACCATAATTTTTTTATCACTAACTTTCCATTTCGTTTCAAGATATAAAAAAAAGGAAGGTACCCAATATAAAATTGACAGAAAAAGATTTTTTGACATTTTATCTTATTTTCATTTTAACTTTAAGATATTGTCACTGTAAAAATATTTCATACACTTTTTTTGTTTTAAATCTAAGTCGCCTGAAAATAATTTTATTTCCATTAGATTACCGAAAAAACAATACAAAGCTTTTGAGTTTTTTGTGAGCACGTTTTATTTTTCTCTACTTTTTTATTTACATTTAAAGGTTTCTCATTTTTTGTAATAATTTTTTTTAACTTCAGAAAGTTAAAATTTATTTAAAAAAATGAAGTTGGTAGCACAAAAATAAAGCAAAAGTCAAAAAATCTTTTTATGTCAGATGGTTAAGATTTTTGAAAAATATTTTGAGTGAAACTACAGTGTTTTTTGTATCATGGGCCGATTTTTATTTAAAAAAAAATTCACCTTTTTTTCGAAGTCAATATTTTTTTTATTTTTCAACGAAATTGTTTAATATACATAGTTCCAACCAGATTGAAAAGCTCACAAAGTAATAATCTTTTAGATTTTTCTATTTCAAGCGACCAAATCACTGGGGCAGTTACCTCCTTTTTTTTGAGGCGCTCACTTCAGTGCTACGAAACAACAAATTATAAGAAAATGAAGACAAAAATAATTTTTTGCACACCCTGAGCTTTTTTTTTTTAATAAATTACAAAGTGAAAATGATTGAATTTTGTTTTTTCCAAATGCAAATTCCCAAAGAAGAATTGAAAAGAATATAAGTTACCAGATAACTTGAATTTGTGTCACATATCTCTAAAGCCTTTAGAGACAATGGGCAAACTGACGTTATCTACACCGACTTCAGTGAAGCATTCGATAGGGTTATCACTTAATTCTCATCTATGAACTAAATCTTTTGGGCTTTTAACTTTATCAAAATTAATTAATGTCTCATCAGAAGTTCCTCAATGTAGCCATCTCGGGCCGATTCTGTTGCTGTTATTTATAACTGGCACATCTTCCGTAATAAAACCTTCAAATATCTTGTTATATGACGTGTACATCACGTCATTCGACGTAAGTCGTTTGTTACGAAATGATCTTGACAATTTAGTTCTTTGGTGTGATAAAAATGACATGCATTGAACCTTCATAAGTGTAAGGGCATGTGCTTTTCGCGAAGATTTGTTCAACCTTCTCCTTATACAATTAATAACTTTAGTCTAGAACAAGTCTTCAACTTTGTTGATTTGAGAGTTATAATGGACCCTAAGCTTAACTTCCATCTTCATATCAATACGACTTTAGTGAGGCCAATATTAGAATATGGTTCCGATAAGTTAGATTCTGTTCAAAAACAATTTTTACTGTTTGCATTAAGACATTTCCGATGGAACTCTACGCTAAATCTTACTCCCTAACCGTTAAAAGCTTCTAAATCTACAAACTCTCGCAAGTCTAGAGAAATGTTGGGCGCATTGTTCGATTTTATTGCTTTAGGTTCCTGGGCTCTTAATGTTGACTGTTCAAAAAATATGGACATAATTTTATGAGAGTACTATTGAGCTTAGGTAATTGACAGTTTCATAAAACGGAAATATTTTGAATTTATTAAAATTACGATAATTTAGTAACCATTGAAGGTTAATTGAAATCAAATTTGTTATTTATAAACACACCTCGGAATATACATTTCTTGGTCGCAATAGAAAGTAAAAGCTCTTATCCGAGGTCAATGCTTTTTTTTAATGGACTTTTTTTTATTAGGCGGGTCTCCGACCTTCTTTCTTTCTGAGGTTATTTCAATTTAAATCACGGTTTTATAGTCAGCCACTTGCTTCAAGACATTACTAGCCCTCAGCCATATCTCAAAGGAATGGACACTGTAATGAGAATTTAATGAAGCGCTAAACAGACTATGTTAGAATGGCTCCAAAATTTCCCCCTTCTTAGTGTAAATTAAACATTTTCGTTTAAATGAATTTTTCACTTCGGGCCATTTCATGTCGCCAAAAATTCGTATGCTTTCCATATTTGCTTTACGCATTCGCATAGTATTCGTATTCGTCTTAACCGAGGTACACGTATTTGTTGTGGTATTCGTATTGAAATTTGCATTAGTATTCGTATTGGTGTTCGCATTAGATTTAGTAATGGTATTCGTATTCGTAGTGTCATTCGTATTCGTATTCGTAACGGTATTCGCATCGGTATTTGTATTAGAATTCGTACCGATATAAGTATCTATATTGGAATTTGCTTTAGCATTCATAATGATATCCGCATTAGTATTGGTATTTGTATTCGTTTTAGTATTCATATTGGTATACTTATTAGTATTTTTATTCATATGAGCATTCGAATTAATATTCGGATTGGAATTCGCAATAATATTTGTGCAGGTAAAAGTATTCTTATTCCTTTTTGGTTTCGTAATCGTATAATCTCATAATTTTTGGTCTAGTATCTATGGGAATGACATTGCGAAAAAGTATGAATTTTGGTGAACACAATTTGTATTTAAATTTATTTCAAAATACTCGAAATTTGATTCTAGGCTCATAACGTAAAAGTTAATATTTTTGTACACTTTGTCTGGTTCTGTATATTTCTGGTATAATGAGTCTGACTTGTGGCTTCATGTTAGTAAAATAAAGTATTTGGATATTCTTCACTCTCACAGGACTCCAAGAATTGATTGCCTAATGTGGCGAATTTTTAGGCCAAATTATGAGTAATCGAAATATTGCTGGCATGATGGTCAGACCCGACGATTTCCATTATTTTATCGACATTTTCAACAAATTGACCTTCCACACAATGCGTCATTATTTTCTATCAAAATTACCGGAACGAAATCGACGAAACCAAAATTGTACATGATTGACTGTTACAGTGTCTTTTTACTAAACCTAAATACTATTTCTTATTCTTCTTCTGCTTTGGTGTAGGCACTGCTTGCGTACTTATGCGAATCAATAAAAGCAGGCCATTTTTTTCTTCTCCTCGCTGCTTGGTGCATATTGGCGCATATTTTAGACAATTTAAATTCATATTCCTTGCAAGAAATATCCTTTTGTGTTTATTTTTATAAACTTTTTTATTTGCAGGTTTTGCTAAAATGTAATGTGCTAAAGAAAAATATATAATCAAAAAAGTCACACCTTCTTGTTTCGTCAAATTATTGTACTAAACTCCTTCAATGGCACGCTAAAAATTATCGACTCGTTAAATCACAAATTGTCATCATAACAAACAAGTCAACAGCTCACTTTCTATCAACAAACCTACATATACCTATGAGTATAGTTACCAACGGTTAAGTAGCTGTTCGCTTTAGTAGGGAAATTATTAATTTTTTTAGACGGGTTCGCCCATAGTTTGGGCTTAACACGCTTATTAAATCAGTTGAGCGTGAAATAATGAACAAAAATTCCCATACACACATGCATACAATTTTTTTCTCTTATATATATATATACTTATGTATATAAGTGTGAGGATGTAAAATGTGTCGGAAAGTTGTGCCACTACTGTGGCCAAAACTGAGGTGGGAAATGTAAAGGTGATTCCTTTGCATAATATGGATCTATGCAGCATATCGCATTTCCAATTGAGCGTAAAATTCTACATTCGCCACGCCAATTGGCAGTGAAATGAGCT
Source organism: Ceratitis rosa (assembly GCA_037013455.1). NCBI lineage: Eukaryota > Metazoa > Arthropoda > Insecta > Diptera > Tephritidae > Ceratitis > Ceratitis rosa. The sequence continues at coordinate 8,671,301 of JAWMAG010000054.1, forward strand.
AAAAGCGCACAGCATACAATCACAATCACACGTGTACCAACAACACTCACACTCTCATTCAAACACCACGTGCTTGCCACTTTGTAGGTGTATCCATGTAAATAGGCGTGTTACGAGAAGCCAAAATATTTTACCAATTCTGGTGGCAGCGTAAAAAATCGCTTACAATGCTGCACTCATCCGAACCATGGCCAAAGTGCAGTGTGGCCATATACCTTTGGCCAAAATGCTCGTATATCCAATTTTCGCAACTAAGCGTTACTTGCAACTGAAATCGTTTTTTTTTAATATTTTTTTTTTGTGGACCTTCCATACCATATTCCCTCTTCCTTTTGCAGCATCACTTTAATGAAACCCTGATTTTGGTATCGCACTCGAGGCGGATATCCTGCGGAGTTGCATTCAGTTTGCACGCTTTCATTAAAGCCGACAATCTGCAGGCGGCCAATCCATCAGTCAGCTAGTTGGACAGTTTGCAAGACGGCCAGCAGTGCGGGTGGATGCCGGCGATGATGTTGGTCGTTTGCAGGCTGAGCGGTTTTAATGTGATGTTTTATTTTCTTTTATGTTGACTTTTATTTATTTGATGTGTTTTGCTGCTTTGTTTTTGTACTTGCAACATATCAATTTAACACTGTTGCAAAAGGTAGCAAATACATTCTACTTTGCACTGCACAGTGGGATAGCAATCCTTGGAGTGAGGTGTAGCAAATGAATATGTTAAAATATTTACTCACTTTTTTTGAAAATAAAATTATGCATGCTTGATTGAAGTTATTGTAAATGCAATATGTATTGTATATATGTATGCCGCTATCCCACTTGAATGATTTGTTTGTGTGGGTATGGCTTTATATAAAATGGTCGTTAACAAACAAAACAAAAAACACATGCTAAAACAAAATCTATAAATCCTACTAACGGTAAGAATGGTTAGATTCAGTAGGTTGGGATTGTGACACAACTCAAATGCTAAGCTTCACTACCCATCCGCCTTCATTTTTTTATAAACTTCATTATCGGCGAAAGCAGCTCCTAAATATCGGAACCCAGCTCCACCCAAGGCCAGGTAGTCTCATAAAGAATGGGAGACTACTTCTCCTCCTCCTCTTCCTTATCTTTCGCCCAGCTTCTGTGCCAACTCTTAAGAAGAACACTCATCTTAGTGGTGTGTCATTCTATCAAGCATTGCTCTGTTAAGGCTTTTCAAACTTAGGTATGTTGGGTGTGTATTTCGTGTACCTTTTCCGATTCCGTTCTGGCAGCAAAATGCATATTAATGAGGTTTTCGGTAGTGAAGAGTCTACTTTGGACTTCCTTGCCTAACAATTTTCTTACATGCACCCCGATACCAGGAACACAAGTGATGGTTTTTATCTTCTGATAATTAATAGCCAGACTATCGCGGGAAATGCTCATGAGTTCAGCTCAAATGTAGACTACTGCCTCCATATTAGCTGCAGCTTCACTTTGATATAAACTATGTGTGTGTGGTGATCGAGTAGCATTAAAGCGATTTTCTAATCTATGTTTCTTAAGAAAAGAAAAACTCTGCCAACACTTCAGGCGAGTTTTCATCCATCTGTATATATGTATCTCATCTATCTCAATACTGCAAACAGGAGTATTGAAATTATTACTTCATTCTTCCTTTGTACCGTTTATTCGTGTTATATAATTTAATTGTTGCTGATAACATGAGTTGAGAAAGCACTATTGCCTGGTATGAAATTATAGCTTTCAAGGGTTTTTGGTTGTCCAAATCATTGATTATTCCAGTGTTTTTCCACCCTTAAATCAGGAGCTGCTACCGCTGCAGTTCGATAATCTGTACTGGATGGATATTACAGGCTTGGACCAAAGTTAAAGTAATTTACATCGAAAAGGGAGAGACAATCTTGTGAATTTGAATGGCTGAATCGACATCGCTAGATACCACAGGTTACCCAAAACCATTTCTCAGGAACCAACATGCTTATTCTAAAGGTAAATCTGTCGATACAGCGCTTCACGATATAGTTGTGTATGGCGAAATAGAGTTTGCTGCAACACATATGTACATGTTCACAGTATTTTTCACGAGGTTGCAATAGAGGTTCTACAAGAAATTAATAATAGTTCTTGGTTGTGAAGCTCTACAATTAATGAGGATCATCATCGCTGATATGAATTTCGCCCGTAGTATCATAAGAAGGGTGGATTAATTTTATATCCCCTTTTATGGTCTCCTAAGGTATACACTTCATCTTCTTTATTGATGTCCCCCGTTTGGTAGCACTTGGAGACAAATCCTGCTCCATCTGATCTTTCCAATAAAGTTTAGATCTTCCTTTTGCTCTGCTACCACCGGCGGGTGTTGCAAAAGCATGTCAATATCAACGCATATCTCGTATAGATTATCGTTCCATCGCTTGCTAGACCCACCATTGATAATATGCAAAGTTCCATAAACCTCTAATACCGACTTAACTCTGAGCTTCTGGTGAGTCACTATCGATTCGTGTGGTCTGGCGTTGTCCTGATGAAAGAGATTTCCAATCCTATTGATCAAAGGAGGATGCTCCTAGATAATTGCTTCCATCAGACGTTCCAACTGCTGGCAGTACAGGACCGAAATAGGAGTTTGACTATAGAGGATGATTCCTTGCCAATTCCATGAAACACACTACAAATCCTTCCTTTCCGTCTATAATGGCTTTCAGAATGTTTGAGTGGCTTACTCTTGGACCACGGTCGTGTTCATTTGACGTTGCTCTAAATGATCCAATTTTTATCATCGTCCGCTTAAGAAATTAGTCGGTTTTGTTACGATTCAAATTACCGATGGATATTCAGTCCATGAGGTTTCTTTTTGGTCAACTTCTGTGGTAAACATACATACATCGAACTTCTTCGTATATCCAGTCTTTTTCATGTGGTTCCACACTATTTTTGTGCAATATTTAGTTCCCGAGCAATCAAAAAATTGCTAAAGAACTACGGCGTAGAAGACGGAATCGAATTCGTTTTCAAAAGTTTCTCTCCCAAATCATTATATGGCATATAAATAAATAAATAAAAATTTCATTAACGGATTTTCGCCATGAGTCTTCAAGAAACAGGTTTCAGAATTAAAAGTTATTTATTAAATTTTAAATCCACTGCGACTGAAAGAAATTAAATCGCCATTACTTAGTGTGGTTGACAAATTTTAAATGTTTTGTACTATCATGAGTTTAAAGTAAAAGTGTTTGTTTTATTTTACCTCTGCGAATATAGTTCATATGTATCATATTTTGACACGTATTTCATTTAACTATTGTAGATTATGCAAATTTGTATTTTATTTTCCCTTATTTTGTTTTACCTTAGCCCACATATTACATAAACAGATAACCATCCTTCGGCCAGTGGGCCATTACAAACAAACTAACAGAAATTTAAAAATCTCTTCTTTTAACTATTTTGAATCGTGCCAATGCATAATGCAATTTTCAAGCATAACTAAATGCATTGATGTACGCGAATGCATGACTGAAGACTGTTAGTCCACACTGACGAATGGTGAATAGTAAGTATATATATATATATTATAATATGTATATATGTAAAAAAGTATGCAAACTTGGTGGGAATGCCTTATGTATATATGTATAATTATATGGAAGAAGGAACCAAAATTTAAGTTCGTAATTCCATTCTCGAGCGGTTTACTTTCAAAAAACTTCCGTGATCGGAACCAGTCGCTTTTTTAATAAATTCGGATCATAAAGTATACAACATTATTAATTTTAATCAGTAGAAATATACTATTCTCCTTTACATTTTCAGAAACTTTTCTCACATCTCTCCACAGCATCAAAAATAATTATTCGTCTACTGAAACCTCCGAACTCAACGAAATCTTTCAAGAGATGTCGCCTCAATCGGCTGAAGGACAGGCACTCACAAACGTAGTGATCTAGGGTTGTATCCCCCTTAATGTTTAAAGATGATATCTCAAGAGTAGATGCCTCACGAAACGATTCTCCTAACTGGTCAGTCCTTGGTCCATGTTCCGAAATAAAACAAAGAGCCCTTTTCGTTGATGAGTTTAACACTTTCATATTAATATCTTGTCTTATTGGGTCTGGTTCATTTTGGAACCTGCCATCCTTGAACTGTATACAGCATTTAATAGTTCTGGTTACCATTTCAGTCCGAAATAGAATTCGCAGATCTGCCAGTAAACTGGGAACATTGAGAGTTCATTTCGTTAAATTTGAATCTCTGTACCATACCATCTGACCATGCCACTAACACAGTCTACCGGGTAATACATGTTCATTATTCTTAGTTCACAAATTTACAACACACCTCTACGAGTACATTGGCAAAAAAACCAAATCTCCGAGCTTAGATGGATTTTTTTCGGCTATGCTAAGCAAGGCCAGAGACAATGTTGAAAAGAAAAAGCTACGTCCCGATTTAATGGTGATCCAGGTAATATCATCCACAATATATTAAGACCAAAAGGTCTCCGGATATTGTCATTTAAACTGCCCGCGCTCAATATTTTCGGCACTTTTTTTGTTAAATTGGTAGCACTGTTCTTAATTACTATGCCAAAAATGAGCGCGATCTGTCAACGAGTTTATTTGCAGCTGCTGTTGAGATCAGTCGACCTCAGTTTTCTCTTCGAATTTTTTATTACGGCCTCAGTCGAGTAAAAACGGGTTCCACGGAGTGGTAACTTGAGTTTTGGAAACAAACAAAATTTGAATATGGCCGGTGAATACGCTGATCGATGGTATTGAAGTTTTTGGTATTAAAATCTTTTCCAACTACAGCTCGGGCAATGGCGCATTAACGTCATGAAAGTTTATGGAAATTGTTGGCCCACAATACCGTCCAACAAAACGGTCTTTATTGACCGTCTGTCCCGTTGGAACGAATTCAAACAGCGAATATCGAAAAAAAGTAATTTCCGGAAACTTTCTGGTCTTAATGTAGGTAAGACAGAGAACTTGTGCCGTAAGAACTATCGCCAACTAGTTTAACTTCATTTCTCTGAAAAAAATTGTGGTGCGTGGTTGATATTCACATTAAGCAAATTGTGGATAAGAGTTTACTAACGTCTACACAAAAAACAAATCACTAAACCCTGCGCTAGACCCAGCGCTACATAATGTCGTGTAGAACATAGAATTCGCACTTGAAAGTAGGGAAAATGCTGTGGATACCTTTATATGTTTAAACAAGCCTAAATTGATGAGTTACTATCAATAGGTATCAATCCTGTCCTGACTGAATACAAGACTTGCAAAAAATTTCAAAAGCAATAGGTACTAGACATAGTGATGTGAGATGTGCACAGAGGTACACCACAGGATGCACTTTTATAACCTCTCATTTTGACTCTCGTTCATAGATTGGTTACTGCCTATCCGGTTGACATCTCAGTTATTATGAACGATAAGTGTTTAAAAATTCCTGGGATTTCTGATTAATTAAGCACTTGAAACAATTAACAACTGGTTGCTGACTGCTTTTCTTAACAAAGAAATACAAAGTTCCAACATGAATCAAGCTACTCTGCCAGGCTATAGTAAAAATTTTAGAAAAGATTAAAGATTTTTAGGCTTTCAATAATCAGCATTAATGGCCGCGGCTGTCGTTTGAGAAGCTGCTGTCATCTACAATAACTCTAAGTGACTGTAAAAAAGTAGTGAAATCTGCGGACAAATTTCTGCATATTTTCGCAGCTGGTTGTAAAATCAACGGTGGAGTCGGCGCTGTAGTTTACTGCAGTAACTTCCAAGCAGAAAGGTTCACATTTACTAGTGTCAAGTCATATGGTCATCGAAAGAGAATGTTTTTTTTTTTTAGAATACGACAAAACCATGGACGACCCACCAGTCCCATTTAGAGAGCGGAAGCACGCATAATAAGTTTTTTCTTGGTCTGACGGACAGACTTTGGGAATGTAAACAGCATTGGTTTTCAAAATAGAGATACCACAAAGAGAGTAATAGATTTCGGGTCATTATATTTTCGAGAACTTAAAGGTAACACATGAGCCGTTGAGTAGTGAGGAGTATCGGCTATTTGACCTCAATGCTAATATATCATGAACAACGAAAAATTTGAGAGTACCCATTTGACTTAAATTTATCTCGCTGTATTTAACCGAAAATTAGTCACAGTCGGAAGTAAATCAGTCCTTACTCTGAACATTGAAATATAATGTCACGTAATATACGATAGCATCACATACCTATTATCTCGTTGCTACTTATACGTATTAAATTTTTATGCGAATAGGAAGTTAAAGACCAGTATCTAAGTAATAAAATGTTTGTGGTGTATCGCACCAAAAAGCCGTGTGATGATTAATAAAATATTTACTACAATATTTAACATTGTGCCATGATCAATAACACATTGGCTGCGATGTATTTTTGATAACGCTAAAACTGAGAAGAAATATTTATTAATAGCTTTCAGTAACAATCATTTCCACAAAAAATTTAGTAAATACAAGAATACGTAATCAATTTCGATAACGTCATGTAGTAAATTCATAATATTTTTTATTACTTACTTCCACTTTTCGTCACTGTCAATAGCACGTGCTACGTCATTGATATGATGGCATATCTCTGTATGTATAAACATACGGTATTATCGTTTTATCAGCGTCAATTAAAATTTTGTCAAACCTCGACTGTTGGCTTATCTTTTACCCAAATTTTTCTTTGCACTTGGCAACGAACAAAAATTGTTACGAAAACTTGGCACAACCGAGTGTGTCATTCGAGATTTCCAAGAAATACGCTCGTAGTATAAAATTTCCATTTCTTAAGACCATAAGGCGATAAGCATAGTAAATCGGTGCCAATCATACTTCGATACCACAAATTTAATATCTCTAATTATTGCTTTTATCAAAAAAATTAAAAATTTATCAACATTAAGAATCAACTTTTTTATCACAGGACTTTATGCAGCGATTGCTTTAAATTATATATAAATAATTCAGGCCACAGTACAAACCTCTAGGGAAACAAATTAGAACATAGATAGTACACCGCTTATAAAATATTGTACTTCCAAATAAGCGAGGCAATGTTCAAAAATTTTTGCTAATGAAATTATTAAACATGTTAAGATTCTGATTTGAATTTTAAAATAATTTTTTTATTTTGAACTCGTTATTCAATTTTCTCAAAAGTTATGAGTATCATAAGTCATATTGAAATAGTTCAAAACTGATTTGTTTGTACTAAAATCAATTAATTTTTATAATTTCACCCATTAAATAACAAAATGCGGAGCATATTCGATAATGTTCTTAATGAAAACAACAAACAACATATATCACTTAATATCAATTAAACGCTGAATTGAAATACAAAATTTATAGTATCTAAGTGTTCTATTGGTACCAAAATGCCTTTATATGATGAACCGATTCTTGAACGGATTTACTGTGCTTATCGTGCTTTGATCAGCGAGTTCGCATGTTATTAGATATACATATATGAACGAGCTTGTAACTTTACAGAAGTGTAATCGTATATCTATAATATAAAAAATAATTTTTAAAATGGTCAGTGACTTCCTATAAAATTCGCTTTGGTCAGAGGTAGATCTTTAAAGATCATTAAAACCACCAAACTATAAAAAAGTATAGCTGTTGATAAGTGCTTTAACTAAGACCACACTAAAAATTTTACAACGACTTGAAAGTATCAATATCTATGATTGTAATTAGACGAAAAAAATAGTCACATGAAAAAATTTGTTTCTGTTTATTATGACGATCTTTGCGAAAAAGTGATCTAATTTAATGATATATCTGCCCTCGTACAATAATATTTGGAAAAAAATCGTTCATTTTATCACTACATATTCCTCCAAAAAAAAAACTGTTTTCTTTCAAACAATTTTTTTTGTTTAAAAAAAATTTTTATTAATCAATATTTTGTAGATAAGTTGACGAACTGTAAAAACGAATCATCTGAATGCAAAAATCAAGACGGTTTCTTACTCTGTATCACATTGGCTATGACCGGAACTACAATGAAACATTTTCTTCAAAAAATAAAAAATGGCGTTTTTATAATTTTTTTACCATTTTTTTCTTTTTTTTAATAACAATGAATATTTTCGGTTGTAGTACCTTCCATAGGGGGACATTTGAGGAGTAAAATGCCGTTTAGTTCATGTTGATAAGTTCAATAGATTCTAAATAAGAGTGTCACCTATTTGAAAAAACGTGGTTGTCGCGTTCCGGTCTCCCCTCTTTTATACCTATTTTTTGGTATTGCGAACCTTCGGGACTGATCTGCAGGAAAAAAAATTGTGTTTTTTTTCTTTTTTAGAAAACTTGGCTTTAATTCTAAAGATGTCATTTGAAAGCAAGAGTTATTTATACTTTCTAATTTTGCTAAATTTGCTGGCGGCCGCGGTGGCCGTGTGATTAGTATTGCGTACCGCCATTCGGAAGGCCCGGGTTCAAATCCCGGTGCGATCAACATCCAAAAGTTAGAGAAAATTAATTTAAATAAAAAATTAAGTTTCTTATCGCGGCCGCCCCTCGAAAATAAAAGAGCTCAGCTGTTCGGTGGCGACTAAGTATAAACTGTAGGTCCCTACATTTGTTGGGAAGAACATCAAGACGCAAATTGGAGGAGGAGCTCGGCCGAAAATCACTTCAGCGGTTATAAATCGCCAATT
>JAWMAG010000054.1:8685000-8702500 GCA_037013455.1 Ceratitis rosa
ATAAAAGAAAACAACAACTTCACGATGGTAAATTGTAAATAAATGACAACAACGAATATGCACGGGGTTATCCATTTTGCGGTTTCGAAATATCTTTCCTCATGAAATTCCTCTTTATTATTAAGTTTGAGTTTTATATGTGTAACTCTACATCACTCAATTGACCACCTCTTAAATTTTTTCAAATTTCGATTCGTTTGAGGTAATTTTCGATCACTTCGTGGCACATGCTGGTTGGCATCTCAGCCATAACTTGGCAAATGTTGGTCGTTTTTTAGAGTCCTAGCGAGTTAAATGTTTATCCGCCTTAACACTGTCTCGTAGCTCCGCAAAAAAAGTCCAGTGGTGTAAGATGGCTGATATCAGTGGCCAATTGGCATCGCCAAGGAGAAAGATTACGCAGCCGGGAAGTATCTTTCGCAATAAACCCATATTCCCTCGTGTATGTAGCATGTGGCACCATCTTGTATTGAAGAAATGAGTTATTCAGTAAGATTTGTTTTAGTGTAATGATCTCTCTTTAATTATTTAAAGAGCTCTAAATGGGACAAATTTGCTTATTTACAGAGAGCGAAAAATGTAACTTTATTTATATCAGTTTTTTTTTTCCAAAAAGCCAGTAGCGAAAAATTAGTAAAGCACGTTTAGAAAACACTTCAATACACAAAAAATATCTAATGTATATGTTTTAGCAATTATTCTCAAATTGCAATCAAATTAAAACGAAAGATCACTTACACTTTAAATTTCCATATTTTTGTGCATTCTAGGCTATGTATTTTGAATAATCTTTCCAAAGCATGAGGTGTTTTGACGATATAATATGAAAACGTAGAGCTGTTGTAAAAATACATATGTATGTAATGTGAAATATTCGACGTCATTTTTGTAGTTTTAAATTTACATTTATACACATATGGTACATGCGGCCAAAAATCACTTCAGCGGCTAAAAAGCGTCAACAAATTCAAATTTCTTTGCATTGAGCTTCAAGTGGAAAACTGAAATGTGAAGGCAATTGCCTTCACCATACCACCCAGTCATGGTCTGGTTCTTGAATGAAATTTAAGAAGTAGCTAGGTGAATGTATATTGTATGTATGTATGCACATATACTCGTATATACATACATACACGTATGACATTATCATGAAAAGTGGGAAAGTAGAAATTTTTAAAACTCCATATTTAAAATATAAACAAATATAATACACTATACATTATTGGTATTAAGAGGTTATATCCACTTGCAAAACAAAATAACTTTGTTTCCTTGTTAATTTTTTTTTAAAGCATTATTCTATAAATTAATAGAAAAAATTTTAATAGACAGAATTTAATGTAGTTTAACAATAAACGACTCATTTTAAAAATATTGGATCCCCCTGTTCCTGTAGCCGATCTCCAGAAGGGCCACCAAAAACGGTGTCTGAAGGTGAGAAATATATTTCTGCTTCAAATTATCTGTACTGACTGTAACAGTGACGGACTCTATAGCAACAGGTGAGATTCGGTTTGAAAGACATTCGACAAACAGGCGGGATCTTGCAATTCTTTGGAGTTGTACCAAACTTGAAAGAGAGAGTAATGAAATTGAAAAGTAATTAGAGCAAGGTGTACAATTCGTTAAACAAAAAATAAATATTAATATATTGAGCAAGACAAATTGGCCGTAGAAATCGTGACAAAGAGACTTGTGAAAAAAGAAAAAAAAAGAAAGATTACACGCAAATACTTGTGAATGTTATTTGACAGTTAGTGAAGTGTATTAAAGTGACAATGCGGCTCATAGCAGTGCGATGACACATCGCGAAACAATCGCAACAACAAAAAAATCTTAAAAAAGTGTGGCTATTAAATTTCATTGATTATGAAATTCCTGGCGTTGAAGCGACGACGCCGGCAGCTTTATTCACACATTAATTTACACACACATATATATAAGAAATTGTACATATATTTCTACAATACATACTTTGTACACCTTTGAATACAGAGTATTTGAATGAAATCTTCTCACATCGTGTTAAGTCTACAAATATGCGTATGTGTGAAAGCACAAAATAATACAAATATATATATTCAATATATATATATATATAGATATATATATATATACATAACTGCTCAAGTATCCGTGGCGGTTCGCTTTCGGAATGGCTCATTTAAGCGTTTAAGCTGCTGTTAAATTAATTTAAGCTCTTGTTACCATGAGGGCAACGCAGACAACAAAAACAAACGAATAGTAATAAGAGCATACAAAACAATAATAATAAAAACGAAGCGATCTTTTATGAAAGCATGATTACCGTGATGATGATGTTGAAAATTATGTGTTTGTTGATGATGATGATGATGATGAGTTTATTGATGAAGTGGCTGCTGCCATGACGAATACAGGTGTGCAGTGGGAGGGTGTCATGAATGATAAATACTTTAACGATCTCAATTCGAAATCTTCATACAAACGAATTTGTATTTGATTTTGAATTGCAATACCATAGGATGTTGGTAAATATTATAGAATTATATTTAGGCATATGAATTGTGAATTGCTGAGACATGGAAAAGGTATAGAATTTATATAAACTCATTATGCAAAAGCATTTTAAACTTTAAATCTGCACACAGGATATGATCTTCGGTCAACACCAGCAAGGAGAAATCTACTTTTTTATCCATATATTCAATTTGTCTATAACTTTTTGTTAAAATAAAAGCATGGTAATAAAGACAAGCTCACTGTTTATATTGAAAAAGAACTACTGCGCACTTCCATAGCTGACCTATATATATTTTATTATATATTTACCATCTTTTTTATTTTATTTTTTTTATCTTATTGATTTTTAATTTTTTTTGTCGTTTTATTTTCATTTATTAAAATTTGTTATATTTCATAATTTTATTGTTTTTATTTTATTTTATTATTTTTTTATTTTATTTAATTTTACATTATTAAATTTAATTTTATTTTTTGATTTCATTTTGTTTTACAATTTTCTTAAATCCTTCTTAACAAATTGGTTGCAGTCAACCTCGACAATCCTTAAAAACTGACTGCAATTTAATGTCCGTCTTGTTTCGTAATAACAGACAAACAATTTAACAACTTTTTCATGACTCTCGGAGATAAATTTTTAGCTGGAGGCATTACAATGCAAAGAATACTCATTGCGGATCGATGCTAACTAACTCAAACGGTCATCAGTTATATAATGCGATCATAAGTACCAAAAACAGATATGATTTTATCTCCTCAATATAACCAACTTACTGGCTTACGGACCCAAGGAAAGTACCTGACCTGATTGACTTTGCAGTCACTAAAAAAGTATATAAGAGTTTTGTATTGGCTGAAACCTGTGTTGACTTATTTTCTGATCAGTCCTCAATAATCATTAACTTGACCTAAATATAAAAAATACATAAGCAGCCATATACAGTCCAATCCGGAAATAGGTAGAGAAACTGATATCAAAAACGAGTTACTTGTATTTAACAGAATACTATAGCTAAACCAGAGCAGAAAACAAACCAAAAACATTGATAACTAATAGCGGAATAAAGTTACTGGTCCGAAATAAGCGATCTCCCGATGCAAAAATCCGACTTAAGATGGCAGAAAACAAGCTAAAAAGGCATTAATATTCGAAGAGGAAAGAAAATTAAAAATATTTTAACGTCTTTGTCTCTCAACGTCTCAACTAAAACATCTCTATGGAAAGCTAGCAAAAATCGTAATCCGCCAGTTTCAATGCTTACTGAGCCTGCGTAACGGTTCATGGGCCAGAACGAATGTAGGAAAGGCGTCTTGTTTTGTAGAGCACCTCAGTATAGTATTTCAACCAAATACTGCTCCAAATAGTGCACCTTTGTCACCGAACCATAACCATACTGCTCCAAGATACACTGTTACTTGTAGAGCATCTGTATATGAACTAAACAGTATTATTACCGCTTTAAATCGCAAAAAATCTCCAGGAGACGATCATATCTCACCAAAATTGCTAAAAAGAATTGCCAAGCATTGCTCTCGTTTTTCATAAATATGGAAAAAGTCACAGATAATTATGATAGCCATCGTAAGACGTAACCCCGCTGTCATCATATAGACCAATCAGCCTGTTGTTTTGCCTATCCAAACTTTTCCAAAAAGTACTTATATCAAAAATTACCCCTTTTCGCGATGAAAATTATATAATTCAAAAAAGTTAATGAAAATAAGTGCAAACGCATCACTTTGACATTGAGACCAAAACCGTGCCCTATCGTCCAGCTCAACAATGTGCCTATCCCACAAGCTAACGAAATCACATACCTTGGCATTCACTTGGATAGACGATTAACTGGGAAGCGACACATTTCTGCCTAAAAGACGCAGCTGAAGCTTTAACTTTCCAAATAAAAAATTTATATGCAACTTCAGTGCTGCGGAAGTACATAAAATTTATGCAAAAAAAAAATCTTGAACTTGCTAGTTTTTTGCACTATTTGGACAAAGGACATTTATGCAGAGACACAAAAGCTTATTTTTTGAATACAACTGTATTACATATACAGAAAAAATAAAAATAAAATATGGCTTATTTCTGTGAAAGTTATACTAATATTAAATTGTTACTACAGTAACCGAGTAGTTCTAGTGGTTAGAAGTGCGAGTCGTGAATTTGATTCCTGAAAATCCGAAATTTGTTTTAACTTGAAGTCGCCTTTTGCGAAGAATACCAAGCGAAGAAATATACAAGGATGTGAATTTTCAATAAGATCTATCCATAATTGTATTTTAAAACGCATTTCATATGACAGAGGCACTGTGCAACGTACGCTATACAAAGCCAATGCACTTTTGCATGTTAGGTTAAAAATAGATTCAGCAATACACAATAGTTACGTAAAGTTTGCTAAGTAATAAATATATACAAGCATTGAAATTTACTAAATATTTATGATTTAGATATACAAGAATAGTTGGTGATCTCATGGCGCACGTGACGTGAAAATATCTGGGTCCCTACTTTCTATACCAACGCTATATCATGGGTATATATGTACTACCATAATCCTTGTATTGGCTGCAGATACATACACTTATATATGAATGTGCGTATTGTATTGTCAATTGGTTATCAGCTATTGTAATGTTGGTATATTGCCGTCAACTGCACGTCATCAAAGGTTACGAAATGACGTCTGAATTCATTAATTAAATTAGCAAGCCCATCCACTCGTTGCTGTGACTTTTTTTTGTTGATTTTATGTGTAGGTTTTTATTGGCATTGTAAAGGAGGAGGCGGGTAAAGGATGTTGCAATTAATCCAAAATATCAAATTGCTTTTTATATTCCTGAACTATGTATCAACATATTTTGCATTTGTACATTGCATCCGCTGTGCTATTGACAGAGGCAGTCATGGGTTAGTCTCAACTCAAAGTCTTCCTTGAATATGTATATGAGCGATAGTTAAAAAAAAATCGCGGGTATTCTCTACTTTGACAGATTATTAGTATATATGTATGTGTATGCATAGGTGAAAGAAAGATGGAACAAGTCGCTTCAATCGCATTGCGCAAACTCCAAAGAGGAAGTCGGAGTCGTTACATGTACATGTAATATGTTCAACAGTATTTTCCAACACGTTTGTTCCATCGTCATCGATTGGGAAATCACGTACCGAAGCTACCATATAACAAATTGCTAATGAGCGCTCTCAAGGAAGAGAATTGCAAGTCAAGTAGAAAACCGAAAACGGCGACGGCCATATGTTTGGCCCCAGGGAAATCGATCAGCGATGTTTCATCAAGGAGGATGAATTTTCCAACTGTTATACCAAAGACTATTTGCTCACCGTGGCTTTAATATTGTTTAGGAATGCGTAATTGGTCATTTCGTCTATCCCATTCTTATACTAAGAATTTAATCCAACACCTAATTTGGGCTCCTTTATTTGATTATGCCAAAACCCACCTTTTTCCATCCTTGTCCCGTCCATTTCACATCTTGGGCGGCGATAATGGCAGACATGATTTTTAGACGGACATCAACTAGCTGTGCAGCCGCCTCTTTCTAATTAAGCGACCCTGAAACTGAGATGCGTGAGCTCAAATCGAGGGTGTCTCGACCTATTCTTATTTTTGTGTTTTTTTATTAAAGCAGATTTTTTAAGGCATGAATCTTAAGCCCCACGCCAACTCCTTTAGTTCGCCCTCATTTCAATTGAATGGCAATCAAAATTTTTTCAAACTTATAGTAAGCTATTTTATTTTATTTTATTTACTTTTATTAATTTATTATAAGAAAATAGATATGTGTCATTTTTTATAATATTTAATGATTCATTATAGTAAATAATATTTAAATTGATTTGTAATAAAATCAATATCAAATGGAAATGCAACATAAATATGCAATATTTTTTATGACATGCATATGTGTAAATATCTTTGACTCCTTACTGAAAAAAAAAAGAATTTCCGTCAGCTAATAAAATTACTTTTATCCAGATGGTCATGTAAACTTATGACTAATGGCACAGAATAAATTCGAAACAACGAGGAAAATCCCCACTTACATTTGCGTTCAACGAAGCGACCTTGTAGGATCCCTAATAAATTCATCGAAAGTACTCCAAACACAAAAAAGGAATATGATCATGTTATGGTATGTCAAAGTTACTGTACATACACGTATGTGTACTAAAAATCCTCTCCAAGTTTGTTAGTCGAATGAATGAACTCGAACTCTGGCCTTCTGAATGGTAGTACGCACTGCTAACCACTCGGCTATTGTTTCCGAGTTCTCGCATGCTTAGGATCTAACGAAAATGCAGGTAAAGTATTGCATAGTTGACTCTATAAACAAATGCGTTCGAAGTTGCGTATCTGGGCTACTTTGGGTTCACTGTGGCAGACACTCATAAGTGATGGATCCCGAAATTGTTTTGTGAACATCAAACTGAACCTTATTAAGAACTTCGTTGAAGTACTCAACCGTGATGTACTGGCTTTTCAGTATTTAATTAAATTGCTTCAAAAGCTTCATCTCGATTTTTTGACCGAAATATTGAGCGATACCTGCGACGAGCAAGGCGATCGGCTACACAAAAATCTATCAAACATGGAAAGACGATACTAAGAATTTCGGAATGAAGGCATGATGAAACAGAACCAAGCAATACAAAAGACTCAGTTCTAGCCTTTTTAATTTCTGATTTGTTGAAAGTTATTAACTATATCGAAAACTAAAGTAAATCTTAGAAAACGCTGTGAAGATTGAGATTTAAGGTCATAAATGATCAAAGAGACAACTTTGGTTTGCTTAGGTCAGTGTACAACTGCATAATTAATTTTTTAAATGAATTTACATATTTGTATTAAAGGTTTCAGGGCTGAGTTGATCTCAATTAGCTAATTTAGCGCCAATATGAACGAGGACTCTTTTTGCCATAGACAATTTTGTTTTCATTTTATTGGTTTTTTCGAAAAAGAACACAAACTGAATGCACCTCTTGTTTAGTTTGAATTGTAGGTATGTAATATATATGTAACGGATATTTCCACTTATTGCAATAAAGAGTTTAATACAATAATATTAAAAGTATTGAAAAAGCACCAACGCAGAGTGAATATGAATACTAAAGTGATTCTTATTTGAAAGAGTTTTATTATGAGAGCTAATTGATACTTTTGCGCTCTTTATCATTTGTTGTTTTATATTTCATTTTCAGCATTTTTATCTTTTCTTCTTCTTCTTCTCAGTAGCGCAAGTAGCTGGGGACTTTTATGGAGTGTCTGCCAGACTTTCGCTGTCTGGAATATAAAATGTTTGAGTTTACCTACACATAACACCCCGTTTCAGTCAAACACACATGTTTACAAATACACATATGAACATTCAAACATACATTCAAATATATTTTATGTATAATCGTTTAATCTTTATAATTCTGATAAGTTTCCGGAGGCGTGAAAATTAACAGTACGTAGTGAAGTATTAATATTGATAAAGAAACAAAAACAACAAGATCCATAAAAAAATTAAGTAAATATTGAATTTTGATATATCGATATTGTACCATTCTGATTGAGTATAAATATAATCGTCTGTATAAATATCGTGAACAGTTGAGATTCAAATCAAAGGCGTAAACTACTCCTGTTAGCAGAGGTGTTAAAATCAATTAATCAGTCAAAAGTGTTTGCAAGATATTTTTTACGAAAGAAATAATAGCCAAAATTTTGCTATATTTTTTTTTTTAACTGTAAAAGTAAATAGCAATTTTTAAATTTATAAATAATTACCTCTAATTAATATGGAGATGGGAAGTGTTACTGGTGAGTAAAAGTTAAAATAGAGAGTTTTGAGAAAAAAAAATATTTTGGAATAAATGTACATATTTTGAATTAATTGACAATCCGTGAATAAGCAATTGTTAAGTGGTAATTTCTTTTTATTAACAAAAATATATAATTTCCATTTTTGTTAACCAAAAAGCTTAAGGGAAAACTGTTATGCTTTTTCAAAAAATTTCTAACATTCAACTATCTAATTTTTTGTTTAAAAACGGAATATATTTCAATAGCCATTTCAAACATACGTTTTAATACAAATAGCAAAAGCTTCTATGAAAAATCTTATTTTTTTAATTTAATTTAATAATGTTTTTGGTAGATATCATTTTTTATTTTATTTAATGTATGATATTTTACTTTATTTTTTTTTTATTTTATTTTATATTAAATTACTTTGTTATATATTATTTTATTTCGTTTTACTTTAATTTGTCTATTTTTTTGTTTTTTTTTAATTGTTTTACTTTTTTATATTTTATTTTATTTTACTTTGTTTTATTTAATATGATTTAAGTTTATCTTATTTAATTTTATTCTTTTTATTTAATTTATTATTTTTTTCAGTTTAGTTTATTTTAATTTAAATTATATGTTTATGTTTTATATTATTTTATTTTAATTTGTAATAGTTTATTTAATTTCAATTTTTAATTTTTTTAAATTTGAAATTATTATTTTTATTACATTTTATTCGATCTTATTTTGTATTATACAGTTTTATTTAATTTTTGTCATTTTAGTTTATTTTATTTTAGATTATTTAATTTAATTTTTTTATCTTATTTTATTTTATTTTATTTTATTTTATTTTATTTTATTTTATTTTATTTTATTTTATTTTATTTTATTTTATTTTATTTTATTTTATTTTATTTTATTTTATTTTATTTTATTTTATTTTATTTTATTTTATTTTATTTTATTTTATTTTATTTTATTTTATTTTATTTTATTTTATTTTATTTTATTTTATTTTATTTTATTTTATTTTATTTTATTTTATTTTATTTTATATTATTTTAGTTTTAGTTAGGTTAGTTTATTTTATTTTATTTTCTTTTATTTTATTTTTTTTATTTTATTTTATCTTATTTTATTTTATTTTATTTTATTTTATTTTATTTTATTTAATTCTATTATATTTTATTTTACTTTATTTTATTTTATTTTATTTTATTTTATTTTATTTTATGTTTTCTTGTTTTATTTATTCCTTTTTTTATATTTGTTATTTTAGTTTATTTTAATTTGTTTTTTACTTGCTTTTATGTTATATTATTTTAATTAGATAATTTTATTTTATTTTATTTTATGTTATTCTGTTTCATTAAAATTTTGTTATTTTAGTTTATTTCACTTTAGATTATTTTATATAATTTTATTTCATTTTACTTTTTTTATTTTAATTTATTTTATTTTATTTCGTTGTATTTTGTTTCATTTTATTTTATTTTGCTTAATTATATTTTATTTTAATTTATTTTATTTTACTTTAATTTATTTTATTTTATATCAAATTATTTTATTTTATTATTTTTGAATTAATGAAAATTATTGACTTTATTTTTTATTATGTACTTCATATTTTATTGTATAATTTTATCAAATTTTATATCATTCTAGTTTTATGTTAGCAATAAGAATTTATGCAATCTTTATAATTCCATTCCCTCTTTTTTTAAAAAGAATTGCGAGGGACTCCCTTTTAATTTTTTTAGATAAGTAATCGTTATCTTTCTTTTAAATGAAATGTATGTATGTAATTATAATTCCTTTTAAATTGTACACTATAAATAGCCACTTACTGTCCGTAAAAAGAAATTATTGCTAATTAATAGCTCAAATATCAAATCAAATCAGTACTACAAACACTGACCTTCCCCAAATACTTGGAATAGCCGTGTTAAATTTATAGATGTGTATATAAATATTTTAAAGTCGTCATCAATTTTTTTATTTATTTACACTCAGATATGGCTTCCGCTGCTATATGTTTTGCTGCTAAACAACTTAATTAGCGCTAACTTTGTAGAGTCAACTTATGTATATGCATGTGTATATTTGTGTATAGATTTTAATGTTTTTTAAACTGAGTATAAATATTTCGGCAACCGCGCCCACATAACAGTTTAATATACAAGCAGCGGATGACGCGTCGGTTAAATATTCATGAAAACAGCTGGAGAGGCGAGAAGTGTGAACATTGAACTGTTTTGAATTGACTTTTTTTTTAATTTCTCAATACAAATTTGTTTGTATGTGCTTGAGAATTAACACGTCATTAGTTTGACGGCTCAACAGTGTCAATCTAGAGTTTGAATAGTATGACTAAACTTTTTTTATTAAAATTTGTCTTGGTTGTGGCCCACGCTAGTTTTAGCACTAATTATAGAAAATTTAACATTTATTTTTAGACTACGTTATAACATACCTTTACGCATTTTCAAACGGTTGTACGTGTATAAATAAATCGATGACAATATTTGGGTGAAAATAATTAAAACTTATGCATCTAGATATATACGCAGGAAATCCGATAATTCGGTATTCTTAAAATTTTGATCTATCAAGTTGTATATGTTTCGACAACTGGTTTCATTTAATTCAATCAAAATTTCAATATCAATCCATAAAATTCTATATATTCCCTTTCAATTTTAAATATTTGCCAAACTTATTTGGTTTGTAATTATAAAAAATCAAAATGTTTTTCTAAATGTGGAATTTTCTTTCACACTGCTTCTTAGTATAGAAATTTTGAATGTATGTAAATGAGAACACACTGCTTCTTAGTACAGAAATTTTGAATGTATGTAAATGAAAACCAAATTAAACATTCCCAAACCACATTACAGCGTACATAATGCATATGTAAAAAAAATATAACACGTAGCGCTGCTAGCTGTTGCTTAGCAACTTTTCTGGCTGACTAGCAGACTGTCTGTTTGGTCATTTAACTCTCAACCGCAACTTGCTCCACAATACGCCACTTGTTCGACTCATCGTCGAATGCCAATGAGTGACTAATATGCAATTCTGATGAAATTCACGTGAAGTAGCTCTTTTACGCTGGCGTTTGTTATTATTGCTGTTTTGTGGTTATTGGCGCTCAAAAGGCCAATTTGTAGGAAGAGTCTAATGGAAATAACGATAAGCTTTATAAGCCAATTCAAGCAAAACTAATTGTGGTGGGCTTACGCCTACGCCATTGCAGACCAAACATTAACTAATGCTTATTAACGCCAATGATAAGCGTGAAAAATGTTTATATGGTATGTACGAGTACACGCGTTATCATCCTATCAGACAGCAAAGGCATTTCTGCCTGACCCACATGTTGTATTAGTAAAATCGAAGTGCACTGCAAGTTCGAAGGCACGAATAACTCACCACAGCACATCGACATAGGCACATGTAGTATTTTCATACTAGTAAATATGTATTGTTTATTTACACTCTGCACACTTGAAAACGTTTCAAGTAGGCAATGTTGTGTTGGTCATGTCGCGTGCCGAATAACTTCTTTATCAATTCGCTGCACGACCAAATGAATGGGTGTATACTCAATTCAAAATATGACACCTGACTCAATATTGGTGTACTTACATGGATATGTACATACTTATGTATACATTGAATTGTTGCTGCATTAAATATTAAATAAATTTGTAATTAGAGTATTTTGCTGTTGATTAAAATGCAATAAATCAATGAACGACCTCAAACCGTGCGAAATTAAGACATACATACTGCTTACTCATACACGTACTTAAGCGTAACATGCTCTCATTTGTGTGTGCATATATACATACGTGTACATATAAATATATTTTCTTTCTACTTGCCATTTCATTCATTAAAATAATTTTTGTTTATAAATAGTATAATACGTACTTCTCAATAAGGTGTGAACAAAATAGTTAAATACTTCGAATAAAATTATTTTTAAACATGACAATGCGAAATCAGTGTAGATATTTGTTTTTGCGAATTTCGCATAGACGTGTGAATTAAAGAAAATAATATATAATTTGGCCATTTACTATTTTTAAATTATAATATAATAATTGCGATGATTATTACATTTCATTTTGAGTTGGAATATCCGGTTTGTCAAATAAATTTTTTTTCTTTGGAAAATTATTGTTTTAAGAAAAAATTATCCTGCTAATGAAATTTTTTTTCAAGCTTTTAGTCAAACTCCACAGCAAGGTATATTAGATTAATGATAACAAAAAAATGTTTTTCTGTAATAAATATTTTAAAACTTGAAACTGAAAATTTAAAAAAGAAATAATGCTAACCTAAGCAGTCTTAAGAAGAATATTTAATAATTATTCGCTTTATATAAGCATTGAATTCGTTGGTAGAATAATATTTTTAAGAAAGCTTTTGAAAATTTAGAATGCTTGAGAGCTTCCTTACCCTTACCTACATTGATGTCATAGTTGGATTAGATAAACACCGTGATTTCATTTTTAAATTAATTGAGAGCTGTCATTATTAATTTAAATTTTGATTTTTCGCATTCTTCATCATCTCTGCAGTTTTCAGTTATGCGCTAATCTCCAATCAAAAAATGCAGTCAAAAAAATGTATATATTTTAAATATAAACCAATTAATGCGTTGTATTGATGATTCAAAAATTGAAAAAAAAAATTAAACATCAAATATGAACAAATAAAGAGAGGAAGAATAAAGAGGCAATAACGCAATGCCATGAACTCAGCCACAACAGTTGGTCGCCATTTAGGGGATACCGTCGTCTTTACTTTTAATGAATGAGTAATAGATTTAATTTTGGCAGTGAAGTGACAGAGTGATTGAATTGGATGATGATTTCTACATCATCTTTAATTTTTGTACGCCTATGGATCTTTTAATACCTTTTATGCATTTTTTATTTTTTTTTTTTAACTTCTCTTATTATTATAATTTTTTTTTTTTTGGAAATTGATTTTCTAAGGTTAAATAAGATGTTTAAATAATGCATTGGAAGCAACCTAGGAGCAAAAAAAAAGAAACATTTAAAATAAAATAATTATATAAAACAATCTCAAAAGCTTAATCTATAATTTATTAATGTTAATTAATTAATATTACTGTTTTTTAATCGCTTAAAATCAATATAAATGATAAATGATAAAATAATTAAATTAAATAACAAAAATCTAATTTCACAACTGGCGGGAACCAGAAAAACCTCACGTGCTTATTTTTTTCACTCAACTTTTGCTCCAATTTGCTCGCCAAATAACAGCACATCACTTATACAATTCATACTTTTGTATGCGTGGGCTGGTAATACCCATTTCCTCTGCCTCTACCTTTACACCATCCTCTGGCACGCGTATTGTGATCAGCTGTTTGCAAATTTCATTCATAAAATTGTCGCTACACCGAGTACTCAGATAAAATTATCACACTGAGCGCCAGTGGGCATGTGTAAGAGTGTACGTGTATGTGTGAGTGAGCGAGCTAGTCAGTTAGTGAGTATAAAGCCCACAACACCTCCCGTTAGGTGTCTTTAGCTGCATTCATTTCACCACATGCCTCCAGCGCACCCACTTTTACGTATGTATTTTGAGAGAGTATCTTTGCTCAACTCTTTCACTCAATTAATTGTTTGCCCACCGCTAGCATGTGTTGCATGTATGGGTTGTATGGGTGGTTATGTGGCCGTAGCTTGGGAATTTTCATGGTGTAATGTCTCTAGTTAACTAATGTATAATTAATATCATGAAAATACTGATAAATTAGACACAGACAGCCGTAGAAATAGTCGTACTGCTATAAACTTAACTTAAGAATTATTCTCAATA
The DNA here is from genome assembly GCA_037013455.1 of Ceratitis rosa. NCBI lineage: Eukaryota > Metazoa > Arthropoda > Insecta > Diptera > Tephritidae > Ceratitis > Ceratitis rosa. Next base: position 8,699,175 of record JAWMAG010000054.1, read on the forward strand.
AATAGTGAGCGGGGGATTTTTTTTCAACTTCACAGGTAAAAGCAGCAGCGATTGGCCCACAAGATGAAATTATTAGCACTTTTTACACGTTATTTTATTTATAATTTCAATTTCACAATTTTTTCTCCACCTTTATTATTATTATACAATTGCTTTTATGAAATTATCTGATAAATTTCCCACAAACATATGTTTATGTATGTATGTATATTTCAAACACTCTTTAATGCGAGAAAAAAAATCCCATTACAGACTATTACTACCATGTGGAATATGTGGGCGGCTCCACTAAAACGCGTCCACCACTACGTGGTCTCAACAAAGCTGTGAGCAGTGTTTTGGGTTATTCACTATTCGTCATAATCATCTTAATAACTATCGTTCACATGCCACGACAAAGCACTGCTGCAGCTTTAACGAAAAACGCCGCCACTGAGTTCGATTCCTCAGAGTCAGTTGAGGATGCGTTGAATATGTTGCACGAATTGTCTCGATTCATACATAGCGAACATCAAGTTGGTGATGACGTCGCAGAAGTGCGTCATGTGTTTAAGCGGCAAAATATCATACACACACCAGTTAAATCTGCAGATTTACCGGCATGGCAAAATGTTTGTAGTGAGGACAATGTATGGAGTGGTGATGAGTTGCCAGAGGATCTAAGTGACGATTATATTAAATTGGTAAGTGAAATTGACAAGTGTTGACTAGATTAGAGTATATTGAATGATGTTTGAAAATAAAATAAAAATGTTCAAAGAAAAGCTGAATTTTGTAAAAAAAATTTAATTTTTTTTAAATTCAAAATTTTCACTCAATGGATAAATTTTACGAGTAACTTGAAATTTATGATATACAAAGAATTTCCTTAATTTGAAACTTTTTCCAAAGAATGTATATGTATTGGAAGCAATTTTTTGCTTACGAATCAGAAAAAGTTTTCAAATATTTAAAAATTGAATCCAAAGTATGAAAAGTGAATATCATTAAAAAAATATTACATGATAAAATTTCTATAAATTTATATTCTTCATTCAAAGAGCAATTTTTAAATAAAAATGCGTTTTGATGGAACAGTGTTTGAAAGTATAAACAAAATAAATAAAAAAATTAATGATTCATTAAAAATTTGTTAGCGTGCTACAAGTTTGATATTTTTTGCATCTAAAGAATTCAACTCCGCTAACTTAAAATAGTTAAATATAATAATTTACAATAAAACCATTAAAGTGGGTGGTTTTGTAGGTGTTAAATAATTTTATGGTATATTAAAAGAGATTTTAGAAGAGAATAAAAAATTCATCTAAATGACGAATTTCTCGTTTTTTTCATTTTTTTTATTCAAGGGAATTATTAAATTACATCTTATCGATGAATTTTGTTTAAGTTTTTCCACTGGAAAAATCTATTAAGGTGCTTAAGCTAATATTATATATCTAATATGTGAAATAAAAATACGTAAAATTTTTAATAAAAAATTATAAAAAATTATTAATAAAAAAATAATAATTAAAACAAATTCATCCATTCGATGAATTTCATTTTCTCTTCCAGTACATGAATCATTTCCGAAAAGTAGTACGACTAGAGTACACAACTCTTAAAACTAATGGTTTCGATGATATCGACGTAGATGATATGCGAGCATGGCGTCGTCATAAACACAAATACAAGTTTTTGCCCACATTGAAGCACAATGCAACGGTAAGTACTCCATATGATCATATACGTATGCATGTATGTACATATGTGCAATATTTAGATTATACTCAACATTCGAAATGAGAGCATTAGAGGAGGCAAAGAGCAACACTCCTACAATAAGCCAACCGATGACTAAGAGCACGAGCCAGACGCATACCTATGCTTTATTCATCCACTTAAAGATATAGTAAGTCACAATGTCTCGTATATGTACATGACGTATACTGCATTCGGCGTAAAAATGCCACACGCCAAATAACCCCATTCAAAAGAAACACATGTGCTTGCACGTAGGCATGAATGACAGCGGCGGCGACTGCGGCCAAGACCACAAAAGGGCAGTTACTAACAATAATTACATGGAATACTTCTTATCTAAGTGATTTACCAGACACTTTGACGCCGAAGCTCGACTAACCTCTACAAATGTTGCAACGATTCATCGCAGTTCATGCAATCACACAAGCTCAAGTGCCTATGAACGGCAAAATGTCATTAGAACATTTATGGAATTTTTTTTTTCTATTTACTTTTCAAATTATTTACCTCTTCAAAAATCCCATTATTTACGTCAATATCTAGCTCATTAAGTGTGTAAAGCAATTTGTGTTTTATCACTTACGTGTATTATTGCGGTGCTGCCACCGCTGAACCGCTGTTTGGGGCTTTTGTGAAAAAACCCAACACGTAGCAGAGATTATGTGAATAAACACTCTCGGTATTCTGGAGTGTGGTGTCATCATTTTGTCTGCAGGGGATTTTTTCTTTACCTGCCCACAACTACGGTTGTCAGGCGTCTACGCTTTCCCCTTAAGTACCTAAGACATGCTTCCTATTTCCACCTAGCCGCAAACGTATGTGTGATTAATGTATATACTCGTATATACTCATAGCAATGATAGCAGAATTACGATCACACATTGGCGCAAATCACATTTGTAAATAAATCCAGGTTAGTCCGTATTTGCTAGACAATTGGTCACTGTGATAAAATTCCGCATGACACACCCAATAAAATTTAAGGGGAGTGGAAAAGAGAGAGTGGGAGAGAGGAAGAGAGGAAGAGAAGAAGAGAATAAGAGAGAAAGAGAGTGAAGGAGAGAGATAAATGGGGGAGAGAGGGAGAGCGAGAAAGAGAGGAAGAGGATGAAAGTGAGAAAGTTATAAAAATCTTGATAACTTCGGTGCCAGATGGAATGATCTCTGTCTTTAAGTTGTTCTCTTGAAAGCCTTTCTTTATAATTTCATTCTTTCCCATTTAGGAAGTTCTTGTCCATACATTCGGTAATCTTTCGAACACTTAACTTATTCTCCAATCACTCTGATCAAACGCTGATTGCTGTAAGATCGGGCGAGATTTGGATAGGCCTCTATATGTTAGTACGACACGCAGAAAGACTGAGAATTCTTTGTAAAAGAATCTGTCGTAGCAGTGAAAATCAGTAGAAGGAAGCGGTTGTCTTTCTTTTGTCTTCCATTATTGTCTAACCGAAATAGTTGACATCAAGGAGATTGTTCTAATAAAATGCATCAAAGAACCAAAGATTTCTAATAGCGGGCTAGTGATCAAAAAATTTTGGCATCGCAATTCGCCTAAGCCGAATTGATGCTTCTTCATCTCT
>JAWMAG010000054.1:8707500-8710000 GCA_037013455.1 Ceratitis rosa
GGTGGACAAATGTCTCACCATTTAAGAAAAGCTAAGTTCTTCAGCACTAAGACACACATTACAGCGCTGCCTCACCACGAAGTCAGTATGGGAAAAGAAGGCAAGAAAGTAGAAAAATACAGACACCTGGATGAAAGCGCCGCAATTAGGCTGAGGTTGATCGCCGTCATCGGGGGTGGACAAAAAGTGCATTACACCATATGGCTGTCACTAGATCGAAAATAGCGCAATAAAATCAATAATATTTTGATAGATATAGGAAATGTCTCAAAGCTTTTGGTTGGTTGAAAAGCGAAGATTGAGAAACTGACCACAGGTGGCTGCACGTAAGAAATTTAGTAAAGTTATTGTGTTCCCCGACTTAGCCCAACTATGTGTTATGGAACATGATCTAGGGTTTGAAAATAATACCTCAGATGGCTCCGTCAATACTCCGATGTATCGACAAGGATACTAAGTTTCCGTTTACTTAGTACTAGTAACAGTTTGTCCTAGGAATTAGTAGTTTTCCTAGGGTCCACTATGTTAGTATGAGTCCTACAATACTTAGGTAAAGCCAATACATCATGTGTGGTTAAATCTATCATTTTAGCGCAATTATTCTCTGCGTTAAGGTCTTGTGTTTAATTTGTTTCCTCCGGCTGAGCTTTTTGTAAAGGAAAACAACGAGATATTTGACCATGTGGGAAGGTACTACAATGTTACTTTTGAAAATGGTATTTTAGTTTTTTTTTTGTTTCCGTTTCCGTCCAATAACAACAACAACTTGAGTGGAACTTTTCTGGGTTATGACTAAGATCCTCGCTACTCTGCCGTTGCCAGGAAGTTAGAAAGCAATTAATGAATATACACTCTTATTACTAGATAAAAGTGCCACACTATAAAAAGGGTTAGTAATGTTTGGCCTACAAACCCACAGGGCACTTCTGTTACCCCAAACAAATTTGGTGGTTTTTTCTATTGTAAATTAGACATATTTCTGGGAATGGGCATGTGAGACCAAGCCCCAGCAAATATTTGCATTGTACATAAATAATAAAACAGTCAGAACAGAATCAAATGAGTATACATACCATATACATATAACGTCATCGTGCAAAACTTCTACAACTAATACGTCATAGTTTTATGAAAGTGTGAAAAATTCCTATATCATATTTGCCAGATATGGTTGTGATTTGCGATTTTTGTAGGGAACAAGCAGAAAGAAACCAAATTCTTCATTATGTTGTTTTACAAAAACAAAACAAACAACATTGAATTCAACATAAGTAAGGGGAACTTATTTACTTAAAAATCGACGCGCGTCAGAGTATAATTAAATATTTACTTTTTTCGCCACATGCAAACGTACATACATACATACATACATATGCATATTGTAAAGATTGAATCATTCATTCTCCACCGCTCTTAGGTAAATAGTATGCATGCAGGCAGATACATGCAGACTGTTGAATGAAAGAAGGAATGAATGAATGAGTGAATGTACATATAGACAGTTTTAAGTGTCTCCGCCCCCGCCACTGCTACTTACCCATTGGCCGTGCTATTTATGTATGTTTGTAAGTATGTGGGATAAGACGGAATGCATTCCATAGTTAAAAATAGAGTTAACAGTATTTATACAAACAAATGTGTACATATTTAGGCAATTGATACACCCACACAAAGATAATTATGTACATCATTGTTTTATATGTATGTACATATGTATGGTATGTACATAAACGTTTTTTATATAGGCTGTAGGTCGCTGTTGTTGCTACTTGTTGATTTTTTAACAACCTAAATGTGCTTATATATATATTTGTAAGTATGATTTACAACACATTTATGTTGCAAAGCATTTCACTCAATAGCTAAAGATTTTATTACTCATCAGCCCGCTCAATGGCTCAGAGCCAACTATGAATCGTAGTTTCAAACTCAGAATAAGCAAAGTGTACATATTTATGTACATACAACCGTTGTATATTAATGCACAATTGTACTTATGTCCGAGTATATAGGTAAGTGCGCTTCATACTGCTAAAGAGGCTTGCGTATTTGGGGGTGTCTGGATAGCTGGAGGGCACTATGATACTTGCATTTTCAGTTCTGAAATCCCAGACACTTACATATGTACATACACAGCTACATGCCCACATATATGGTACTTACCTCCACAGTAGAGTCAATATGGATTTTGAGCTCATCTCCATTTCTATACTGTTGCATGCGGTAAAAGCCGATGAGTAATTGCAATTTGTGCGCGCATTTTTACTCTACACAACCAGGGAGGTATGGATTACAGACGTTATTATTGCTTACTCTCACGCACCTACATACACAAATGCATACATATATGTATTTATATGTAGAGATATTAAACTATAAACACCTACCCATTTGCTGTGATTTTCTGCGATTTATTGTTGTTATTGTTTACTTTTCAATTTATTGTATTGTATTTACTTGCCAATTTTACTCAATTCTATACACATATTAGAAATTAACT
>JAWMAG010000054.1:8715000-8860000 GCA_037013455.1 Ceratitis rosa
CATTACTAAAAATCTTACAGAGGTGCTGTCTTCCCTGCGCAATATGCTGCATACGGAAATTTCGACGATAAATAACTTACATGTGATAAACGTTGCTGATATTTCGGCATGGCGTCGTCATCATAATAAAAAATATAGATTTCTGCAAACACTGAATCGAACAGCTGAAGTGAGTAAATATACAGCTATTTTACATTTCAATGTAAATAATTTTTAAGTAAGAACTCATTATTATTCATACATTCGCGAAATATAGTTCAGACGTCAATTCAGTAGTGATTACTTTCATACATACAAGCGTACGTGTATATGTGCGGGCGTTTGTTTGTTGTACAATTAATTGATTACTGGGAAAATATCAAAAGCAAAAATTGCTTAAAAAAATAATGAAAAAAAAAACAATAAGAATAATTTATTTCAATACAATAATGCTTACAAGCATATCATGTAAAACACATTCGTAGACTGATTTTTTTTATTAAGTTGAACGCGCGTCTCGCTTACGCTGCGAAGCGTCGCTTTCCAGTTAAATAAACCGGCAGCAGTAGCAGTTCATCATCAATTGACTGGTTGACCAGCTGTTCGCTTGTCGTTCGCCGCTCGCCAACCAAAACTCGTGCCAAGTGTGTGTGACAATCGGTTTTATTTTCTCGTTTAACATTTATTTAATAAGCAAATTCTACAAACTTATGTTTGTATGTACCTATGTATATTTGTTAACTGTTTAATTCAATTCGTGACGTAGTGACGTATTGTCATCATTTCCAAACAAACGGACACAAACACACACACACACACGCACACCAACTGATGACTAATACAAAAGTTTAGTCATTTTATATTGCCTCCCGAATAAGCTTACATACCTACATACAGCGCGTAGACGCTCTCACCGCAAATCTTACTAAGTTTTGAATATATGAATGAAATAGTTATGCTTACACTGCCAAATATTTATACAAGTTTTCGTATGCCTTTATCATATCACATAAAGGTCGCGTTTGTTTGTCGGTTCGGTTTTGGCGCGAATATTCATTGAAGTCCGTCCGTTTGGCGGTCACTTAGCAGCCCAGTTTTGTTTATATTATTATTTTTTGTTGTTTTGTTTGCTTTATTATGATTATTGATGGTGTTGAGTTTGTTTTGATTCTTTTCGCTACTGTTTTTTTTTTTTTTAGTGCAAAACTTGTGTGAGTTATAAGCTGTTGCGCCTTGAGTTTTTTTTAATTTTTTTTTTTTGCAATTTGTTTTATATAGTTCTTTTGTAGATTTTTTGCACATTCAAATTTTTGTGGCGTTTTTTGTGAGGCAAATTCGCTTTCTAAATATCAAATTCCCTAGTTATGGGATTTTCCCACAATTAAATAACAAAGTAGTGTTTTTGGCGGGGATTGGATTTTCCCAGTTAAATCACCAGACATGAAAGTAATGCATGTAACCAACTTTCAAACATATATTAACCCTTATAAAATCTATTAAGTACGTTTCTTTAACGTCGCGTTTATCTAATCAATTTAATGGATAAAGTATACTCAAATAGGTGGCAATCCTCTTCCAAATTTTATCTACTATGGTATACTCAACCGGATATTTTAATTTTTCTTGTGTATATATGAACTTAAAAATTTGAGCGATATTACTGCTAAATTACTCAAACCGGTTTTTTTTTAATATTTCGTCTATTTTATTAGCTGATTAAATTTGCTTTGAACTTCTAAAATGAATCGTAATTTTTTTCAAATAAATGTGTCCGACACACAGCCATATCAAATGCCTTATTTTTTTTATTTAATTTGACTTTCTTTTATATTGATTTTTTATTTCTTGTTCTTTTTTATTAAAAATTTTAAGGCTATCGTAATATTAATTTAATTGAATAATGGCCATATAGATTTTTTTATAGCATTTAAATTTCGTGTAGGGCGGAGAATCCATTAAAGTCAAAATAAATTAATTAAATTGCTCTTATTTGTTACCCATTATTTTCCTATATTATTAATTTTTTCTTCAATACAAATTTTCAAACAGATGGCAACTCTTTAAAGAAATATTTTTGTCTGTATTCCGCCTGAACTCCATTCAATTTGATACTTGCCTTTTTAAAAAATCAATTTTTTATAAATTTTTTTTTATACTAAAAATAGGTGGCAACTCTTAACTAACAATATTTTCATTTGAACCCCTTTTATGTTATTCTTATTTAATTTCCTTTGTTTAAATTTTTTTTCATTTTACGATTTTTAAATATCTGGCAACTCCTTGCTGCTCTATATAATTTTCTTACCTAGTTTTTTTTTACACATCTTGCACATCTGACTGAGAACTGCTACGCATCATTATTTATCACACAAATATCAACTGAAATTTTATTTATCGGCAATTAACTAATCCGCTCTCTCTCACTCTCTCCAATTACAGATCGATCTCCATGACTGGCATCACGCCGTGCAGAAATTCGTTGGCTCCTTTGCTGATTTGGGTGTTAAACAATATCGCTGGGACATGGAAAACCGTCAAGCCCCAAGCAAAATCACACACGAACTCAACTCACTGCTGATCAGCGCTAGGCGTACACTGTGTAAGCTGGAATCTGCCATCATCACTGAAAATTCAACAGCAGAAATACGCACAATAACACGTGTGGAGATGGACAAGGAATTGAATTTCTATTCAAAGGACTTAAAGTCTGTCACTAAGTCGGGAGTTAATATAATAGACTTGCTTTTCGCCAAACACCGTTATGGCAAATATGTGCATCGTATGTTGCAAAAAGTACGACGTGAACTAGCCGCTCTCAAACAAAACAGTACTACAGCCAAGTCAACGGCCAACAGTTATAGCGATGAGAGCAGTAGCAATAGTCAATGGTTAGATATGTCCGCTCTGGCAGGATATGATGCTTCTGTCGTACAACCAGCGAGTGGCATGATGAGCGATGAAGCGTTATTGTTGTTAGAAGCGTGAGAAGTATGAGAATTTGAGTTAAGAGTTAGGAGTTAAGAGAACTTAATGCGCTGCATGCATATGTACAATATATGTGCATGTATGCATGTGAACTGCTCCCAGTATGTGCCATTTATAGTTAAACTAAAAGAAGCTATGCCCACAGCCAGCCATGCAATAATGCATGCATGTGCATGTGTGTGGTTGTGCGTGCATATCAGCCGTTTCGCCAACGCCTAATAGACCTTCCATTAGTTTATAAGTAGCCAAAAAATCTAGTGATTAGACTAGTGTTCCTCCTTAAAGTATGCATCACATTATTTATTTATTTATTTATTACTTTTGCATTTGTTGCATTTACATTTAGGCGTAAGAGCGCATTGCACATTAAAACAATATTTATTATATTCATGTCACACATTTAGCAGCTAAGTTTTGTTTTTAATTTATTTATTGTAATTAAATATTTTTTTCTTTTGTAAGCAATTAATTTATTAAATTTAGCTATAGATAGTTAGATCACTTTTCAAATTATCAAATTCTTTACCCAACGGTATTATGTATTATACATACAAAAACAAATTTTTACGCATGTATAAATGAAAAAGTGTATGTTTTGTATTTGTATTTTTGTGCTAAATAAATATGTAGTTGTGTGCATTTTTTATACCAGCTGTGATTAATTTAGCCACTTAATTTATTAATTTATTAATTATTTATATATTTATTTATTTTAATCACTTAAGTAGATTTACACATAAGCAAGTTGTTTTTGTAATTTTTAAAATAATGATGATACTAAGTGTGAACAAATGTATATATTTGTTAAGCCAATTAAATACCAATAAAAAGAAATTATACTGAAAATCAACAAGTCACGCATTTTTAATTAATTACAATTAAAGAAAAATTAAAATAAAGCATTTATACCGGAGGAGCTCGGCCGACAAATCGCTTCAGCGGTTACAAAGCGCCAATTATATATATATGAATATATATATATATATAGTATATGTATTTATACCAAATCTTCAGTTCCTTATATTCGTGTTCTATACCATAATTGAACACATATTTATGTAATTAATATTTTTTATATTGTCAATAATTTTTGTTTTTTTTTTTTTTTAAAAATATGAAATTCTATTACAAATCAATTAAAATGTGTCACACTTCATTCGATCACATGTTGAGCAAATAAGGCACTTGTCGCACGCTAATCACTGGAGTATGTAAAACTCAATTAATATCTTTTTTAATCACACAGTAATCACTGATAAATACAGTGGCAACAAAGTGCTTGACAATTATCATTTTAGACTTTTTTTGTTATATTATTTACGAGTGAGCTATGTAAATAATTGCTTGATAAAAATGTATATAGGTATATGTGTATAAGCAAAGAGTGTTTGCGACTGGAAAATTGACACGAAATAGGTTTTGATAAATTTAACGCTTTTATTTTAGTACATAGAAAAGTTTTTAGTAATTAATCAGTTTTTCGTTACATTTAAATTAATATTTGGCACAACCGTAAGATAGAAAAATTTATTTAATTTTTCTTTAAGAAATCGTATATGGGCTGTTTGCTTAAACTGTTAGTAAAGTTAAGTTTTCAATATACAACTTACTTGTGCTCACTCGGAAATTTAGGTTGTTTTTTTTTAATTTTTTTTTATATAAGCACTTGTATATTTTTTAAATAAAAAATAAAAAAAAATACTTGAAATTAATTTTAATATACGCAAACTTAAACTTTTACATAATGCTTAAATATTGTATGTATGATTAGAATGCCAACTCCGTCCACTAAATTCGGCATTTTTTATTATATCAAGATAAATTTACTATTTACGAAAAAAAAAAAAAATATATGTATAATATATAAAGGGGTTTCCTTTTGAACCTGTGATTTTTTGAAATTTCACAATTAAAAACTACTCATCGAAATAATTAAAATTCACTATAAAAGTTTGATCTAAAAATCCTCTTGACTGATTAGGTCCATTTTCACCTCAATGGCTATGACAATAAGTAAAACTATAATTTTTCGGGCTCGGAAACCTAGGATTAATCGTTGAAAAGCCTCTCCATCCTCAACGTGGCGCGATTTATGGTCAGCTGGGGTCATTAGATCTTACTTTTTCGAAAAGGAGGCTGGAGCAACAGACAGTTAATGGATTACGCAATCGAGAGATGATTAATGATTTTTTTTATGACCGGAATTGGATGGTGTTGATCTGGACAATATTTACTTTCAACTAGATGCTACATGCCACACAAGCAACGATACCATCAATCTTTTAAGGCAAAAATTTCCGGATCGTGTTAACGCTCGAAGAGGAGATCGTAAATGACCACCGGGATCTTGCGATTTCTTTCTTTGGGTCTACGAAAACAGGCCACTGTTCATTCAAGACCTAATATTGTTTTCCATTATTAATGGCATATATTATCATTACATTGAAATAAATATCCGTTCAATTATCTAAAAAAAATTTAATTTTTCATCGAATATCAAAATAATTCCTCTTGTTGAAAAACCCTGTACACATAATTGGTGCATTCAGCCGCTGGAGGGGTTTGGGCAGAGCTCCTCCTCAAATTTGAGGTATGCGTCTTGGTGTTTTCCAACAAATAGAGGGACTTATAGTTTTGGATTTTTATGTAGAGTATTTTTTTCATGTCATAGAAAATTAATTTTCTATAATTTTGGATGTTGATTGAAACAGGGCAGGTTAAAGTTCACTTTGGAGTTATGCTTTGGACTTTTATTCTTTTATTTTCTTTAAAGAAGAACAGAAATCGTTAGCAAGCTTTCTTATATATGATCACACGCCTCCATCTTTAATAGTATGATGGTAGATTGTTAAATTTGAAGAAAGATAAAGAGTGTTATTGTTACACTTTTCGTTCTTCACAAAGGAATTTTGAAGGAAAAATATTTACTTTCGATACTGAAAAAATTGCAACTCAAAAAAAATGTGAATTACTAAATCTGAATCATTGTAGCATAATATGTTTTTTTTTTTAATTGACAATAAGCTTCAATTCTTTCGCAGAATGAAAAAAAAACATTTCAAATAGTAACAAAGCATTTTCAGAAATTCTGCGTTCAACCACACTAAATGGCATGTTTAAATTTTTTTTCGCTTAAAAATTTTATACGATTTTATTACAAGTGATTCTTCTAATATTAAAATCCTATTTAAACACTTTTCGATGTATGCAATTTATCAAATCTAGCTTAAACATATGTGGTATGTATTTTTGGTTTTATTCTCTGCTAAGTAGCATATCTAAGCCAACAACCTTTTAGTTAATAACGTAAAATACGTTACATGAGAACGTAAATGAAACAAAATAGCGTATATTTGTACTTACGGTCTTTCTTTTGATTCCGCTGAACGTCCATACGTTCTCAGCTGAGCGTTTTATTGGTTGTTGCCGCCGATATAAGCCAATGGTCGAAATATGATTTTTGGTCTAAGTCAAAATGAAGAAATTTGAATCAATATAAATGAATGCATGGAAATGGGCTAACTGAATTTTCTTTTTATTCTGAAATATCAGCAAATAATATTTAATATTTTATTTACATATTTATATTTATGTACATGTGTTAATCCAATATTTAAAATTATAGTGTAACGCTGTTTATATATTTTCATGAAATTTTTTGTGCATATCGGCGGGGGGTATCAGGATCGACTAACATCTATTTTTACACCGGGAAGTAACTAATTCTCGTACTTATGATTTCAATTAATATCTGTATAAATATTTAAATATCTTTTTTTCCTTTCCACAATCCGAAAAATGGCATCATACGTTGACTTAAGCTAGAACGTTATAGGAAAGTGGGTACATGCCCAAGCAGGATCCGTTACCTTGCATTTACGTGCGTAATTATCAAGCAACTCCATAAGGTGCGCTTACGTGTTCTTGATGCTCCCTGGAATGAGATATGCAACATATAGAAATATTGTATACAAGAGAGAGAAAAATGGGAAACCCTTATCTACATATGAATACACCCTTGTACAAGTATAATAATATTTTTATTTAAGTAAGGAAAGCTTTGACGAAAGAAAATTTAACTGGGAAGTGTAAATGGAAACGTTTTATGCGAGAAAATTTGTATCTTTGACTCGATTTACTTGAAATTTTATAGATTGGTAGCTTATCGTTCAGATTAAAATGGTTTAATTATGATTGAGTTTGCTTAAAATTCCTTTCTGTTTGAGTAGTTGACCTAACACCGATCTCTTCCCAAAAATTCGTATTTACGATCAGTTGGTTCGGAACTTTTGTTTCCTGAAATGACTTAGTTAATTTTAAAGTTGGGTTGTTTACTTGTCTAATGCGTTCCATTAGGCGACAAAACACGCATAAGAAAATGAAAGGGATGTGCCCATTCTATAGTCTATATTTTATTATCACTCTGGAATAAATTCACGGACATAAAATTGAGGCGAAGAGAAGTTCGCTGTGTCTACTCGTACATATGTATATAAATGAAATATGTATAATTCGTACATGACGACCGCTTAAGTTGAGGTTCTCCTATCATTTACCGCTATACAAGTGTTTCGATGTAAAAAAAAAAAAATCTCAAAAAATAATAGGACATAAAAAATTAAAAATAGTTAAAAATATTTTATGGTGATTGTTGTTTGACTTCCGCTGACTTTATAGTAAACTTTGTATTTGGAAAAAATCGGTAACATTTAACATCTCTACACAAAGCACACATAAAAGCATACCTAAATACAGTCCTAAATATTATGGGATACATTCGCAAGGATATTAGTAATATAAAATTTTTATTTAATTTTTTTGAAAAAGCTTTTTTCGTATGCCCAAAAAGTTCAAATAAGCTTAAGTGTGCGTACTTAGCTATAAAACAGAATGTCTTGTGCTTATGGCAAGTTATATATTAGTATTGCATGGGACAACGGCTTACTAGTAATATTTTCGTACATCAAGGACAATTTCCTATGTCCTTAAAAATTGTTCCTTTTTTTTTGCCCTCTCATTGAACAGCTCTTTGGAAATTTTCCTTAAAAGGAATGTATTTTCGAATAAAAATAAGTGGAAAAATTGTATACACATATAAAAATGATTTAATAAAGAATAGACTGATTTACTACAATATAATTAACTCACTAAAATTTCTTACTGAAAAAATGTCCACATTTCAAATAAAGGACTATCTTACCATTATCCTTCAGTAAGGGTGGAAAACGTTGTCTACTTACCAGAATCTTCTTCTACTTCATTGGCGTGGGAACCGCTTACGTTATTATAACCGAATTAATAATAACGCGTCATTCGGTTCTTCTCTTTGCAGTTTGCTAACGGTTCGAAACAACTAATGAAACAAGGTCGCCCTACATCGATCCTTCCAACGGAGTGGATGCCTTCCTCTTCCTCTATTCCCAAAGGCGGGTACATCATCAAATACTTTCAAAGCTGAGCGCTTTCATTCATTCGGACGACATGTCCTAGCCAGTGTGTAGAGTATCATAAATCTTTCGAAAACTTTCCTCAAGAGATCTTCCAAGGATGGCGACATCGTCCAGGCTTCTGCACCATATAGCAGGACGGGTATGATGAGCCGCTTGTTGAGTTTGGTCTTCGTTCGTTGAGAGAAGGTTTTACTTTTTCATTGTCTACTCAGTTCAATGTAGCACCTGTTGGCAAGAGTGATTCTGCGTTGGATTTCCAGGCTGACATTGTGGTTGGTGTTAATAGTGGTTCCGAGATAGACGAAATTATCTACGGTCTCGAAGTTATGACAGAAGATATTTCGTTTAGTACTCGTTTACAACCAGATCCTTTCGCTTCACTTCTTTATCACGTCTGGAAGAAGCAGAACTAGCGGCGCGGTTGTTGAGGCCAATAATGTCAATATCATCGGCGTATGCCAGCAGCTATACCCTCTTATAGAAGATTGTACCTTCACTCTTCAGCTCTACAGCTCGTATTATCCAGCAATAAGTTAAAAAAGTCACACGATAAAGAGTCACCCTGTCTGAAACATCTTTTGTCATCGAACGGCTCGGAGAGGTCCTTCTCAATTTGATGTACAGCCATATAAGTTCTTACTGTGCTCTCGAAGGCAACTTTAAAATCGATGAAAAGGTGATGTGTTTCGATTATTTTCTCACGAGTCTTTTCCAAGATTTGTCGTATGGTGTAGGATCCATGGTTAGGTCTAAAGCGACACTTATAAGATCTAATCAACTTGTTGACGGTTAGTCGCCGCGTCTTTTCATAGAATTTTCGAGCGTTACTATTGTCGGTCAGCTTCACACTCTCTTCATACTCACGCATTTTGTCCTCTTTCTTTTTTCGTCTGCAAACGCGTCTTTGCAAAAGTACTTTGTTGAAATTTTGCAGTCCCACTAGATTTTTATATCGTACTTTGACGGTTTAGGCGGGATATGCTGCTAGTCATAGTTCATTTATGGTAAGAAAAAATCGCTTGTCTATTTTTGTTGCTGCGGATGAGGTATAACATATTATTATTATTATTATTATTGGTAATTAGTAACCGTTGAAGAGATTTTTGGCTGAATTCCTCCTCTAATATGTTGTTTTGTCCAACAAATGGAGGGACCTACAGTTTATACTAAGCCCCTCTAAACCTCTGATGGGGTTTTAAGAGTAGCGTTTTTTCATGACAGAAATATACACGGAGTATGTTCCCTACAGGGGGTCGCCCATAATTAACTGGTCTCGAAATCCAAAGGGCAGTAAGCAATGCTAGCCACTAGGCTATCGCGGACACCGTATGAAGTGTATGCTTCTTGAATATCGTGGTTCAACGTAATCCATGATACTGATTTATTCAACATATTACGTACAGAACGACTGTTTTTGTTGCTGATTAGTAGTGCTCTTGCAGAACTGAAGTGCAAGTCGAGTAGAAAACTGTGGCGACAAGGTAGTGATTCGAGTTGATATTTGGACCACGCAAAGTACGCACTTCTAGAACTACTATTTCGAAGATACTTTCATTTCACACCCTGGTGTTAAAATCGCCATGTTTGATTTTGACATTGCGACGCGGGCAGCTAACTTACATACATTCATGGCTCATAGAAATTATCTTTCCTTCTCTGAATTTGGAATTCAAAATTTTTTTTTACTTTATGCCGTTACATACAACCGTTATACTGTGAGGACATATTACAGTCGAGTATAAAAAAGTACATGTCTTTGAGAATCGCCTGAGTAGGACTCATCCCACAACGAAGGGTTAAATCTA
This sequence comes from Ceratitis rosa, assembly GCA_037013455.1. NCBI lineage: Eukaryota > Metazoa > Arthropoda > Insecta > Diptera > Tephritidae > Ceratitis > Ceratitis rosa. The sequence continues at coordinate 8,725,220 of JAWMAG010000054.1, forward strand.
TACATAATTAATCACATTCTAATCGAGTTACATTATAGTACAATTAAACCTTTTCATTTTTAAAGGTAGAATCCAGTGATTTGTAGATTTTTCATCTGACCACTTTCAGTGTTGTGTATAAAGAATTTTGCATTAAAAGTAAACGAAATCAGTTAATACCTATTCGCATTCATATTAAGATACCAAAGGTTTAGGATCAATCAAAAAAAAAAATTATTAATAATAAAAAAATTCAACTTATATCACCTTCAAATAATCACTTCTTAACACTAAGCCTTTATGACATATTTGTACATGGCACATTTGCACTTACTTATAACACGCACACACGCGCTCTTCGGAGTACTTGATTTTGATGAATTAATGTGAGGGTTACTGTTGTCAGCAGCAACGATTAATCATATCGTTTGCTTAATCATTGAGTTAAAGTGTTTACAATTGCTTAAGTTAGCTTTCAATACGAATCACTTGAATATATGTACCACCTCTATACATACAAAATTCAGGACAGACAATTTTATTAGAATAATTTTTAAAGTTGTTGATAAGCTCGAAAAAAATTGCATATTGAGGAAAAAAGGAAAATCTATGGTTTAATATTTTTATAAAGAAAATGAAAATCCCTAAAGGCCTAAATGCTGGAACAAGTTTTATATAGGAACTCTAATACAGATACATTCCCATAAGTATATATGAGTATGTACCTATATCACATAAGTGAATGCTTTGCCGCATTTGCATACAGATATACAACTGAGTACCTTGCAGCATTATTCTGTATAAATGTTTTGCAATACAAGTTCACTTGAACTAAATTCAATGCATAATTTCTAAATTCGAACACAAGCGTTCCTAATATTTATAATAAAATATGTATACATATACATGTATGTAAACAAATATCTCTCAGTGCAGCAGCACACCTTGAGTGAAGCAAATGAAAATGTAAGCTTAATAAAACAAGGATAAGACGACAAAGGTTAACTCTTTTTCGCAGACTCTACGAAACTATAGCTATGTCGCCATATGTGAGTAAAACTTTTTTTTAAGTATTAGATGAGTGTGTATGTGTGTGTGTGTTTTAGCACACGCTATGCTGCCAAGTAGCTTTGCAGATCACTTGTGAATTTCTATGAAGTTGAAAAAAACCAATACACACATACATCTAACTACTCGTATGCGGGTATGACTGCGTAACTACATACCCATGTACGTATGTACATAGGTACATATGTAGTTATCTAAAGTGAAAACTTGGTTGACTTTAAATAAAATTGTATGAAGTACGCAGAAAATTGCATTTTCACCCAGTGCGTCTAAGCAGTAGCAAAAACACTGCAAGCAAGTGAAGAAGTTGAACTCTCAGGAAAGAAGCTGATAGATGTGCGGTTAGAAGTAACTAGTGTCCTTCTAGTACAAGAATTAACTGAAACAAAAGAAAAAAGTGCATACAATGAAAAATAAAATAGACTAAATTAGAATAATATAAAATAAAATAAAATAAAAAAAAAATTAAAAAAATAAAATAATATAAAAAAAATATAATAAAAAAATAAAATAAAATAAAATAAAATAAATAAATAAATAAAATAAAATAAAATAAAATAAAACAAAATAAAAAAATAAAACAAAATAAAAAAATAAAACAAAGTAAAATAAAATAAAATAACATAAAATAAAATCAAATAAAATAAAATAAAATTAAATAAAATAAAATAAAATAAAATAAAATAAAATAAAATAAAATAAAATAAAATAAAATAAAATAAAATAAAATAAAATAAAATAAAATAAAATAAAATAAAATAAAATAAAATAAAATAAAATAAAATAAAATAAAATAAAATAAAATAAAATAAAATAAAATAAAATAAAATAAAATAAAATAAAATAAAATAAAATAAAATAAAATAAAATAAAATAAAATAAAATAAAATAAAATAAAATAAAATAAAATAAAATAAAATAAAATAAAATAAAATAAAATAAAATAAAATAAAATAAAATAAAATAAAATAAAATAAAATAAAATAAAATAAAATAAAATAAAATAAAATAAAATAAAATAAAATAAAATAAAATAAAATAAAATAAAATAAAATAAAATGAAATAAAATAAAATAAATTAAATTAAAAAAAAAAAATAAATTAAATGAAAATAAAATAAAATAAAATAAAATAAAATAAAATAAAATAAAATAAAATAAAATAAAATAAAATAAAATAAAATAACATAAAATAAAATAAAATAACATAAAATAAAATAAAATAAAATAAAATAAAATAAAATAAAAGAAAATAAAATAAAATAAAATAAAATAAAATAAAATAAAATAAAATAAAATAAAATGAAATAAAATTAAATTAAATAAACTTAAATGCAATAAAATAAAATAAAATTAGATAAATTAAAATAAAATAGATAAAATTAAAATAAAAGACGATATAATATAAAGTGAATTAAAAAAATTAATAAATTGAATAAAATAAAAAAATTAAATAAAATAAAACAAGAAAGAAAAAAAATAAATAAAATAAACTAAATTTAACTAAAAAAAAATTAAACAAAATAAATAAATTAAAATTAAACAAAATTATGTATGATTATATATTGTATATTAGGCACAAGGTTTAAGTTAAAAAAGGCACACAATAGTAAAAGTTTTCCCATGCACAGTACATACATTGAAACAATAGAATATTATCCATCAATTGGCGAGTATCCGCACGACTAATGCTCCTTCTTCTTCTTTATTGGCGTTGGCACCGCTTACGCGATTATAGCCGAAGAAATTACAGTGCGCTATTCATCTTTTCTTTTCGCTGTTTGGCGCCAGTTGGAAATGCCAAGTGCACCCAGGTCACTCTCTACTTGATCTTTCCAACGGAGTGGAGGTCTTCCTCTTCCTCTGCTTCCACCAGCGGGTACTGCATCAAATATTTTCAAAGCTGGAGTGTTTTCATCCATTCGGACGACATGGCCTAGCCAGCGTAGCCGCTGCCTCTTCATTCGATGAACTATGTCAATATCGTCGTATAGCTCGTACAGCTCATCGTTCCATCGTCTGCGGTATTCGCCGTTGCTAATGCGCAAAGGACCATAAATCGTTCGCAGAACTTTCCTCTCGAAGACTCCTAGAGCCGACTCATCAGATGTTGACATCGTCCACGCTTCTGCGCCATATATTAGGACCGGTATAATGAGCGACTTGTAGAGCTTGATTTTCGTTCGTCGAGAGAGGGCTTTACTTTTCAATTGCCTACTCAGCCCAAAGTAGCACCTGTTGGCAAGAGTGATTCTGCGTTGGATTTCAAGGCTGACATTGTTGTTGGTATTAATGCTGGTTCCTAGATAGACGAAATTATCTACGACCTCGAAGTTATGACTGTCAACAGTGACGTGGGAGCCTAGTCGCGAATGCGATGACTGTTTGTTTGATGACAGGAGATATTTCGTCTTGCCCTCATTCACTACCAGACCCATTCGTTTCGCTTCTTTATCAAGTCTGGAGAAAGCAGAACTCACGGCGCGGTTGTTGAGGCCAATAATATCGATATCATCGGCGTACGCCAACATTAAATTAAAAAAGTCACACGATAAGGAATCACCCTGTCTGAAACCTCGTTTGGTATCGAACGGCTCGGAGGGGTCCTTCCCGATCCTGACGGAGCTTTTAGTGTTGCTTAACGTCAGTTTACTTAGCCGTATAAGTTTTGCGGGGATTCCAAATTCAGACATAGCGGCATAAAGGCAGCTCCTATTCGTGCTGTCGAAGGCGGCTTTAAAATCGACGAAAAGGTGGTGGGTGTCGATTCTCTTTTCACGGGTCTTTTCCAAGATTTGGCGTATGGTGAATATCTGGTCAATGGTTGACTTACCAGGTCTAAAGCCACACTGATAAGGTCCAATCAGTTTGTTGACGGTGGGCTTTAGTCTTTCACACAATACGCTTGATAAGACCTTATATGCGATATTAAGAAGGCTTATTCCACGATAATTGGCGCAGACTGTGGGATCGCCTTTCTTGTGGATCGGGCAGAGCACACTTAAATTCCAATCGTCGGGCATGCTTTCATCCGACCATATTTTACAAAGGAGCTGATGCATGCACCTGATCAGCTCTTCGCCGCCGTGTTTGAATAGCTCGGCCGGTAATCCATCGGCCCCTGCCGCTTTGTTGTTTTTTAAGCGGACGATTGCTATTCGCACTTCTTCATAGTCGGGTAACGGAACAACTTTCCCATCGTCATCAATTGGAGTTTCGGGTTCACCATCTCCGCGTGTTTCCTGTTCACTGCCATTCAGCAGGCTGGAGAAGTGCTCCCTCCATAAATCGAGAATACTCTGGGCATCTGTCACTAGCTCACCTCCCTGGGTCCTACAAGAGTTCGCTCCGGTCTTGAAACCTTCTGTAAGTCGCCGTATCTTTTCATAGAATTTTCGAGCGTTACCCTTGTCGGCCAGCTTCTCAAGCTCCTCGTACTCGCGCATCTCGGCCTCTTTCTTTTTTTCTCTGCAGACGCGCCTTGCTTCCCTCTTCAGTTCTCGGTATCTATCCCACCCCGCACGTGTTGTGGTTGATCGCAAGGTTGCGAGGTAGGCAGTCTGTTTTCTCTCCACTGCGGCACGGCAATCCTCATCGTACCAGCTGTTTTTGCGACCTTTCCGAAATCCGATGGTTTCGTTTGCAGCTGTACGCAGGGAGTTTGCAATGCTGTCCCACAGTTCCCTTATACCGGGTTGCTGATGAGTGCTCTCAGAGAGCAGGTGTGCAAGTCGAGTAGAAAATCGCTCGGCAGTCTGTTGTGATTGCAGCTTTTCAACGTCGAACCTTCCTTGTGTTTGTTGATGGACGTTCTTCGATACACAGAGGCGCGTGCGTATCTTCGCTGCGACAAGATAGTGATCCGAGTCAATGTTGGGACCTCGGAACGTACGCACATCTAAAACACTGGATACATGTCTTCCGTCTATCACAACATGATCGATCTGGTTGGAAGTTTTCCGATCTGGAGACAGCCAAGTAGCTTGGTGAATTTTTTTGTGCTGGAATCTAGTGCTACAGACAACCATATTTCGGGCCCCGGCGAAGTCGATCAGCCTCAGACCATTTGGAGATGTTTCGTCGTGGAGACTGAATTTTCCGACAGTCGTACCAAAGATACCTTCTTTGCCCACCCTAGCGTTGAAGTCGCCAAGCACAATTTTGACGTCGTGTCGGGGGCAGCGCTCATAAGTGTGTTCGAGGCGCTCGTGAAAGGCATCTTTGGTCAAGTCATCCTTCTCTTCCGTCGGGGCGTGGGCACAAATTAGGGTGGTGTTGAAAAATTTTGTCTTGATGCGAATTGTGGCTAGACGTTCATCCACCGGAGTGAATGCCAGTACTCTGCGACGGAGTCTCTCTCCCACCACGAATCCGACACCAAATTTGCGCTCCTTTATATGGCCGCTGTAGTAAATCTCACAAGGACCCACCTTCTTCCGTCCTTGTCCCGTCCATCGCAATTCTTGGACGGCAGTGATGTCAGCCTTTAACTTTATGAGGACATCAACCAGCTGGGCAGCGGCACCTTCCCAATTAAGGGACCGGACATTCCAGGTGCATGCCCTAAAATCGTAATCCTCAAAACATTTGCGGGGGTCGTCATCAAAAGGGGGGTCTCTCATCCGAGGCTTATGTTGCTTTTTCATTGGGTTGTTTTTTCATGTGGTGGGTTCCAAACCCTACGCACAACCGCATGGGATTCGCCTTCTCACTTTAGCTCGCCTCCAAACGGATGTTCGTTGGCTACCCAGGGGATACGTGGTCTAAGACCGGACGTCGTGAGCTGCTTGAACCATATGCACAAGAATCGTTTCTGGCCACTCCCAGGTGAATGGCAGTCAAAAACTTTCCTCACTTGCGTGAACTTCTACACATGGCCCCATCCCCCATCCCCACGACTAATGCTAGATACCTCAAATACCTTAAAAATTTCTAAAATGGAAGCAAGTTTACTAAATGGTTATTATTGGGACTAGTACGATTTCAGTCAGTTTTCTACCTGGGATTATATGGTATATACGTACATACATATGAATTGCAGTGCACACAACAAGCGAATTCATGTCACACGTATCAATATGAGATAGTTTGCATGATATACATACATACAAGTGGCGAAAGAAGCTACATTTCATTGATATTAAAATGCTCACGTTATGGTGTGACTACTGTGGGCTGTAAAATCATATTGTAGTATTGTTTAGAAATATATAAATTTTATATTGCAATAAATGCATCTTTAGAAAGTTAAAAAGTTATAAGCGGTTAGGATGAAAACGGATTTGAAACTCAGCAACGAGTTTTTTTAACACCTAATTCCTACCATGAGGGGAATAAATTGCTGTACAGTCGCCATAATTCCAAAGACCGTTTAGTAAATTATATTCAATGACCTAGCCTAATGCACACAGTTCTTATGTTATATACTTGTATGTACTTTGTGTATCCATACATAAATATCTACATGTGTTTAGTATGAAACAATATGCGTATAAGTTAGCAATATATGTATAGTATCCTTGGTACACGCATCCTTATTATTTTACTATACATGAATGTAATTTAAAAATAAGTGAAATTGAAATACGTGCTCAACTTATGTTCAACTAGAGAAATGCATGCTATCACAAACCAACGTACTTACATACATTCCCATACAGAAGTACACATATCCTATACTCTGAATGTATGAATATGCTCAAAATGCCAAAATTATTTAACAACTTTGCTGCTACTTTTGCGCTTTTGAGCTTTCCTAAGTTTATTTATATCTATATTTTTTGACAAAATACCAAGTCCATTTGATACCAGAGAAAAACATATAAGAAATACAGAAACTAAAGGACCAAGTACAATTATTGCACGTATTTGACTTTTTATTGAAGGCAATAAAAATTGAATGTTGAAGAAATTTTATACTGATATCAATAGAAAGAAATATGTACGAGTTTAATACTACGCAAAGTGAAAATATTAACTTCAAAAACTATTTAATAGGCTTCACTATCTAGTTTTAAACAAATTTATAAACCTTGAATGAAGCTATGAAGTTTTGAAATTTGCTCGAGTTTTCCAAATTTGAATAAATTTAATTTTTTATTAAAGACGACAAGTGTTCTTGTAGTTAGTAGAGATTTAGAAATTTCAGTTTGTGTTGGTAATCAAATTTAATGTTAACAAAATCACAATTTTTCTTGGAATTTTATCCATGCATCTCTTATTATTTTCCCCAGCAACAAATTGTTCAGAGAGGTTCTTCCCAAATCCGATTGTGCTTCTTGTGTTCTCCAGTCGTATACGAGTAAGTTCTGCGCTGTCGAAGGCGGCTTTAAAATCGACGAAAAGGTGGTGTGTGTCGATCTTCTATTCAGGGGTTTTTTCCAAGGTTCAGCGCATAGTAAATATCTGGTCTATTGTTAATTTGGCGGGTCTAAAGCCACACTCATAATTTCCAATCAGTTTGTTGACTGTGTGCTTTAGTCGCTCGATATGCGATATTCAAGAGACTAATTCCATGGTAATTAGCGTAGACCTTGGGGTTCTCTTTTTTATGGTTTTGGTAGAGCACACTTAAATTCCAATCGCCTTGTACGCTTTCCCATATTCTGCAAAGTAGCTGATGCATGCACCTTGTCAACTCTACATCGCCATGTTTGAATAGTGCTGCCGGTGGTTGTTCCTTAAATGGGCAATCGCTATTTTAACATTGTCATTGTCGGATGATGGAACATCTTTTCCATCGTCATCTGTTTGGATCTCCGGGTATTCCATTTTCACTACCATTTCGCGGGCTGGAGAAGTGTTCCCTCCATAAATGCAGTACACTCTGGGTATCAATCACTTTATCACCTATCCGGGTCGCGAGTCGCGTGTGTATATGCGACAAGATAGTGATCCGAGTCGTTGTTAGGACCATGAAACGTATGTAAATCTAGAACACTGGATACTTGCCTTTCGGCCCGACTAAGTCTATCAGCCTCAACCCATTTAGGAGTTTTTCATCGTGGAGGCTGAATTTTCCGACAATTTTTCTAAGATACCTTCTTTGCCCATTCTCATTAGTATGCTCGAAGTGCTTATAAAAGGCATCCTTGGTGACATTGTTCTTCTCTTCCGTCGGAGCATAGGCGCGAGTCAGCGTTGTGTTGAAAAATTTTATTTTGATGCGGATTGTGGAGAGACGTTCATCCACCGGAGTGAATGCCAGTACTTGGCGACGGAGTGTCTCTCTTTCCACAAATTCGACACCAAATTTATGCTACTTTTATATGGCCGCTGTAGTATATTTCACAAGGACCCATCCTTTTCCGTCCTTGTCACATCGTATTTTTTGGTGATGTAATCTTTTAGTTTAGCGAGGACATAAACCTGCTGGCAGCGGCACCTTCCCAATTAAAAGACCGGACATTTTAGGTGCATGCCCTCAAATCGTCATCCTTGAAACGTTTGCGGAGGTCCACATAAAAAGAGGGTCTCTCATCCAAGATCTTGTTGTTTTTTTTCATAGGAGTTTCCTTTTCATGTGGTGGGTTTCATACTCTATGCAAAACATTTAGCCCCAATTCTATTATTGTTTATTTATTTTTCAGTTAATATACATACGTGTATGTGCACTTTTTTATTTCAGTGTAATATACTTAAGTTCACAAATTCACATAATAATTTTACATTAATAAAGTTAGAAATTCCTTTTTCTGATCATTTGAAAAAAAAATAATAATTTACATAGCTTTTTTTTTTAAATTCTTAAATTTATATTATATGCATTAGGTTAGAAGGTATCCCTTTTCTTTATTATTTAAAATTATAAAACTTTTTGCACTTACCCTTATCAACATGTGACATTATAACATACAAATCGAAAAGGCAGCACCAACAACAGACGTCAATGTCAACACATGGCAACTTTTAGCCATTCTATGTAACCAAACGCAGTTTGTTTAATACAGTAGGTATGTGTATATGTAAGCGTTCATATCATTTTATCACATTAGCTAACACTTATAACCTTTCACATTAACTAGCATCTTCTCGTTCCAATTGTTTCTATATATGTACATATTTATATGTATATATAGTGAGCTGATTTCTTTTCATCGCTTGATGCTTAGTTCCTGCCGCTTACGCTGTCAGCTAACGTGTGACCGCAATGATGGATTAAGTTGCATGCCTCATACCCTTGATCATCAATCAGCTTAGGAGGACATTATGTTGGCGTTGCCACCACTTTGCTGTTGAAACAAACATGTTTCATCGAACGATTTATGGTAGCAAATAAATCTTTCATTGTCTGTTGCAGGCAATCGCCAGACATACGGAGATCGATTGACATAAATATGTGGGTGCATGTGTGACTGATGGAAAAAAAGGTAAAAGTGAGAAAAATAATGGAAAACAGAATAACAAAACACTAATAAAAGTGTAAGCATAAGTGTCTTAAAAACTATATAATGATATTAAATTAAAAAACTATACAAATTAAATTAAAATAATAAAAAAAAAACAATGTAATTAATTGAAACGAAAAATAAATAAATTAAATTAAAAAGTTATAATAGACAAAAGAAAATTCAATAAAACAAAAACACAATAAAATAACATAATATAAATTTAAATAAAATTATTAAAAAAATGGGGACAATCGATTTTCACAGGCTTTTCTACAGGCTTTTCTATAGGCCAATTCTTCTCCAGCCAAATTATGCGCTATAAATAGGAACAAGATGACAATCATTTGGTGCGAGATCTGGACAATGAGTTGGATATATAAGAAACTGTCAATCTGTACTATCGGAGCTTCTGGTGAGCCACTATTTGCATATGTTTGTGTTCCTAATCAAACACAATTCATCTCCTGTTGGCCAAAGCTGAGAACTGCTGGGTGTTGGCTTCCTACAGATGGTCCAATTGCTGACAGTACACGTCCGAATTGAGAGTTTGGCCTCATTGAAGAAGCTCACAGCGGATGATTTGTTTCCGTCATGGCCATCAATGCTATTTTGGAAACCGTTTTTGCCGACTCACTGTCATTGGAACATGTCCGCTTTCATTTGACGATGCTGTAAATATTCTATTTTTCATCACCTGTCAATATTCCCCTCAAATTTGTCGCGATTAGCAGATGTTTCCATCGTTTCATGAGGTTTTTTCTCCTAAACTCATGTGGCAAATATACATCGAGCTTTTTGCTGTCCCTGGTATTCAGGAAGCTATTGAGGACACCCAGCAGCCACTTTGCAATTAGGTGATGGCAAATTTCATAAAAAGGATACGGTCCTGTAATTATTAGTGGCATGTCTTCCTCTTTACATTGAAATAATCTTCCGACTAATTATTAAAAAAAAATTTTCTATCTACATTAACAACATCTTTTATATCTTATATACAGTTAGCGTTCGTGCTCGGTAACCTCAAAAATTTAAACAATATTTTCCGATATAATTTGACCATGGCCATACTGGCGAATAATGTGCTAATTGAGGGCTCTTCAACAATTAAACCTCTGGTTGTAGAAGATAGGTTAATAAGAAAGTTCACTAAAATAATTAATTATTAGATTTGATATCTAACATGCAGATAAATATATTAATCCTACTAAAATAAAATTCAAATTCAATAAAAAATCATAGCAATCAGTACTAAAAGCCATTTTTATATTTGTTAAAAAAAATATGTCAGAAACTCCAAACTAAAGTCTATAATTGCTACATAAAAGGTTAACAAAATGGGTTTGCCGGTGGCGCAAAGCCAACTAGCGCGTTTACACCAAAAACAAGATGCTAAAATATATTACATGAAAATGGGTTAGGTGCCAATTGCCAAGTAGGTCATGACATTTACGGTGGTGAACATAAGTCAAGCGGCATACAAACATATGCACATAAACACTACTACTTCTTTACTTTTGTTGACATTTTATGGCTAAAAGTTAAAAACAAAAGCTTAACAATCGTTCTACTAAAGACAATTCCATTGACTTTTTGGCACTTCGTTGAAATCTGAGCGCCAAAATATTTACGCCCAGTCTTTTAATCGCAAATATAAATGCGGAGTAAGGTATATGTATGTGCGTATAAGTGACTCTGGTATTGTATTTCTAAATTTGGTAATATGCATTGTAATATTATATTTAGTAGGCAACACCATAAATAGATTAGCAGTAGATATGAAGTGACAACATTTCCCTGTTTATACAGGAAATTGATCTTGAGATTTAGGCTGAAGTGAAGTAGATTGTGTGACTTAAATAAAAACTCAATCACTTAAATAAAATCGTACAAATTTCTTGAGTCAAGTATTAGTACTTCATTTATTCAAGTGGTTTTTGGTGGAAATTTGAGATTACAGGAAGTAAGATGATGACCAAAATTTTCCCTATTAGCTTAAGACAAATAAGTTTATTTCAAGATGCGCGGCGATTTTGGTAATCCTTTTTTACTAAATTTTTTCAATCGCTTTCGAGAGAAATTAATTATGTTACGTATACGCACTGCCGTACCAAAGTGGCTCGATTGAAAAACTTTAAAAATGTATAACTTTTACTTAAGGTGAATATACATTATTTTTATACACAATAAATACAAGTAGATTGCCTATCGCTTTCCTGTTGAAATATATAAATTTTTATTTACAAACCCAATTATATTTAAAATTTTTACCTATTAAAAACTTTAATTGGGCTTAAATTAAAAAAAAAATATTCATTCTATTTCATAAACTATTGAGGCAATTTATTTATATATGTATTAAAAATTTAAATTTTTTTACTCTTTTCTAAGTATTGTCAAAGAGTGTAATCTCTGAAGAAACTTTTTTACATTCTGCCCACGAGACACTGGTAAATAAAAAAAAGCCGTTCTCATCACAGATATAATCACTTTAAAATATTTAATCAATATAGATTTAATTGATTTAAAGCTGCCTTTATATTTTGTTCACACCATTAAGCACAGATTTTTTTTAAATAAGAATTTAAACTGCCGCATGCATACTAATGTGTCGAGTAACGCATTTTTTTCACAATGTACTGTGTTGATGGCTCGAAAAATTTATAGCGAACCATTTAGTGGTTATATGGTTTTAATAGGAAAAACGTCGACTGCATTTATAAATTGTTGGACAAAAAGTTGAAACAGTTTTGATAGATTTCTATTAAATTTTCATGACAGCTTGAGGAGGCAAAAGGCTTTTTGTATCTATGGACTTTTGGTAATGTTGTAGATGAAAAAAGATTAATACCAAACTTCCCACTTTTGGATGCTTGTATGTGCCGATGTATATCTGTATATATTGGATGAGTGCATAAGTTCGTGCCCGATGCCGCTGGATGCCGTACGAATCGTTTGAGAATGGCGCTCGTGAAAGAAATATATACATATTATATATCGTTGGAAAGGTGACAGTCCGAACTGTAAATCAAGCATAAAATAACTTCATTTTGATTTGAGTTGCTTAGTGAAAAGACGCATGGAAGATGAACAACGAAAAAGATCATATGCGTCATATTATGTTATACGAATTCCGCAAAGGAAAAACAGTGGGCGCTGCAACTAAAGATATTCGCGAAGTTTATTTGGACCGTGCTTCAGCACTCCGCACAGTAAAGAAATGGTTCGCGAAATTTCGTTCTGGAGATTTTAACCTCGAAGATCAACCTCGCAGTGGACGGCCTTCTGAGGTTGATGACGATGTTCTAAGGACTTTAGTTGCGAATAACTCTCGTATTTCGACGGAAGAGGTTGCCAGTGAATTGAACGTCAACAAATCAACTGCGTTTCGTCGTTTAAAAAAGGTTGGGTACACTTTGAAGCTCGATACATGGGTGCCCCATCAGTTGAGTGAAAAGAACAAAGTGGACCGTATGTCAACAGCAATTTCTTTGCTTCGACGGATCAAAAACGAACCTTTTTTGGATCAGCTCGTGACTGGTGATGAAAAATGGGTCCTGTACAGCAATGTTCAACGCAAAAGAACATGGAAACAGGCACACGAAGGGGCGGAACCGATGTCGAAAGGTGGATTACATCCGATGAAGGTACTGCTGTGCATTTGGTGGCATATCCGAGGCGTGATCTATTTTGAGCTCTTGCCAGCTGGAGAAAAGATCACTGCCAACAAGTATTGTCAGGAATTGGTCGAATTGAAGAAAGCAATTGATGAAAAACGTCCGATTTTGGCCAATCGCAAAGTAATTATTTTCCATCATGACAACGCCAGGCCACATGTTGCAAAACCGACCCTGGCCAAACTGAAGGAGATGAATTGGGAAATCATGCCGCATCCCCCATATTCACCCGACATTGCACCTTCTGATTATCATTTGTTTCGATCGCTGCAGAACAATTTGAATGGAAAAAAATTTAAAAATGTGGAAGACGTCAAAAACCACCTTGACACCTTTTTCAACGAGAAACCGCGCGATTTCTATGAATCAGGCATCCGTAAATTGGTTGAACGTTGGGAGTGGATTGCCGAACATGATGGCGAATACATAATTGATTAATTAAAGCGCTTTCTTCAAAAAATTTCAATTTTAGTTTGCACTTGAAATCGGGCACGAACTTATGCACTCATCCAATACGTGTGTGTAAATTTAAATTTCACTCGTAGACTTTTTTTTTATGGATTTTTGGTCCTAAGGCCGAACAACTCGGTTGTATGGAGGTTATTTGATATATTGGTCCAGTTTTGATAAGTGTTTAATACAGAATAAAAATATATGCAATTTCAAACTTGGTAGAAATAAAATCAAATAAAACAAAATAAAATCAAATAGAAATAAAATAAATAAAAAAATTTAAATCAAATTAAATTAAATTAAATTAAATCAAGTTTAATTATATTAAATTAAATTAAATTAAATTAAAAAAATTATATATAATTTAATGAAATAAAATACAAATTAATTAGTTTAAAACATAATAAAAATATATCCAATTTCAAATTTGGTAAAAATGAAATCAAATAAAAATAAAATAAATAAAATAAATTTAAATTAAATTAAATTAAATCAAATTAAATTATATCAAATTCAATTAAATTAAATTAAAAAAATTAAATTTAATTTAATGAAATAAAATACAAATTAAATTAAATAGTTTAAAAAAAAAATTTAACAAAATAAAATAAAATAAAATACAATAGGAAAAATATAAAATAAAACAAAATAGATTGAAAAAATAAAATTAAATAAAATAATATTTTAAAAGTAAATTAGAACAAAAAATAAAAAATAAGCAAAAATGGAGAAAAATAGAAAATGTAAAATAAAATAAATTGATATAGAATAACGAAAATAAAATATAATAAATAAACCGAAATAAAATAAAATAAAATAAAGTAACATGAAGTCACATAAAATTAAATAAAATCACATAAAATCAAAATAAAAATTTAATTTAGTGAATTAAAATAGAGAAATACAAGAAAATAAAATCATATGAATTGAATATAACATACGAAAATAAAATTAAAAAAAAAGAAATCGAATGAAATAAAATAAAAGAAAAGAATTAAATTAAAATGAAATTAATAAAAAGAAATTAAGAAATATTGTGAAGTTAATTGAAATAAGGTTAGATAAATATAATTCTTTATTATATGTAAATACATATATATGTGGATATAAATATAAGTTAAAGTTTAAAATTAAATAATTTTACAAATCAAGAAATTGTATAAAAAATAATAATATAAAAATATGACTAAGCTATAGATAGATGAGAGATAATAAATGTATATTATAGTTAAAACTTTTCCCAATAACAATCAGCGCTAAGCCAACTTCGTACACATACTTATGCATAAACCACTATCAACGGAGGCCATGAAACGTTTCTACCATATTTTTTTGTTATACATAATACCTTAAATATAACATTACTTGTTTGACCATTAAAGGCTTAAATTGCCATCAATTCTTTCAGAAAATACTTAAGTAGTTATTCAAATACAAAATTTAGTTGTATATAAATTTAAGCTTCATATAACAGTGCTTTTCCTTTTAAATTACTTTTCTGCCTTGCAAGTAATGAAAAATAGTTGGAAGAAGAAAAGGATACGCCTGTAAATTATCTTTTATGCTTTTTGAAACCGATATGGTGTGCTTCGTCACCAGCAAAGTAATAAAACATAAGACAAGAATAAATTTCCATACTCATTCAAACGTACTTATAAGCTATTGCTACGTTGTCGACTCACTTGTACTATTTATACTTCGTAAGAACAATAAAGGCGACAATCAGTGATAAACTGAAAAAAATGAAAAAAAGAATGGTAAAACATACATACATAAAGGATGACTAACAAATCTCAAATTACTCCCACTCTTTAACGTTTCTAATAAATTATGCGGATTTTGCCGGAGAGCCCCATTTTATATTTTACTCACAAGCAAGTAAAAACTAAATCATATATCTTGTATATACTCTTAAACATACATAAAGTTGTATTCCATTTTTATTATATACATGCCTATATGTCAACTCCTAAGCTAGTAAATGAAATTTGTAATTTATCAATATAACAGCGATAACAGTTATCAACTAGATATTTCTTTCTACTCCGATCTAGCAAATAACGACTATCAATACTTCTATTCTTTACCATTCATGAAAGATAGCAGAAGTAGGATGTGGTGAAAAAATTCTAAATAAAAATTACCAGCGATTTTTCTTAAAAGAAGTTTGAAGTTGAGTTATAGTCGAAGCGGCTTTGAACACATACATATGTATACAATATATATTCAATAAAGAAGTTTAATGTTGCTGTGTTTGTGGGCTGTCAACGACATCTGTCCACTATCTTCGTCATTCAATCAATATTAAATCACATTTGACATTCCCCTGCTGGTGATTATTTACTTCCGACTTGCCGCTTATCACGTCCTTTTACCTTTCTATATTGTAACCAGACCAAAATGGTGAATGAACAAAGTAATAGCTATTCTGCTCAGTTATATAGGGTGTCCAAAAATTAACTCATGATTTGAGTGAAGTAGACACACAGCTTTTAGTTTTTGGAAACTGATTTTTCATTTAATCATAAATACATACAATCTTGCCTTCATTTTTGGACATTTTATACTAATATTGTATAAATACAATATGTATGTGCGTTAATACCGAAACCCATTGAATTTAACGCTTTAATGTTTCAGCTAATTGCGCTGTGTGAATAGACTCTTAGTTCCTAATAGAGCTCATCATTTTACCACACCAAAAGTCAACAAATAGTTAGTAGGTGAGTATCGATACCAAAAATGGGACTTAAAGTTCTAAAAAAAAATTAATTTTTGTCTGAAGTATTTACCTTCTACTCAAATATAAACGAGCCTTTATCCATAACTTGACAAGGACAAGACATGTGGCCATACTTTTTTTTGCTTAGGTTGGCAGGACTGTTATATGTTGACATGTCAAATTTGAGCGCGACCTGTCACATAGTTTTTTTTTACGGCACTATAAACAAGTCAACCTCGAGTGTGTTTTTCGAATTTTACTATGGAAATTTAACGTTGAGCAAAGAGTTTGTATGAAATTTTGTTATTCCAATGGAATAAGTGCGACGGACGCAATGAAAATGTTGCAGAAGACATATGGGGAGTATTGCCTATCACGTGCACGTATTTTTGATTGGTATAAGTCGTTCAAGGACGGCCGTACATCGCTGGAGAACTTGCCCCATGATCGTCGTCCAGCAACGTCAATAAACGAATAAAACGTCGAAAAAGTAAAGAAAATTGTGTTGGAAAATCGTCGTGTGACTGAAAGAGAGATAGCTAGTGAGCTCAACATATCAAATGGATCTGCTCCTAGCATCATTCACGATGTTTTGGGCATGAGACGTGTGTCTGCTCGACTTGTTCCAAAATTGTTGCTCATACGTCTCGTCTTGTACACGATTATTTGACCAAAAACAACGTAAATATTGTTCCGCAAGCACCGTATTCACCCGACATGGCACCGTGTGACTTTGTTTCTTTTCCCTAAACTCAAATTTCCGCTTCGTGGAAAGCATTTTCAGTCGATTGAAGTCATAAAAGAGAATTCGAAGAAGGAACTGAAAGCCATACCTAAAGCGGCCTACCAGAAGTGTTATGAAGATTGAATTCGTTGTACCAGTTTTTCACAGTGCTATAAGATGGTGATTCATAGCCATATAAAGATTTTAGTTCATCGATGCACTCTTATCGTTATAATCCACGTCGAAAGTTGTGAAAAATGATCGCACGAAAATGTTCACGAGTTAATTCCATTTTTTGACCGAGATGAATTTTTTAATTTCCTGTAAATAAAATAGTTCACGATTAAATGACAAAACGTTCTGAGTGATGTTATGCTAAAAAATGTCAAACTTTCCAATGGAAATATCAGATTGCACCTGGCAACACTTAGTGTTGCCTAGGCCAGACCTATATATAGCAGCCTACGTACTCATTAATGATCTGCTTACTAGAAGTAGATACTTAGCTTTTGCTCTACAGTCGGAGACACATTTTAGTAGGTGCTTTTCCCGGGAAATTAGTTTATGAGTTTACCGTGATTAAGACTGTACCACTTCTAGGTAGTTCGAAACTAGTAGCCATATAGAACGCAACTATCTCTCTGTGTCGTTATTTGAAAAAATTAGTATGTATGTATGTGGAAGTGGTCAACCACAAAAAGTTTATTCGTGGTTAGCGGAGAAGACCAAATACAAAAGCAAACAAAACTCAATAATTCAGTTGTAACGTCACTGAGTCTGAGTGTGGCAGTGGTTGTGGTTTTGCGTTTTGCTAATGCAAGCTGAACGCACCCTAAACTCAACCATGGTTACATCTATGTTCATAAAAATATTATATAGTATATTTATTTATGTGTATGTATGTGTGTATATATGTGCATTCAAAAAAGTATCATCCATATGTACCATACATATTGCGTCTTATGAACATACATATATGCATATATATGTTCTAAACCAAAAGCTCACACAAATAAGTAAATAAAAATTAGGTCAGTGGGAAAATTCGATACTTCGACTTCGAAAATAGCTAAACAATAACGAGCTGATTACGTTTTATTAGGATGAAAGTTGTTGGCCAAAAAATATATGCACCCGTTTGCGATATATCCCTAGCTCATTGGACACCAGACAACTGGCTGCTATAGCTAACGGCATGCATACATACTTACTTAAATTTGTATGCATTTGTCTATGAATGGAATGTACTCTTGTTAGGTCACAAGGTTAAACGTTGGAATGTACATACCTACATATATAAGCACGCATAATATTTATTAGCAGACAGCAACATAATACAATCAAGAGCCAAAAGCAATTGGTGGCTGGGGAACACTCAGTCATTTTACTGCGAAACAAACCTGGATGATAAGAACAAGCACACATCCTTCATTTCCTCATTTCTTCATTTCTTCTTTCCTTCATCCTTTTGTACGCGTCAGCAATGTTTGCCAAGTTGCGAATTTTACTATTAATCAAGGGTGAGCGCGTACGCATACGAGTTTGTATTTTATTTTACTTTATTTTCGCTAGAAAAAAAGATGTTTTCACCAAGGAGTTTCCCTTTTTCGCATTAGTAAATCACTTAATCGCCTTGAGCTTGAGTAAGTTTTCTTCTTAAAGTTGGTAAAGTTTTTCGGTTGGAAAAAACTGCAATTCCTTTGATTCCCAATATTCATCAAAAAAAAAAAAACATAAAAACTCTTTAAAAATTTTCTCAGAACTCCCGCTGTGCTGCTCATAATTTCCTCAATATGTATTTGTAAAACAAGTTTCACTGGGACTGAGTAAAATTTTCTTGGTGTAATAACTGTCACTTTCACTTTAGATTGGCCAACAATCAGTTGGCTTGCCACAGGCGGCAGCCCATCAAGGAGTTTAACACTGTGCGACAAACCGCAGCGCAGATTGACTGTGTGTTGTCTGTGCATTCTAGGGAAATTGTTATTTTCCTCTACTCCTTCTACTTTTCGCTCATAGGAAATTGATGATGAGCTGATGGTTATTTCACCGTTGGTAAGTTCGTTGGGAGTTAATGTGAATAAAGTAAGAAGTAACTAAGTACTGAGCTCAGGGAGTTGTATGTAGTTAGCATAATTAATTTGATTTGTTGAAGATGACCACTGAGCATACTCACGGAGTTTTGGATTTGTAGATGTTATGAATATGTACGTGTATGTCGTGTGAAAGCATAATTAATAAACTTATATCATATTAATGCCTTATCAATAATGATAATAACTATATTGCCAAAAACTTCGTTTATTGATTTATTGAAAGATATATATATATCAATATGTGTATGTGAAGATAAAACTCCGAAAGTATCCGTTTTTGAAAGGAATTTTGTAAAATATTTCTAATATTTCAAATGTAAGAGCCGGATTTGGCACAACAGTTAGAAAATTTAGCCTCCACGGTGAATCATACCCAACCAAACATACTGAGACTCATCGACTTCGCCGTAGCCTGAAATTTGGTTGTCTTTGGTACCAGATTTCCGCACAAAAAATCTCTCAAGCTACATGGCTATTGCGGGACCGAAAATCATACAATCAAGTTCATGTTGAATCGTTCATTGTCGAATGATATATTTCCAGTGTTCTGGATGTACGTATGTTCCGAGGACATAAGCCACCCCTGTGTATCGAAGAACAACCGGTATGATATAGATACTGAGAGCTAAGGAGGTAAGCAAGACGAACTTTCAGACGAAAATAGAAAGAGTCCGAAATGCGTGTGTATGATGTGCTTGAGAAATTGGCCGACAAAGGTAATACTCGAATGAAGATATGAGTCAACTAACCGAAGGTTTCGAGACCGGAGCATAATCATGTAGGTATCAATGCGAAAATCTGGTGACAGATGTCTAGGTCATGTTTGATGTACGAAGGTGCAACACCAGGAGAGCCCGAAACCCCAATCGAAGATGATAGAAAAAATGTTCCATTATCCGACTATGAAGAAGTTCCAACAGCTATTGCTCGCTTAAAAAACAACTAAGTGGCTGGAGTCGAAGGTCTACCGGCTGAGCTATTTAAACATGGCGGTGAAGAGCTGACAAGGTTCATGCATCAGCTTATTTGCAGAATATGATTAGATGAAAGCTTGTCTGACGATTGTAGTTTAAGTATGCTCAGCCCAATAAATAAAAAAGACACCACGGTCTGCATATAAGGTTCCACCGAGTCTATTATGGGAAGGACTAAATCCCATCGTCAACAAGCTGATTGGATCTTATCAGTATGGCTCGTATAAGTCCACCATTGATCAGATTCATCAAGCGAATAGGTCTGGTAGTGAACGAAGACCAGACGAAATATCTTTTATCATAAAAAAAACAGTCGGCACACTTTCGGCTTGGATCCTATGTGATTGTTGACAGTCTCTCGAGTCTCTAGGGTCCAGCATTAACACAAACAGTAAACTGTCCCACAGTTCGGTTCCTGTAAGAAACGAGTTCAAGGTGAAATTCCAAAACATGAGAGAGAACACTGCTCAGAAGTATTACTCTGTTCACATATCTGGGCTTCTGAGATCACATAATAATAAAAACTCGCTATTCTATAATGAAGAATGTATGTAGGTATATATCGAAAGAAAGGAAGTTCCCTTTATGTTCACAAAAGCAACAAGATAGCAGCAAATAATATTTAGGGACTTCTCAAAAAATTAGAGCAGCTTGTTAGTGGCTTTCAGTTGATTTGCTCTCACCAGATTTTAAATAGAGTCTGGTGAATCTACGATGAGCGACCTAAGGTAGTTAGAGATGACACATAATCTCTTTACTGATAATATTATATTAAATGCGGTAAACGCAGTGAGGTGAAAGCGGCCGTAGAATACCATTTGAAGAGAAATCTAGGAATATTTCTTCAGTTTTATGAAGGCATTTTATTCACGATGTGAAAAGTGTTTTTCGCTTGAGTTAGACTATATTGAAAAATAAAAAAATT
The DNA here is from genome assembly GCA_037013455.1 of Ceratitis rosa. Classification (NCBI taxonomy): domain Eukaryota; kingdom Metazoa; phylum Arthropoda; class Insecta; order Diptera; family Tephritidae; genus Ceratitis; species Ceratitis rosa. The sequence continues at coordinate 8,746,224 of JAWMAG010000054.1, forward strand.
AAACCATATATTTGTTTCATTAAGTTCTTTAGGCCGCAAACTTATCAGCCGCCTCACGTACATTCTAAGCTTGAGATGTCACACTATGGGGGATTATCCATAAGCCACGCGATCATACTTACTGGGACCGCTCCCTCTCTACACATAATCCAACATGAACTTTCTTGTGATCTTTCCCTGCCTTTCGTTTTCTGTTATATATCTATTAAAAAAAATATTTTAAATTAATAGTTTGTTATAAAAGACTTGCATATTAAGACATTTTCTAACATTTCATACGATCTAATAAATATTTAGTAAAAGTTAGTAATTCATTTATTAAATAGAATCTGTTAACTTATCCATATGTACAAATGACTTCTTCTGCGTATGACATATACATCCGATAAGAAGATATTTTTCCTAAAGTGGACCTGGAACCGATCTATTCGAAAAATTGGTGTTTATCATTTGATTTACATGCAACTTGGTGCCCGGGAAACTCTTTTCTTCAGAGAAGTGTGCTTTGCTTGATATGTGAAATGTATTTAATGTAAAATAGTTTATAAGAATTAATAAAATTATATTGTAATAAGCTTAATAAATCTTTTCAGAATCCTCTCTTGCATGCGGACGAAGTTGTTGGTATTGGCTGAGCTACGTAATTTATGGACGCTCCCTAGGGTGTGTTGTGATCTTAAAATTTTTTCTTTATATACAAAAAGATTTGTTCATCACATTTGTCTATAACTTTATTTCTTAAAATTGCTTCATCGATTTTAATAAAATGCTTATACTCAAAATTTCAAATTTTTTAATAATTTCAGAAATATTGAAGCCTAACCAGTCTCTGAAATAAAACAAAATTATCATTGAAAAAATTTTAAATATTTAGGGAATCGTTGTTAGAGGATTTTGTTTTATCAATTGTCTGAGTTTTAGTTTTAACTTTAACTAATTTGCTTATCAGCACCCAGTATTAGGGGAACTCACATACGTAGATTTTAAAAGCTGCCAGTTTTCCAACATATGGTAACTACACAAGGAGTCAAACTGCAGCATCTTTCTTGCGGTATGATACATAAATAAATGGACACCACTCGTTGCCTCACTGAATTACTCTAAATTGAACGAACAAGTGGTTGGTGTGGAGACAAACGGCAAAATGAGATTTTTATCCCTACTAACAAATTTCGACTCACATTTGCTGATAAAGTGACAACTACTCGCTCGCCAGCTGACGTATCCTATTCAGTCGTTTATGATTGGTGAAATGCTGCCTTTGCGGAAATTAAAATTTATTATAGTTTATAATTAACAAAATGAGTACTTCGCAACAAAACCAGAAGTGAAAAAGAGGCAAGATAAAGTACTATAATTAATAAAGTTTAATATTGTAAGAAAAAAATATGGGAACAGCGGTTGGAAGTGAAATATAATATGGACAATAAAGAAAAACTATTTCTAAACAAAACATAGAAAATTTCAGCTAGTACAAGATTTTTCTATGGTATTACGGCCTGGGTAGTCAAGTGGTTAGCATTGCGTACAGCCATTCGGAAGGCCAGCGTTGGAGTCTTGGTACGATCAACATCCAAGAAGTTATAGAAAATTAATTTGAATAAACTTAAATTTTTTTAATTACGGTCGCCCCTCGGCATGGAATTTCAACCCCTCCGAGTGTACTTCTAAAAGCTTCTCATAAAAGCCATCAGCCGTTTGGAGGTGACTTAATATAAACTGTAGGTTCCTCCATTTATTGGAAGAACAACAAGACGCAAAACCAGAAATTGGAAAAAAATCACTTCAGCGGTTACAAAGAGCCAAATATATTTATATCGCAAAAAATTTACTTTAACCATTTTTGTTTGTATATTAAAATAAAACGGTTAATAAGAGAAAAAGACTTAAATCCAGTAAATTGTTTTTTATTTCGATGGAAGTTTGTTTAATGTTTTTGTATTCTGAACGTGCAGGCTTATAAAGGGTTAACTATTTTGCGGTTTCGACAATAAATGCATCTAAAATATGTTTTTTTTTATATGTGAAGCACTGTATCAGACAAATGTTCGCTTCGCAAATTTTTACAAACCTCAATCCGTTTGAGGTAATTTTCAACCCTTTTTTGCCATATATTTTGCCATAACTTGACGAATGCTGATTTCAAAGTGCTCAAGAGTTTGCCTGCATAAATACAGTCCTTCGCGCAGCCCCCAAAAGTCAAACGAAGTCAACGGACAACCTCCAATCTATTGGAAAGATCAGGTAGAGAAGGAGCTGGCCGTGCTGTGTGTTTCTAAATGGCGCCAAACAGGAGAAAGGAAGGAATAAATGGGGCACTGTTGATAACTCGATTATAATCGCTTAAGCTGTGTCTACGCCAGTATAGAAGCAGCATTTTCAAACGAGGATCCTCAGCGAATCCAAAGCGTTAAAGGAATCATGTTTACCCACGAGATGGTGCCAGAATCAAATTAGTAATTTTACGCTGCAAATGCACCTTAATAAAAAATGTGACAAAAGATAATAATACGTGGAAGCGCCACTAGATCTCATATTTATGGTAGTAGTAACATACGAGTACATGTATGAAAAAAATAATAATTTCCTTTTTTATTATTTTTTTTTCAAGACAATCGCACTTCTCTTCAGTCGTAGGTTTTCCGAAAATTTAAACCTGCAATACCAAGCATACCCTTAATAAATAAGCGGCTAAAGAAACTTGCTCTTCAGTATTTTGTATACGAAAGAGCCACAGGTGCCTGCCAATCGATTTGTTTAGCTGGTAAATGAGAAATGCGTTCTATGTACATTTCTATGAGAATATGTATGTAATATACCAGGCACGTGTATGTATGCGATTAAGAATAAGGAGCCTTGTGGCCAATATGTGAGCTCGTGGTCTTCCTTTCTGTTGTTGTTGATGTTGATATTAGTATTTCTTAAGCTCGCTCGCACACAAATGAAAGCAGCGGCCGCTGTGAGCCAATATTAGCTTTTCTATTTAAGTGAAACCGATTTTTAATAAAGCGCCTCGAGCAAAAATTTGGTAAACGAAGCATTGGTTGCGGAAGTTCAATGACCTCTATCGCTGTGTTTGCATCGAAATAATGGGCCGAAAATTAATTGAAAAACGCTAAAGCACAAATCAAACACACGCCTTGAAAATTAATTCTTTAAAAGCGAGGAAGGCTTTGGTTGCTTTTGTATGTCTGATTTTGCCATGAATGAAATGATGACATTCAAATTAAAGTCTTTTATTTGATACTGAAAATTCAAGTCGAGATGTTTTATTTTTAGAATATTTTTGGTGGGAGATGTTAAAGAGTTTTAAGAACTTTTCGGCCATTCAAGTACATATTGTTTACAATATCTCAGTAATTATTCAACAATTCAATCACTTTTACCGTAGCCACTTGATTGCTTGCAACCAATACATGTGCGCCGCACTTATAATACGTGAATTATTTAGCTGTAAATAGTATTGTATACCATATATCCGAGTGTACTATGACCTTTGTTAGTTGGGGTGAGTGTAAAAAATCTGTATTGAAACGTGAAGTACATACGTTAAATTCGCGAAAGCACTGCTGCCAGCAGACTTCCGCTACATGCTTACTTTTCTGTGGTGTAAGTACGCAAATCGACCGCACCTATACGGACAAGTTACTTAGTTGAGAGTGCCCACATGTGCATATTAAAGTTTAGCTGAGCTTGCAGCTGAGTTTATGTGTAATACTTGAGGATTAAGCATGAAGTGGCAATAGAGAACCGCCAGCGGATTAGAGTTTAAAAAAAAGAAAGGTAAAAAGGCAAATGTGTAGAGATTATAGTGTAGCAGTGAGGTTGTTTGCAATTCATTCCAAGTTCTATTAGTTGAAGAGTACGTTCGTATTAGAGCATAGAATGGTTATTTCTAGTGGGGAAGAGACTTTACTTTTTAATTTATTCAGTTCGAACTATATTAAATAAGATTCAACACTGACTTTATTGTTGGTGTTTCATTTCGGACTGTTAATGGCTGCCGGTTTTTCTTCAATGGTGATCGTGAAAGCGTTTTAATATCCAACAGAGCTAAAAAAAAATCAAAAATTAACTCAGTATTCGCTGAAAAGGCGGAAAAGAACAACTCAGAGTTACTTGTTATGAAGGTTATGTAAAATAGGGCATTAGACTGGTAAAATTAGTCTTTAATAAATTCCGCACGCGGTGATAACCACAGAAGCCGAGCGTTTGATTGGTAGCACTTGTTAGTACTGTATGGAAAGTAGTGGCTGGACCAACATCCAAAATTATAAAAAAGAATTTATGTTAGTATTATACCAATATATTATATATATTGTATATATACATATATGTTGTATATATATAATATTAATCAAACAGTTTTAAATCGATGTTTCAAAACTGAAATCTTTTACTCAAAATATAAAAATTAAAATCTCTACATAAAAATCCCAAAATTAAAATTTAAAATTTAAAAATCGAGGGCCAATATTCCAAAACCAAAACTCCAAAATAAAAATCTTAACATTGGTATCTCAAAATAAATATTCTTAAATCGAGCACACGAAATCAACAGCTGAAAATCAAAATTTAAAACTAAAATTCCAAAATTATAGCCTTGAAATCAATGTCACAAGATCAGAATTTCACAATCAATATGAAAAATTAAAATCCCAAAGTAAAATTCTCAAAATCAGTATTTCAATATAAAAATACCAAAAACTAATACCCAAAACACAAAACACATAATTATTATCTCAAAACCAATATTTACTTTTCAAAATATTATAATTAAAATCTCAAAATAAATATCGAGAAATCAAAATCCCTAAACCGCAATCTTCCAAATCAAAATCTGAATTGCAAAAAATTTCGAATTTAAGATTCAAAAAGAAATCACGATCCCAAAATCACTATTTCAGATCAAAATATAAAACCAAAACCTATCAGTATCTAAAAATCAAGATTTTGAAATGAAAATTCTAAAGTCAAAATCACATAATCAGTAGCTCAAAGACACTAAATCTCAAAATTACTCTTAGCCACAATAAATTATTTTCCGCAACTGTTTTCACTTATCCCTGGTTTGTTAACAACTTATTCATTCCTGGTTGTTTTAGGATGAGTTTCAAAATTTTTATTCATTATTGACAATCCACCAACAAATATCTAAGTTCAAAGAAATGTCCAACAAAGTAATAAATACTGGAACTAACGACCGCGACAGCCCTCTTTGAATTATTATACTCGTGGTTACTTTACGCAGACCAACTGTCACTGGCAAAATATAATATATATATTTCCATTTCACTCTTGGCCTTAATAGCAGCCTACATTAAATTTATTTTATTCAAGTAGATGTATCAAAGCAATTTCATTAGGAAAGAGACTGTCTGGCAGTAACTGTATCTTCATCAACACTCACATCAATGCACAGTATCTCCGCCGACAGGCGTTTCCTTCCTGCATCCGTTACCGTTTTCAGCCAGAACTCCTTGCGCTAAATATAACACTGACTATAAATATAATTCATAATAATATTTATTAAGGCGCTACAGGCATTCGAAGGAGGAGGAGAATGCCAAAATAAAAATGTAAGTCAAGCGACTTCGTTAGTTAGACTGGAGGTAATAGCATTGGAAAGATTGTCAGTTGGGCGTACAAATATATTTCTCACACCGACAAACCGCCATTGCTTCAAGAGCTTTCGATGATAGAGATGGAATGATAACGACAATGATTGCTTGAACGGAAGTTCCAATGTCCTACTGCCTTATTGCCTTATTGCCAGCGGCGTTTGACCCATTTCCACTGGTTGTTTCACTGGCACTTCCAAGACGTATAAATAAAAAAAAAAAATTCAGCTGCCTTAAAGGATACATTAAGAGAATTCATTTTGGTTTTATTAAAATCAATAATAAAAAAAAGTAACGCCAGACACCGCTTAGCTGACATCTAGAGTATTTTGCTCGTAAGCTCTCAGCCACCACTACATTTTAGTGCTCTTACTTTCTTTTTTACTTCCGTATGGCAATATTCTGTAGTCGTACGTTGTCTGTCTGCTCCTCTGCCACTCGCATATACCTTGTCTTTCGTTTAACCTGCTTAACACTTGTCGCCGTCGACTTGAGCCGCGCGTCTAATAGCATTTGTCGCGTCACAACGTCACAAATGTCTGTCTGTCTTACCACCAGCCATCAGCCATTGCCGTTGTATTTTTACGGAATCCTGCTTGTACACTTCGAGTAGTGCTCACCCACAATTGGTGACCCAATGAGTTCAGTTACATGATTACATCCGCTTGCCGTTTGCTGGCCTTGTTGACTGTCATGCTCCTGCTTCGGTGACTTTGTTGATTTTAGTGCACGTAATATTTGTGGTTATGATTTCTTTTTTTCGTGTGGTCTGTGGTTCTTACCCTGGTAGGCGATAAATGGTGGTGACTCCTCGCCTTTACTGCTCATTTTGATTAGCTTAGCATTAAAGGGAGTGGAGGTTTTGTTATTATATGAAGTCTTACATAATAAAGGAGTATAATGCATTTGAGCGTAATGTTATTGTTGGGTTTTTCTTACTTCAACAATTTTATTGTCATTATTATCCTGTCTTCACATCTTTTCACTTTAATACTTCCATAAATAATTCAGATTATTGGTTCGAAGCTGTTGGTCATTATAGCAGACTCAGCCTACAATAACACTGTGTATGTATTTGAGTAATATACACATAAGGTGGTATAAGTATTTATTGATAAATAGGTCTTTAAATAATGATTCTTGTATTTCACGGCCAATCGAAATACACTCACATACAGTTATGGCAAAAAGTTTTGTATATTCAAAATAGTTTAGTTTTTCAAGAAACATTTTTTGGTAGTAAAAATTGAAAAGAAATATCTCTTACGAAAAATAGCGAGAATATAAAAGCTTATTCGGCACAAAATCCTTAGGTTGATTTTGCCAAATTCGCTGGGTGCACGGCTTTAAATTCAATCAATTAGGTTGTGGAGACAAAATATGCAGGAAAACGCCTTACACTGCCACAATACAGAAATCGGTGGAAAAAATGGAGATGTTGCAGCAAGCTAGTGATGTGGAGAACAAAACCCATACACTTCACTCAAGAGCAACTGAGAATATTGCTGCTATAGCCCAAAGTGTTCATTCCTCGTCGTTAAAAATTCCAATAACGCCATTGTACCTTATTTTGCATAAAGACTTGGATTTTCAGGCTTATAAATTCCAATTAGCACATGAACTCAAGGCGGCCGATTATCAAGAACGTCGTGTCTTTCCTGATTGGGTCTTTGGAATGCATGAAAATGATCCGGAATATAATCGAAAAGTTATCTTAACTGATGAGGCCTATTTTTTCCTCGATGGCTGCATTAGTAAGCAAACCTGTCGCATCTAGGGCTCGGAAAACCCAAGATTTATTGTTGAAAATCCTCAACATGTAACTGTTTGGTGCGGTTTATGGACCGGCTGGGGCATTGGACCTTAATTTTTCGAAAATGGAGCTGAAGCAACTGTGACGGTGAATGGATTACGCTTTACGCTTTACGCTTACGGCCGGAATAGGCGCTACGTGCCACACAAGCAATTAAACCAACAATCTTTTAAGGGAAAAGATTCCAGACTGTGTTATCTCGCGAAGAGATGATCGGAACGGTGATCAATTCCGATCTGTCATTTAACACCTTGGGGATAAGTGAAAAAAAAGATCTAAGCCCAATGCTTAACGTTGATTCAAAATCTCAAACTTGAAATTTGTGAAGCTATTTAGGGAACACATCATACTTTGCGATTTGGTGATGAAAAATTTCATAAAAAGGATACGATCCTATAAGCGTAGTTGTGGCGGCCATTTCCCTGATATTTCTCTTTATTATTAATAGCATACATTCCGGTTTACATTCAAATCAACATCCGATTATTTATTTTAAAGATATCATTTTTCTTTGAATATCAAAATAGCACCTCTTTTTGGAAAAAGCTTTTTTGGAAATATTTTATTTGTAAAAAATAAAATTCATTCAGTTTCATTTACTAGCATATAAATAATGAAATTTACGAAACAACGTAGCACTGAAGCGAGTGTCCCAAAAAAGAAAATGGAGGTGGCTTCACTTGGAAGAAAAATTACTTTTTTTTAAGTAGAAATCATGCTGTAAAATGAAAAAACAGTAATGAAAAAGATTCTAGTTCCTGCGAGTGCTTTCGATGAGTGGAACAACATGTTAAAATTTCAGCCCAATCGTTAGATACAGTGTGTTCTTACTATAGATATAGTACTTTCGAAAAAAAAGTAGATTTTTTCAAACTAAGTTACCAGACTACAATTATCTTTAGAATCGCAAGAATTACTTTTCTGTATCAAATTTTGAATTACTGAAAGAGTTGGGAAAAAGGTAAGTGCTCTAAAAGTTAGAAGAAACCTTTCGAAAAGACAAAGCGCAAAAGAACCTTGGCTTTCAGAAAATTTAATGTGCTCTTGAATATTAACATTTTACCGAGGAAGATTGATCGAATGTCGTGTGGTTAACAAACAACAACAATAAATTCTACCTTTGAATTAAATTCGAAAAAATATCTATAACGATTAATCTCAAATGTATTTTCAACTTTTCTACAAGTATTTGGTGCACCAAGTGCGCCGTTTTCAAAACTTTAAAATTCAAAAAGGGAGCGTCAAACAAGCAAAGTTTGCAAGCATAAACCAAGATTGCTGTTATTATCAAATCAAAAAATAGTTCTACTAAATAAATATTAATTGCGTTCTTATTTAATTTTTGCATCTATATTTATTTAATAATAAAAAACCAATACTTTATTTATTAACTAAAAAGTTGAATGTCTTATATTTTTGACCATGGCTGTAAAAATTTGTTTTCATGTATGCTTTCATATGCCTGATTATTTTTTCGCTAAGCTATAATCACCTCATTAACTTTAGTTATCTTTCCTTTTAGTCCCAAATGTTCTTCTAATTTTCTTACATTTTTCATTTTTATTTATTACCATAATAATATAAGTAAAAGCAATGTCATTTTCTTCTTAGTTTTTTGGTGTATCATTAGTGAAAATGGGTCAATCTTCGTTTTGATTTTCCTGCTTCTTTCAAAACTGCCTGAAACGGGGAAATATGTATACCAGTCGTCTAAATAGCTAGCTAATGAGCAATATATTTATTATGGTATTAAGGTTATATTATTTAGTTTAAAGCTTCTAAGGGAAAAGCAGATTAACCAAATAATATCATAAAATATACAAGCATTTCGTAATTAAAAATTTCGAATGATTTTCTTCCGTTCTTATTGGGGAAATATTAAATTAAGATTAAGCTCAATCTAGACATCGAACTGTGGTTATGTGTCGTGTTCGCCTGGTATTGGAAATTGAAAAAGGATGAACAAAACAAAAAGCATGCCCTTGAGGAGGGCTTGGAATGCCATGATGTCAAAGTCAACATTCCCTGCCGAGGGCCGCCCGCAATTACCAGAACTCTAACTCTAGGAGTAAACAACGCCAACCCCTCAGCTGCCGCGGCCGCCTAAATTTTAATACAGCAAAATTTATCAAGCTGCATGGATTTCTCGGTATAAAAAAGCTCTATCCAGTCGTAAAAAACGAAAGGCATACCTGTAGTATTCTAAATGTGCATACTCTCCAAGTTCTTAAAATTTACTAGGTGCCTACAACAGTAATTTGTTGTAAGATAGTTTTCGGCATTTCAGACTGTTAAAGGCTGAGGGAACCAATACATATCTGTAAAGGCAAGTAGGAGCCCTCATATCGGTGATCAGCACCATTGGATTATTTACCACCATACAATCTACATCGCTTCATGTGATTTTGTATTCAACTGTGAGGTACGACCTGTGCAACTAACATTGATAAAATACAGAGGTTCCAGTTCAAAATTTTAAGAGCACTAACGGGCGCACCATGGTACGTTCGTAACGTAAATATTCATAAAGACCTTGGTATTTTACTGGTTAAGCCTGAAATTGAAAGAAGCAGGACGAAGTACTTCACATAGCTGAGAAATCATCCAAACTCGCTAGCTAATGCTTTATGCAATCCAACAAGAAATTACATTTACATTACATAACTCGAGCAATCATGTTTGTAATTTAGTTTTTAAGATTTGTTAGGCTTATATTAAAGCAGATCCAGTAAATAAATGAATTGTGTATAAAAAAAAGTGATTTTGAAAATACCAATTAAAAGTCTGATATAATTTCGTTGATGTGCATGTTAGCTTTACTAAGTCTAAGCTCTTCGGGTGGAGTGGATTCTTATATGAAACCATGGCACTGCATAAATACAAAAATTAGATCATGCATAGGAATTTATTTATGCTTGAAATAAAAAAAGTGTGAAAAGAAAGAGAATGGAAACAAATTAACAAACAGACGGACATCACGAATATCCTGTCCTACGACGATGGACACTAGCAAAACCTATGTGAGAACGTAACACCCAATCGAAGAACACATATATAGAGGCACAGGTATTATTGCCTCCTTCTCACTCTCTTCCCAACCGTATGTGAGAGAATATTAACTCTCCCATCCCTCCTAACCTATACCATAATCAACGCCTGGATCACATATTGAAAAAACTTGACTGTTTATTCATATTTAAAATTCATTAATTTTTGTACTATAAAATATGATGTGTTCCCGTCGAAAGCTTCGAGTAAAATGAACGATTCGCAAATGACGCTTAGGATATGTTGTTTTTAAACGAAAATTATAGTTCAGTGGAAATTGTACTAGAGTTAATTTTTCGTTTTGAAAAATATTGTACTAGAGAAAGCGTTGCGAAAACAGTAAATGAAAAATATATAAAAATAAAATAGTATTTAAAATTTAAATTTCCGCAAAAATCACTAGACAAATGCGTCAATATACCAACAGATGGGGCTGAAACTTGTTATGCTCTAATTTGATACAGTTACAGAAGTTTTCCGCGCCCTATCGAATCTGAATTCTAAAATTCGTGTTATTCGTGTCAATATTAAATTTTCTTAAAGAAAACCCTACGGTGAGAAGCAATGAAATAATAATGTTTCATCATTTTGTTATATCCTAAAACAGCTTTTACCACTTGTGTCGTCCACAAGGATGCTTTCACACAATAATACACTTGTGCAGACTAGAAACGCCGGCGTATCATGCAAATGACATTTATGTATTTATACGAGCAATTCGTAAGGCATAAGAATGTCATTTGTAAATTTTATTCCCTTGGCTGGCAGACACTTACTTACATATATTTGAAATTGAAGTCTTGCTATTGTGGTTGTTGTTGTTGTTGTAGCTTGCGGCTGGCGACCAGTGGAAGATATCATGGCACTGCTGTTATGCATAATGTGTAACGAAGATACCACTTTCTTGGGATAGACTGTACAAATATAAACAACCAGCCTCCAGCCTCTAGCCTCTGGTCGGAATGGACGAATGGAGGGGCGACCACTCTTCACTCTTCACTCGTATAGGTATATGTAGGTACCTTCAACTGGTCGAAAGAGGTTGTTAGACTGTTAGCTCTAGTGCAAATATCTGCCATTTATTGTTGTTGTTGTTATAGTCAGTTGCGATTGTTGTTTATTATGGTTGTTTGAGCTGGCATAGTTTTGCTAAGTTCTTTCTTTTTTGAACAGTGTGCTGAATTGCCCTTGTCGACAATTCTACGGTTGTCATACAAATACACAAACACATACGTACATTCCCAGTGTTCGTTGTAGAGTTATATTTGTAAGATGTTCATTTGTTTGTTAGTTTATATGCCGTGTAAAAATGGTTGGCCGAGTATGCTCGAGTGCATGTAGTCCAGCCGAGTGCCATGTAGTTCATTGCTGTTCATGTTGTTTGGTCGCCCCACTAGTCGCCAGCAGCGATTTACTCATTGCTTGTGGGTATACAACGCCCGGAGTGCAGTGGTCGCCTGTGTTGTTGTTTTTTGTTGGACCTGACTTGTCTATGACAGGCATTTCGTTTGTTGTTTTTGTTAGTGTTGTTGCACTGTTTTGCATTCCTTTTGCCGGCGGCAGTGCGCATTGCTGAAGCTGTCGGTGAATTATGACATAAGCCCAGTTTTAGTGTTTTGAAGTTGGCGACAGTCGATTGTACTTCAAGTGATGGTGGTGGTGCTGATGGTTGCGGTGGTTGCAGCGGTGTTGCAAGTTTTAGTCACTTGTCGCTCGGTCAACAATTGACGCCAATATTATGTCGCACATTTGCCATATTTCCGACTTGCCATTGCACCGCAACACATTGTTCAGGGTTCTTGTTGCATTTTCATAATTGCGAAATATTCGCAAAGTTCATGGGTGCCCACTGCTCCCAATGGCTCAGAATTCGTATTAGAGGGCAGTAAGTAGAAGATGTGGTATATATATATATATATAAATATATAGTTGGTAAAATGTGTAATGGATTGTTGGATTTTCTTTGCTTTTATACTCAAGACGTCCCAACTTAGGTTAGGTGAAGTTATTTCCAAAAGATGAGTACATGTATATACAGTGATAACATGGTAGGATGAGTGTATGCCCATCAATGTAACATCTTTCTGTTCCCCACAAAGATTCATCTTTAGTTCTTTGATTTATTCGGTCAGCATCTAGGGAATATCAACCCTTCGTCTGACAAAGTTGAAGAGTTTACACTCACGTCTAATAACAGCTCGTTTGAGTTGAGCTGTGTCTAATTGAAGCATATCTCTCTAATGATGACGTTATAATAGGGATCATAAGGCCATCACTAAACATTGTAAGCAGCAGGACAAGCTGTTCAAAAGTCATTGTACCACTGGGTCTCCCAGTGTCGAATATGGTATATTTAAAATGAGGGATCGCTTCGATGTACGACCTTGTATCCCATGTTTCACTGCTGTAGTCTAAACCTACTGAAATGGTTTCCGAGTTTGATGGTTCAGCTCTTTCCCTAATAGTTGGCCCATTGAAGGAAAAATGGGTATTCTGTTCTGTTTTATTCGCCTATCGGCATAAGGATGCGATCAAGTGGCCGTTGAGGTTTTTTCGCCTGTGACAGATTTGTGTCCACTGGTAATTAGACTGGCTCTGTCTGCCAATAACCGATGTTTGTCTCCTATGCGCCTATTCTCCTCCAAGAATTTACCATCCCTTTTGCCTGGCTTCATCGCATATGCCTATCTTATCGCTTTGCTTTTGCAAGCGTGGCTCGTCTAGGAACTGGCTTCAGGCCTCCGGAACCCATGCTATACCACAGCTGAAGATGTGGTAATATATTTTATTTTACTTGGGAAATCAATCGGTGAGCTCCATCGGAGCTATCCCGTATTACATCGGGTGCTTGAGACCGGCTGTGGACTTAATTATGATTAACTATATTTGTTTAACTAATTTTCATTTCTTCCTAAAGAAAAATATTTATATTTTTCATCATCACACTTGAAAAGGACTATGAAGAAGTTGTATTGCTGATCAAATATCACAGAAAACAGATACAACCTTTGTAAACTTCAAGTGGATTCAATCATAAAGATATCATTATCGTCCTTGAAGCGGCAGAGTTTTTATATACATTTCACTATAATTTTTTATTTGCATTCAGTGATTGGTTTAAGAAATATACAAAATTCTCTAATTGAGAGAAGTATCACTTCAGCCGAACAACATAAAATATAAAAGAAAGGAAAGAACTATGAAAACTCTCGACAAAATACTGCATTTCTTTGAAAGAAAGCATTACGACACAAAGGCGATAAGAAGCAATGCCACAAGCAACAAGCTGCATAATTTGCCACACGACATACAAAAGCTTGTATAAACTTGCATAAACTTTATCGAAGACGAAAGCAAACTGCCATGCAACGTGCCGGCACTGGCAGAGAAACTGCACACAACCAACTTGTTCACAAACGTTGTCCAGCCAATCATAATTAATCAGAAACTATTCACCACTTAATCACAATCAAGTCAATTCGCTCAAATCACGTAACTGTGTGCTGTCAACAATTTTCTAATAACTACGTAGAAACAAGCACACATACATACGAGGGGATTAACAAAAGTTCGGTAAGTTGATCAGAAAAAAATTGAAAAAAAAAATAATTTCTGTATTTATTCGTAATCTTTGAACCATTTTATCTTCTCTACATAATCGCCATTAATTTGAATGCATTTCTTAAAGCTATAGATCTACCTCTGAAACTAGTCTTAAAAATCTTGCTTTTTAAATTTATTAACCACATTAATTATATTCTCGTTGCTATTAAAAATCTTTCCTTTTCAATTTTTTTTTATAATTTTTGAAATACTAGAAATCCCACGGTATTATATCCGAGGAATATGTTGTTGGACGTAATTATTCGATCCCAGAGATTGAATGGAATGTTTTGAGTGGAATTGAGTGGAATGGCGCGTTGTCATGATGTAAAAAGTAGCGCCGCAAATCCTCTTTCTTCCTCTTTTTCAACAAATTTTTGAAAACTTTTGCTAAGATCCTTCAGTGTACCATTTTGCAGTTACCCTTTTCCAGTGGAATATCGGCTACGATTTAAGATCCCGTGAAGTAAACTGACATCATTACTTTTTCTGCTGATTTTTGTTGCTTAGATTTTGCGGGGGGCTTGCTACCGATGAGCTTTATGCTTGGGATTGTACTTATAGAACCAAGATTCGTCATCAGTAAGTATTTAAGTTGCTAAACTGACCAGTTTCGAATTTGTTTAGGAAAATTAAGCAAAATGCACTCAAACCTTTTTATAGGCCTCATTTAAATTTCGTGGTACTCATCGAGCAGATTTCTTCGTGATTACTTAATATTCGCAATACAGCCATGGCATTCAAGCCCAACTCATTAGCAATCATTTATAATGTCAATCGTGGGTCTTCGTCAATTCTGGACTTCACCAAAGCTACAGTGACGTCATCAATGGAAGATTTTGGTCGACCGGACTCCTCCTCTATGGAAAAATGTGCGGTCAAGAATCTTCGGAACCACTTAGAAAGAGTTTTCAAGGACGTTGCAATCATCCCATATGCATTTTGGCATTCAGTGAATATTTGTATTGGCTGTAAATTATGCCAAAACCCGCAGAGAATCATATGGCGAATTTCTGTTTGTGTTTGTGGTGAAATTTCGTCTGACCTGAGCTGAGCTGAGCTGAGGATATCGTGCGTTTGCTCGTCTTCATTTTAGCCGATTGTTCTAAAATTTGAAAGGAAGACTAATGAAGTAATTGCAAAGAACAAATTGAAAGTCATCAACTGGCCGAACGTTTGTTAAGACCCTCGTACAATGATTTCACAAAAGTTTTGTGCGCACCACAACAAGTACCACAATGACAAGGATACACGCCTCAGTGTCGGTGTCTATCAAAATACGGAAATTCCTGGCAGCGGAAATTTACTTTGACATTTACCGTTACCCGGTTATATCTTGTACTGTTACTTGTTAGTTGTACACTTGTTATTGTTTTTGCTATGCTTACTACGTAACGGTCAATTACTGTTTACTCCTTATTGAGTGTTCCTTACTGTTGGAAATCGGCATGCAATGATTGCGCACAGAAATTCTCTTTTGCTTGCAAGCAAAATTCTTATCAATTAATTAAGTTTATAATAAAATTTGCTTGTTTGGAATTTAATTTGAAAATCGTTTATCTCAAATCTGTTGGAAGCCTCAACATTAATCGTTTTATATAATCATTTACCATATCTTTGTGGTTTAATAAAAATGTTGTCTTTGCTATTTAAAATAATAAAATAAGTTTTCCCTTCCAAATCTGCATGATATAAGCTGCACGTATACAATTATAAGTTTTTGGTATTCGAAATAGTTATATAAAAATAGGGTTACTCAATTTGCGGTTTTGAAAATAAATTGTAAATAAAATGTAATTAAAATGTATTTTCCAGAAATTTCTTTTTATTTATAAAGTTTGAACCTTGGCATTATACATACACGTATGTGAAACACTACATCACTCAAATTATTGTACCAGCTCTTAAATTTTTGCAAATTTCGTTTCGTTTGAGGCAAGTTTCGCCCACTTTTTGGCACATATTGGGCGGTATCTCAGCTATTACGTGGCAAATATTGGTTTTAAAGTACTCAATAGTTTAAGGTTTATTCGAATTTAGGCAGTCTTTATCATGCGACCCTAACGCTCCGAATTCACAGACGTTGACGTTTTCAAAGCGAGAAGGTCCAACCACAACTCCGGACCAAGGAGCGCACCAGACGGCAAGTTTTTTTGGGTGTAATGGCCTCATCTTAATTATTTGAGGATTCTCGGCGCTGTGAATGGCCAGCTGAATTGAGTTATTCTGTGAGCTGAACTTTATATGGATGAAAGTGTAAGTCCAAGTCCAAAATACGCAATAATGTGCCATAAGAAAGTCCCAGCTCTTGAGTACGTCCAGAAATAGATATAGTAGAGTAGAGATAATTGAGGTGGAACGAGCAAATCGGTAAGTCTCATAAAATTTATTATACGATTATGTACACTACCTACTAATTTTTGGATTGGTCCCAGATAATGGTTTGGGCCAGTGGAACAGTGGCGTCAAAGTAAATGCGCAATATTATCGGAAAAGTTTTCTGTAAGTTGCTTCGAGGCCGTGGGCAGTCAAACATTTCGATGGCAGATCATGGACTTTTCAGTAAGACTCGGCATCATTTCATAAAGCGTAAAGTTTTTTTTTCGAAAAAATGGGCCGGATTTATATAAAAAAAACTTATTGACTTTTTTCATACTGTGTCGTCCAATCGCAATAGCCTCAAAAGGCTGAGTGTGGCTAAAGGCAATTTAACAAGTTCAAATGCTCGGGGGAATACTTTGAAAGCAATAAATTAGCTTTAGAAGAATAGATATAAATTTTTCAAGTTATAAGGAAATTCACCTAATAATTTGTACACTTGTATATAATAAGAGATTTATAACTGCTGTGGCAAATGAATTATCAAATAAATTCAGAGCATTAACAATGGAAGGGAATAAATACTTTTTTTAATTTCTTTGAAAAATTTTTAATTAAATTTCCCTCAAATTTTAGGTAAGCTATTTTAACAACTTTCTTTTGTAAATGACAATTTAATCACTTTGTAACTCAATTATTTCACATTTAGTGCCTAAATGCTTTGACTATGACACTTAAAAAGTTTGCTTATAATTGCTTTTGTACTTTATTTTCGTAGAATATTTTATTGCTTGCAGTTCTTATGAATGCAAATCATAAAGGCATCAATTGGTAAAAATTCTTACGCATTTAATATAAAATATTTTGCTATTAGCTATCTAAATTAATTAGTAAAAAATTAGAATTCAGTAAATTTATATTTTTTGTTTACATATTTCCTGGTTATTGTACATCCTTCTCTGAAAAAGAAGTTTGTTTTCAAATATTAAATCTAATATAGAAGCGGGGGAACAAAATTAGTGGTATTATATATTTCGCCATAATTTTCCAACCGCATGTAGTCATTAGATAGGCATTTGCAAAGCAGCATTGCTTTAACGTGCAAAGCATCACCATAGAAGCAATAAAGTTGCAAATTCAATTAATATCAAATATTTTTACCACAGAATGTTATTGGCACACACATGTATAAATTCATAAAGAAAATCAGGTAGGTTAAACATCCGAGGCTTATTTTATTAATTTGTTTTCAACGTTTCATTAACATTTTGCTTTTAGGCGCCTTTTATAGATTGGAACTCTCCTGTGGTTGGGTAATTTGCAGCTGAGCCTAATTACCTGATTCATAAGATCACATGAAGGGTGGTGTGTGTAGGTGTAATGATTCTTTACTCACTCGGTTTAATTAAAAGGTCAGTGACCTCCTTTGGTTTTCAGAAATGTGTAACATCAATGTTAAATCCTAAAATGGGGTTGTGTTGGGCAAAGCGTGTATACCATGTAAGCAAAATGTTTAGGCTATGATATATATTGTTAGCCTTACGCTACGAGGGTTTGATTTAAAATGTTGAAACAACTATTATTTTAACAAAACTTCCCAAACAATACTTTTTTATTATTTTTAGTTTATTTTTTATTACTTTATTTACTTTATTTCATTTTATTTATTTTATTTTCTTTTACTTGAATTATTTTATTTTTTTTTAATTTTTTTTCTATTTTTTTTATTATATTATTTTTTTTTTTGATTTTATTTTATTTTAATATATTTTATTTAATTTTATAGTAATTTTTTTTCTTTATATTATTTTATTTTATTTTAATTTATTAAACTATTTTTTAATATTTTTTTGTATTTTTTATCCTGTTTTATTTTGTTTAATTTCAATTTACTTTATTTTGATTGTTTTATTTTATTTTATATTATATTAATTTAATTTAATTTTCTTTTTGTTTATTATTTTTTTATTTGATTTTATTTTGTTTTATTTTATTTTTTGTATTTAGTTTTATTTTGATTTAGTTTATTTTATTTTATTTTACTTAAATTTTTTATTTTTTTTCTATTTTATTTTATTTTCTTTTAATTTTTTTCTTCTTTTCTTAAATTAATTTATTTTATTTTGGTTTATTTTATTTTAATATACTTTATTTAATTTTATAGTAATTTTTTTTTCTTTATGTTATTTTATTTTATTTTGATTTATTAAACTTTTTTAATTTTTTTTATTTTTTATCCTGTTTTATTTTGTTTAATTTTAATTCATTTTATTTTGATTTTTTTATTTCTTTTTTATTTTATATTATTTCAATTTAATTTACTTTTTGTGTATTATTTTTTATCTTTTTTATTTGAATTTTTTTAATTAGTTTTATTTTGAATTAGTTAATTTTATTTTATTTTACTTCCTTTTTTTTTCTATTTTATTTTATTTTTTTTCTTTTTTTTTCTATTTTATTTTATTTATTTTTTCTTTTAATTTTTTTCCTCTTTTCTTAAAAAAATTTATTTTATTTTGGGACAGTGCGATACAAGAGCGTGAGGCATTACTGCATGCTTTGCCAGTAGCACCCTAACAATTTAGCACAGATTTGTATTGTGTCGGTTTTATAAGTAGCCGTTGCCCCTAAAATGAGACTTAGTTATGAAATTTTAATTTTGTTTAAGAAATATCTATTGCTTAAACATTGAATGTGATTTATATTGCTTTACAATACAATTTACCGATTGATAAGGATATTTGATTATGACTAACCAATGAAAATTTCTGCCTGAAAGGATTAAGGCTTTTATAAATGATAAGCCGATTATTAGCAGCCAACGGAGAGAATCTAAAAAGCAGCAATTAAAAATATTTACTGTTAAGTTACTGTATACATAGGTAAGTATATAATATACTATCGTGTGTAAGTGCACATAACTATACCACGGATTTCACTGAAGTATTAAAAATTTTAACAGAGTGCGCGTCAAGGACTTCAAGAGTTGGCGGCGCTAGCAACAACAACACAACTATAAACATCACAAATAGTGGCGGCCTGTTGATGCGTCTGTGGCTGCACCAGCCAAAAGCAAACCACAAAACAGCTGCCAACCAGACACCAACTGGACGCCACTATTAATTATGCAGGGGCAGAGCAGGAAAGAAGCGTGAGGTGTAAAAGCACCTGTCGGTTGAAGATTGTCTGGCAGTGAGAATGTTTGGAATTTCGCTTAAAAACAAAATTTTATTTATTGTTGTAATTTTTTCACTATTTCCAAAAAATATGTGGTCTGAAACAGTTCCATTTAAATGAAAACCCAAAAAAATTTATATTATTTACTTACAAGCATACATTTAGCTCAGTGTAGTGTATACATTTATGTACTCAAACGGAATGCTGTACAGTTATTTGCTATCCTTGTAGTTTACGTGAAATCCTTGTAATGCGGGTAAGCCCTTGATTTTATAAAATGCAACCACAGAAATACATATATAAATGTAGATGTGTACATTATAGCGAAAAGCTTGAATATTTTGTAAAAGATTTAGTTTTGTACTGGTATTCCAGAGTGGAAGGCAGACATGTTGATTATAAACTGGAATTACACTAGCTTTTTGTAGTATGGACAGTTGTGAGTTCTTTTCAACTCATCGAATGAATATCATTTATGCTATAATAAGACTGAAATTTATTTTTATATCCTAAAAGTAGAAAGCTTAGGTAACTAACTAATTAGTATTAGACTGGTATGAAACTGATGCACAGTCCACAAGTGATATTTCATACCTAAGATGTCAGTTTCATGGAAAATTATGAAAGATTAACACTAACTAGGTTAATATGTCAGCAAGTAGTACTATATTTCCCAACTAATATCTTTCTGTGTAGGGATATTATACCTGTTTGCAAATAAACTGCATATTTTTTTACTTTTGCGCACTAAATATGTGTGCTGAAATATGCGTTTATAATATAGTAGCGAGCGTTTGATTAAAAATGCTAAGCACGTTGTAATGTCTGAAGTACGTGTAAGCTAGCAAATATATACTTATATAACATGCACACATATGCGTACGTTCAAAACACAATGATGCTCGAGAATAATATCGAGAAAAATCTGATCGAGTCGAGTTTTGCTCTGATTGGTGGTAAGCATTTCGATTTTTGTTCCTGCTAATGAATGAATCTAGAATTTAAGCCACCTCTGAACAACTGAAAACTTTTGATGAGCAAATAAATTGGGTTGAGCTCGGATCCATGATCTGCTGACATTTAGCATGAAATTTACATACAATTTACAACATCTCAAAAATTTGACGACATAAATATATAATGGGAATATTAAATAATATATATTAAAAATGTTAAAATAAGGATAAGAACAACTTAAAGGATTCCGATAACCAGTGAAGAGTAAATTCTTAAACATAAATTAAGTACATGGTAGCATAAAATATCAATTACACGCAGCTCATATAATTTATTATATTCCCTTCAGCATACTCCGAAATAATACAATCATATCAACGAATAATCCAATCATCGATTCATTGTTCATTCACTTTCTGAAAACAACTTTAGTTCTTGCGACGAGTTCTCTTTGCCTTGAAGTGATAATTCTAGTTTATGGTAAGCAAAACTGTGGACCATATTAAAAGAACATAATAAATATGTTTTTTTAATGATAATTGTAGAATTTCGGACCAAAAATTCTTTCACAATGATAGCTTTGTGATAGTATTAGCTTTCTCAAGCCCAGAAGATATACTTCATTTACCGTTAGACTTTCTGGAAAGTATACCGATTGAACGGCTCATCAACTTCGGTTTAGTTTTTCGGTTTCCGCTCAGTTGGAAGATGCCATTCTGAAGTGTGTTGACTGGTTTGTATACGAAACTAGTTAGAATGAATTTTATAAATATGTGGCAGCAATTAATTCGTTTATGCATGTTTTATGCGATCGAATTTGAAAATTAAATTCGCCACGACGAATGAGTCTTTTTCTTCGTATTTCCGCCCATGTTAACAAAATGTTGCTCATACGACACGGCAAACTGCTTTATTTTTATTCATAAGTTGAAAATTCCTAAATTCAAATAAAAGAAAAAACTCACCAAATTTTAGATTAGTATTCAACATATGAAAATACATGAAAATATGCTTGCTTTAGTACTACAAATTTTTTTTACTATCGAGAAGATTTCTTCGTGTATCCCAGATGATTACTTAATATTCACGATACAGCTGTGGTATTCAAACCCAATTCATTAGCAATTATATCTAGTTCCAATCGTGGGAAATCGATTCTTTTGCTAAAAAATTTAAGTCTAATGGGTTCTTAAGCAACCTTTTAAATATGTATGGCGCTTTGTAACGGTAGAAGCGATTTTCGGCCGAGCTCCTTCTCCAATTTGTGGTTTTGCGTCTTGATGTGTTTCAAACAAATGGAGGGACCTACAGTTTATACTAATGATGGGTTTTTTACGAGGAACCTTAATTTCATGTCCGAAATATACTCGGAGGGGTTGCCTTTCCCTGCCGATGGACCGCAATTAGAAAATTTAACTAAATTTTTGATTAAAATTAATTTTTCATAGCTTTTAGATGTTGGTCGTACCAGGATTGGAACCCGGGGCTTCCTAATGGCAGCATGCAATTCTAACCACTCGGCCACTGCGACCGTATTTTATATACTGTCAAGTATTGGTTGGTACGATACGATTTAAGCTACTTCTTACATGAATATATATAATTATTTTAAATGATTGTTTCGAGATTTACCTCTATCTAGGGACATAGTTCAGCGAATCAAGAAACAGTGGCTACGCTGGCTAGGTCATGTGGTCCGATGGGATAAGAATACCTCAGCTTTAAAAGTTTTCGATGCAGTACCCGCCGGTGAAAGCAGAGAAAAAAGGGGACGTCCACTCCGATGGAAAGACTAGGAAGAGAAGGATCTGACTGTACTTGGTATCTCCAATTGACGCCAAACAGCAAAAACGAGAAACGAATGGCGCATTGTTGTTAACTCGGCTATAGCTGAGGTTGTGAACTTCAAAGGAATAATAAAAAAAATACTGAACAAATACTCGTGATTATGCACAATAAATTTAAAATCAATTTTTATAACATCAGCGAAACTTATTTTTTTTTAAGTACACACATGGATATGTGGTAGAAACAATTTGATTTAATGTGCAGAAATATTTAAAGTGATGATCGAATAAAATGTATCAGTGTGCTCTTCGCTTAGCTTTGACATGGAGGGAGGGAATATTTTTGTGACGGATTGCTGTTAGATTGTCGATTTAGAAACATTTTTCGGTTATTGACTTGTTATTGTTTCCTTTTCCTCTTGCACAATCGCACTGTCGTTTGAGTTAGTATTTGTATGATTTTTGCTTTTTTAGTTGAAAAAAACATGTGTTCCTACTTTTTAATACAAGAGTTTTTCTATTCAGTCGAAAAAGTCATCGAACTCAAGTACATTTGTACTTAAGTATATATGTGTGTAGAATAAAGTTGTAAAGAATTTATATATTGTAGAATTCGCTTTATGTTATACAATCAACAAATCATTGGCTTTATTGGCATCATCAATCAACGACTTTAGTACTTAAATGACTTAAAGTTCTATTCGATTCGACATAAAAGTATATGGTATACATGTGTACATGTGTACATGTGTATATAGTTGCAAATTGATGAAAAACATAGACTAAACTGTTCGTGTATATAGCAAGATTGTGAGTTTAAAAGAATTTCAATAAATTTTTAATTTGATTTTAGCGGTATTTTTCCGTTGGTTTTTTTCACCTTGCCTTCACTTACAAAAAATACACATCGTTCTATAAGAGCCAGATATTAAAAAATTAAAGCGATTATACAGAAAATTGTTGGTTTATCTTAGCTACATTTTGTATGTCTTTATCTCGGCGGGCTCATACATGAACCACTCGAAAGAAATCCGAGCAGATAATTATCCCAGCTAAAAGCAAAGTTCTTCATTTAAAGAATATTCTAAAAAGGTTGCTCATATTTCCAGAGCATGCGGTGAGGACTATGTGTGTGGATGAAACTTGGAATAAGTCTGGGCAAACATTATCGACCCAGAATCTATGTAAATATTGTTGCATACTTTTGGATTCTCTTACATAAGTATTGTGAGACCCATACTAACATAAGAAGCACAATTGTATGGTATACGACAATAAATAAAATGTATCGCGTTAAGCCTACAAAGCGAGCACAACTGGTATAACAGGCGCTATAGAATCTACGCCAGCAAAGGCCTGGGAAGTCATCCTCGACCTTAAGCCTATCAAGGCCACCAACTATTTAACTAGCCGTTTAAATGGCCATCATAATTGGGTACTGTTCCCTAATTGAGAAGAACATACTGGTCTACAGAGATGTATCAGATATCGGTCCAACGTTATCTGCAAGACACCTTTTGCTTTCTGGGCAGAGAAAAATAAACGTTAGGCAAAGCCATTGGTAATACCGACAACATTTCTGCAATGATAGATCTAAATACGAGGCAGGCACAGGAGCCGACAGACTATCGACTTAACGCAAAAATTCATTCGGTTTCTGTTAAATAGCCAACGAGATCACAGATGAGCTGTCACAGCAGCAAAGCTGTCATCGTCGACTGCTCCATACCCTTAAGCGCCTTCAAAAGTTTTTCTTTTAACACAGGAAATCCTAAGGCCCTGAAGCACTTCCAATGTAGGGTAGACTACAGACAGACCAAACCATTATTTGCTTGAGATGTATCTCCATAAACTAGGTGAAATAGAATCCGCTAAGCGCAGAGCATGCACAGACAATAACAAATCCTTTATAATTACCTTTTTAGTCTTCCTTTCAAATTTAGAACGTAATTTACAGCCAATGCAAATATTCAGTGAACGCTAACTTTCACATGGAACGATTGCACCATCTTTGAAGACTATTTCCAAGATTCCAGACGGGACCTTTTTCCGTAGAGGACGTGCCCCAAGAAGTTGGACCAAAATCTTCCACCGATGATGTCACTGTAGCTCTGGTGAAGTCAGAAATTGACGAAGACCCACGATTGACACAAGAAATGATTGCTAATGAATTAGGCTTGAACGCCATGCGCTGTATCGTGAATATTAAGTAATCAATTGTTATACACGAAGAAATCTGCTCGATGAGTACCACGAAATTTAAATGAAAGGATCAGACGGTAACTGCAAAATGGTGCGTCGAAGAGTCCTTACCAAAAGTTTTCAAAAACTTGTTGGAAAACAGGAAGGAAGAGGATTTACGGCGCTCCTTTTTCATCATGACAACGCGCCATCCCACACTGCTGAAATAACGAGTAATTTTATTGCGGTCTATGGGATCGAAGAAGTACGTCCAGCACCATATTCACCGGATATAGCACCTTGTAATTTCTGTTTATTTTCAAAAATTAAAAAAAAAAATATAAAAGGAAAGATCTTTAATAGCAACGAGGAGATAATTAATGCCGTCAATGCTGAACTTTATAAGCTTAAAAAGCAAGAATACTGTTTTCAGAAGTGGATCTGTAGGCTTAAGAAATGCATTCAAATCAATGGCGATTATGTAGAGAAGATAAAGAAGGACAAGTATTATGAATAAATAAACAAATAATTTTTTTTCCGGTCAATTTACCGAACTATTGTTAATCCATCGTATCTTATTTCTCTCTCCTGCATCCATACAGAGGTGGGTAAGCATGTTAAGAAGAAACTACTCGCAAACGATTAATTGGTGTCCTCGGTGGAGTACAATTAGCCTATTCGATGGCTCAGATGCTGCCAACTGCCATCAAGTCTGCAAACTGCTCTCACCCCCAACTAATTAAATACATTATTTTATATAAAAAAGCAAGTAAGCGCCTCTCTACATATACCCAACCATTGGAGGTATTCATGGCTATTTTTCACCATATCAAAAATTTATTTATATCCATTTTGTATGCAAATTCAAATAAATATTTAATATAAAATTAACAGTTTTCCAGTAATTATTGGAATAACTGTTGATTATTTGATAATTTAATTAAAATAAATTATATATAAATATATAAGATGACAATAAATACTCAATATGAGTTGGGAATAAGGGCGTGAAAGAGGTCTTTAATATGTTTCATAAAACCAATATAAATTGTTTAAAATTTAGGTCAAGAAAATAAATCACAAATAAATATATGTGATTCATGAAAATTGAATAACAATGAGTGTAATGCCAATTTATTGGCAAAAAAAAAATGAATAAATGCAAATGTAAACATATTTACATACGCCCACATATTTGTAAGTATGAATAGAACTTTTACTAAAAAAATATTTATGCAACATTTGGTTACATTGCAAATTTTTATGTTAAACATTATTGAGGGAAATGTATGTAAAGGCACGTGTGTGTGGACCACAAAAGAAAAAATTAGAAATAAAAAGAAATAAAAAATTGAAAATAAATATAAGTAGGTGGGTTGGAAAAATATAAGCGTGTCCACAAAGTAAACAAGCAGATAATAGAAATAATATTGAATATATATATAATTTTTTTTACACAAACAAGTGCTGTTTTTGTATGTTTTGTGTTCATTGAAGGCCTCCTACTATGTACTGCAATACCTGCGCTCCATCCGACTATGAGTGCGTTGGCTATATTTTTCTACCACCATGGCAAAACCAATATTTCTATAACATGATTTATTGAGCCCACTACTACTTTGTTAATACAACAGTCTTGTATTCCTGCAGGGGAATACCATATAGTGGTAGTATTCGAAATTTCTAGCTAAAAACTGATATTTGAAAGATGACATAATACCAGCGCGTTATTTGTATGGAAGTAGCGGGAATAATAACAATTTTTACCACTACCAATTCGGATGTTTTTGTTATTTCTAGTGCGATTTTGACTTTAGTGCTTGATATTTATGGTATAAATAGCTTTGCAGTCATATTTATTTCAATTCTTATTTTTGGTGAACTCAAAAAATCCACATTCTTAAATAAACTAGCATATAACTGATGTGACACTAATATATGGTCGGACAATTAATAGTTTGTGGAACATCACCTTATTAAGTAATATAAAAAAGTAATGAAAGTTGAACTGGTTAGAGCACAAATGCTAACTAGTAACATTCTAGTTATCAAGTAGCTTTATTCCCCTACAGATATGTAGTGAATTCTACCTCCTTCTTTCTGACATCTAAGAAAGTGCACAACATAAACATTGAGCATCAACCACAACCGGTGCGGCATAGGCAGCCTGCCTATACCAGTAAAATTTCTAAAACGTCTGACCTATATTTTTCTTGTTCTACCTGTGTTGCGTAGGAGACGAAATTGATATAAAAAAAGGAAAATGAAAATGAAAAAAGAACAAAATCTATAAGAAGTCATACGTAGGCTCTAGTTTGTCAACAAGGTTTTCCTTTTGCCAATCAAGTGCTGGAAAAGGAAAAATTGCTCGATTTGTATTTTTTACGTTTTTGCTTTACGCTTGTTTTTCGCTATTTATTTCAAGTTTTTTCTTGCTAAATTTGCCATTGTTGTGTCTAACTATTGTAGACACATTTCGCTTTTGGTGAAAACAAATCAAACTGACATATTTTCACGCCAAAATGAAGGTGAGCAGGTAATTGAAGGGATGGTGACAAGAAAAGTGGAAAAAGTAAAAGAGGAAAGGCAGTAAATTGAGATGTTTATATATGTTGATGCCACTTTGTAACTTCTGAAGCTATATTTGGCCGAGTTCTTCCTCCAATTTGTGGCTAGCGTCTTGATGATTTTCCAACAAAATGGGGAGACCTACAGACTATTTAAAGTCGCTCCCGAACTACCGCTGAATTTTATAAGTAATACATATAAATCAACTCAACAAAAAAAAAAAATAGAAGCGTTAGGTGGCCCATTTAAAGCGAGACACGCTGAGCAGTTACAGCCTAAAGGACTCTAAGTCTCCAACTGATACATACCTTCTTTGTACACGAATTACAAACACCTTACGCCCCAGACCATGCGGAACCAATTTGAAGGATCCACATGAATAATAGCAGTTTGTTGAAATGACAAACAATCAGAAGCAGCAGCAAAGGCATCGCCCGATAGTCTGTCTCGAAATTTTGCTGGTGGCTTGGTTGTTGGACTACGGTTAGTGCGCGCTGAGTGCTAATAAAGATGAAAAATCACATAAAAAGATAAAGCCGAGTGGCGATTATACATATTTGTATAAATATTGTATACATAGAGAAACTGTAGTGACAGCAAGTGACAGTTGTACTGAGCGGAAGATCCGCATTTCTCTTGCTGCTGTCCGCCGTGTAGCTGTTGTAGGCAAAACATTAGTGCTTTTAATGATTGTTTTGTATAGAGTAGGAGGATACTGGGTAAAGTGAAACATATGCTGGAATATTCGCACCGGTGAGTGAGTAATCACTTTTAAGATACGTAAGTTAAATGACAGCGTAGGCTTTTTGTGGGCGAAGCAATCATCAAAAGACATGGATGAAAAATATAAACAACATCAGAAGGTAAAAATAAAATGAAAAGAAAAGAAAAAAAAAAACAAAACAAAAGCGACAGTGTAGATTTAAGGATGGATTGTGGCCTTGAGTGGAGTCGATTTTTTTTAATGGAACTTATTTTTGTGCCAAAAATGTTAATTGCTTAATTTAACATTTCTAAATGTTTTTGGGTGAGCCAAACAAAATATAAAAGATTCAGCAGAAATGTGAACTCGTACTTAAGAAAACTTTCCACACTGCTATTAAAATCTTCTGCATTGAATGATTTTATGACTTAGACTTATTCTAAGCCGCCTCCGAAATCTGATGGATTTTTACTAGAAGCTTTCATCTCATGTCAAAAACGCACTGAGAGAGAGGTTGGCATTCTCTGCAGAGGGGTGACCGCAATAAGAAAAATTAGTTTAATATTAATTTTCTATAATTTTGGATATTGTTCGGACCAGACCTAGAACCCTTGACTTCTCGCATTAAATTACGAATTTTCTCGGATAGGTTTTGATAGAACTTCTCGTATATTGGGATATTTTCAAAATCACAAAGCTGAGGAGATTTGGTCACTTTTTCATGGGGGAGGAGCTTAATTGATAGAAGTCGATGCATCGCATGGGCTTATAATTTCCCTATAATGCAAATGGATATGGATGAAAAAACCTTCGGCCGATGACTGACCAGCTTTCCTCAATCTACTTGCGAGAGTAAAATTAAAAATATTAAAAAATGAGGAAAAAGCAACTCATGCAACTTCGAAAATGAGCTATCGAATTCCAGGATATATTGCAAATGCAGGCCTCTCAACCAAACTGGGAAGATCCGGAAGCAACTGACAGTCTTCAAATTTTGGGAAGATGACTAAATATAATATTACCGGTGCCTATTTTAATGAAGAGGTAAGCCTACTAAAGTTTCTTTAAAAATAAGAAACAAGTAAACATTTTAGAAATGAACAGAGTTCACAATTTCCAGAAAAAAACCTCTCCAGTAACGAACCGGCAGAAACTCGAACTAAAAAAAAAAAACAAAGCATAACGAGACTGCTACGACCACTTTAACAGCATAAGGCACATTTATATTTATGACCTTTCAGGAACAGCTCGCTGGGGACAGTAGTGTACGCAAATTCAAACTATCATTCACGAAGGACAGATGGAGATGGTCGAGCTTAGTTTATATCTGTCAAGAGGATCAAGGCGAAAAACTCTTGAATTGTATTACATTAAGCTGCAAAATAAGTCACACCTGGTATTGACCATTAGCAGCTCATAAAGGAGAAGACTGACAATAGTTACTATTTGCGAGGAGTCGTTAAATTCGATCTATCGAGGCATAACATAAAATCAGCATCGGAATGAATGAAATGGTCTGGATGATAATCTTCCACGGCAAAGCGGTTGATAACCGGACAGTTGCTGAATTTGGTTAGTATCGAAATTGATATTTATTTTGATAACCAATAACCCAAAGCCATTTCATAAGTGCTAGCATTCATCTGACAACCCTTAACAGATTTTAGTTTTTTGCATATTTGTTTCCAAAAATTACTAGTTTTCTGATTTGTGATTCCAAATATATGAATTTTTAACGTACACTCACCGTTCTGTTTAAAACTATTTTTTTGCAAACGCAGCATATACTCATATGTACATTGATATGTTTGTCGGTGGCTACCGTGGAAATTAAGGTCACAAAATTAATCCCCGTGTGACCTTCACTACGGTTATTATGAAATGGGTTGGCAAAATATAAAACAAATATACGAAAATGTAGGAGAACAGAAAGTGCATATATATATATATATATATATATATATATATATATACGAGTATATATGTATGAAAATGTGAATGAAGTAAAATTAAAAATCTCAAGCGACAGATATGTGCATGAGCCTAGAGAAAGGTGTCATAGGCAAACAGGCAGGTGATGAAAACAAAAAGTTCAGCACAAACAATAAAACCAGAGGATGAGAAAACTGGTATACAAAGGCTCGCACATGTAATGTATTTTGTAATTTTTGCGATTCAGCCCAAAAATCGTATCGTGAAAACATTTTGCAAACCAATGTTCAAACGGCGATTCCTACTATTATGGCTCAACCGCTCTATTCGGGTTTGCGTTAACTACTAAGACATGATATGAATGGATTTTCTTGCTGCAAACGAATCACTTTGTTTTTCATATTTTGTTGTGCTACTATCCTTGCTAGTAATATGTACACATAGCAACTTACATAGAATTGTTGTGGTAGTAACAAACAGCTGTTTTACTATGGCCAAGAAAAGCCAACAAGCGCAAGCGTCAAGAGAGCGCTGAATTTAGAGAACTACAGTAAAATCCAAACAAATTTTATTCGAACTGTTAACAACAGAGCTTAGACCAATTTAACAGCTCTAAGAGGACACTTATGTTGCATTGGCAATGGTTTCTTTGAGTGGTTGCATAAGGACACAGGCAAGTACCTACACTGTTAACTAGGAGTACTTGATAACGCGCGTATTCTAGATAAATTTAATCAGTTGTAGAAGTGAACTCGTGCAGGCAAGTTTTAGCTAACGGTAAAAATTTTATTTTCGTGTGGAAATTGTGCGTGGAAAAAACAATAACAAACTAGATGAACTTGAAGTTGGAGAATGGCTAAATATAAACGGAGAAAATCTGAAACTGATAATAGAGTGGGAGTAATAAATAAAAAAAATATATATAATATAAAATTAAGCGAAATAAATTGAATTGTCAAAATAAACAAAATAAAATAAAATCTTATAAATTAATTATAAAAAAATTAACAAAATAAAATGAAATAAAATAAAGTAAAATAATAAAAAATTAAATTAAAAAAATATGTAAAATAATATAAATTAAACTTCGAAATAAAAAATAAAAAAAAATTAAATTAAATAAAATAAATAAAATAAAATAAAAAAATAAAATAAATTAATATAAAATAAAATGAAATAAAGTAACATAAAATAAAATTATATAAAAAAATTGAATTACATAAGCAATATAAACTAAAATAAAATAAAAAAAATTCAAATAAAATATAATAAAATAAAAAAAAATAATATGAAATATAAAAAAAATTAAATAAAATAAAATCAACTAAAATTAAATAAATAAAATAAAATAAAATTAAATTATATGAAATAAAATAAAGTAAAATAAAATAGAATAAAATAAAATTAATTAATATAAAACAAAGTAAAGTAAAATGAAATAAAATAAAGTAATATGAAAAAAAAATTAAAATAAATTAAAATAAATTAAGTAAAATAAAATAAAAGAAATTAAAATATAATAAAATTTAATTAAATTAAAAAAAAAAAATAATATAACTTAAAATTAAATAAAATGAAAAAATAATAATTTAAAATGAAATAAGATGAAATAAAATAAAACAAAATAAGATGAAATAAAGGAAAAAAATAAAATGTATTTAAGAAAATAATATAATAAAATAAATATTCTAGTTTTCGAAAATGTGTTAAATTTCTTTAATTATTTGTAATTCATATTTTATAGTTAACATTTTTGTTTAGGCATATAAATTATAATAAAAGTTAAAATATACAAAAAAAAATTAACAAAGACATATATAAGGTACACAAAATATCTGAAGTAGTTTCCTAAAAAATATTAATGCTGATTAAAGGCGTTATTAAATGTAATATAATTAAAAATGCAATGAAGAAAGTGCTTAGTTCACCTTCCAGTTGAATTGTCAAACGCCAAGAATTCAAAGAAACGCAATACAAAATGTAGTCATCTAAAAAGTTAATTTAAAATTCGCCAAACCGAATGAAAATAAAAAATAAAGCAGCGCAATTTAAACAAGTTGCCATGGCAACAGGCGTACTTCAAAAGCGCCATCAAAATCAATCAAATAAGTGTCAACGCGACAGGTAGCAGTTATAGCTGTTGGTTTCTAACGCCACAGGCAAAGCAGCACGTTCGCTAAGTAGCGTCGTGCTGCAGGTTCTAAGAAAATCGGGTGGAAGTGAAAAAGGTAGGCATGAAATTTGAGTACCAAAAATTTGCCAGAAAATTAGTGCAAAAAATTTGTAATCAAATGAAAATGTGTATAAATGAGTGGTAAACCTTAAAATGTTCAAACCAAAGTTAAAGTGTGTGTTGCTGTAAAAGGGACAAATTGTTTTTCGCTCAAAATATTTGTGAAAGTTTATGATAAGAGAATAAATGTGTTAAACAAATAACACATAGCATATTTAAGTTCTTGGCATTCTTAATCTCCGATAATTGCTCTAATTGGCTACGTTTATGCACAAATAACTCAGTACACAACATTTAAGCAAATATTGTGCCAATGAGTGTGATGAAATTTCATAAGCCAACGGAATCAAATTTGTTATCCTTAAATCTCAGTTGAGAAATGTGCAGAGAACAGTACATAGAGATTTAAATACAATATACCTTAAATATACAACGTTTTGTGTGGAAATATCAAAATTGTACATATCAGTTTTGGAAGTCATCAAATTTATATACATAGTTGGGTGAGTATGTTCAATTTATTTTTTTACTCTGTTTCTTTAAATAGTAATAAACGTGGTATTTTAATTATAAATTCATAAAATCAAAATAAAACTTATTAATTAATAACATTTTTTTAAGTCTACAACTTCACAAATTATGTAAAGTAGATGGGATCATCGTTGAGGTATACTCCTTCACTAAAATGCCTAAATTAGTCCTTGCAAACACCTTCACTGTATCTTGACTTTAAATACGGCACAAAACGATAACTAACTAACCTGAATACTTTCGAAAAGTTGTTATCGATATGCTCTTTTTCAAACATTTGCAGATGACCTTTGTTTGTTTGAAAATATCAAGTTTGATCTCTAGCTCGACCAGATAGTGAGCTGTGGCGATTTCTGCATACGTGTAATGATTTCGAAATTGCTTATCATCCGATATCGACATGCTTTGCTAACTTCTAATTTAGTTTAAATAAGTTAGTTTTGACTCACGTCATTAAATGCACCGATATTACAAAATTAACTCGCCTCTAGATTATACGAGTATGAAGCTTGTTAACAGTATCATATGTGTTAAAAAAGAAATTCTATTTTGGAGGTAAAAACACTTTTCTTTTAATGGTAATTATTCAGATGAGCGGCTTTTGCTTAAACGGTCCAAAAATGATTGGGTTTTTGGCTAAATCGATGTATTTGATGATTATCTTCTCATTCAAAGAGGGGGAAAGCTAAATTTTGCGATAGTTTTATTATTATTAATATTTAAAGTTGCACCAATATTACTATCAAACACATTACATACAAATACACGGTTAAAGTGATGCTGCCATACTGTGAAAGAAATCTAAAAAAGAGCAATGTGTGGGTCGGGTTCAGTTTGTTTTTTGGATTTTTTTAGAACGAACAACAACAAAAATGAATAACATTAACATATTTTTACAGAAACAAGAACGAAAATACATAAAATTCAGGTATTTTTAATAAAACGGCGTCGAAAATACATAACATTCACGTATAGATACGAAAACGAGGTCGAAGCCGTTCTATTAAAAATACGTGAATATTATTTATTTTAGTTCTTGTTCGGTGCAATAAATCGAAAAAACTATGCCGGACCCCCAAACGCTGCGTCTATTTATTGCTCTTTTACTAATTACTTTCACAGTATGGTAACATCGCTATAACCTTGCATTTGTATGTAATGTGTTTGTTAGTGATTTTAGTGCAACTTTAAATGTTAATATTAATAAAACTTTTGCAAAATTCAGCTTTCCCCCACTTTGAATGAAAAGATAATCATCAAATACATCGATTTAGCTAAAAACCCAATCATTTTTGGACCATTTAAGCAAAAGCCGCTCATCTGAATAATTACCCTTTTAATAATTTTTATAAACTGAAAACAGGTATATTCTTACATTTAATATCAATATTCCCAAATAAACAGTGGCGAAAATTGCTGTTGGACTCTATTTTTCCTTCGGGTAAACAGGATGCGACTCAATTAGCAGCGCTCTCCGAAGACACTCTCGAAAGCCATATGTATTCATATCCAATCAAAATCACTTTTAGGCCGTCATACCACTTATTCCCCTCTTAAGACCATGACCCAAATCATGCTGGTTGTGCTGACTTACCCTGACTTGTCTTAAAATGGATGCCTGGAAGATCAACTGGGCGCTTTGAACGCCAGAAAAACAATCAGCTGATTCGTATAAAGCTACCTGGCTCACCGTCTTAGTTGACAATATGGTAATTTTGCCCATAGAATGGGACCAACAAATGTTCAGAGAGATATCATTAAAAGAACATAAGGTTATATGAAATTCGTTGTCAAAACTCTATGTTGCGCTAACTTCCGAAACGGAGAGGTACAAATAGAATATACATTAATTAAATCTTTGCAGTATTTCAATCGCTTAAGGCGAACCTACCATTTGGTTACTTTTCGTACGTTTCAATAGTAAGTAGTAAGTAAAACCGCGCATCTTTGATGTGTTCCATAATGTTCAGTTCAGTTCTTAAATCGCCACCGAATGGATGATGGATTGAAATACACTCAAGGGCCTTGATATTCATTGCTGAGGAGTAATTAGGGAAATTAATTTTCTATAAGTTTTGAAGTTAATCGGACCAGAACTCGAACTCTTTAAGCGTCATTGATCGCCCAAAAACACCGATTTGTACATTATTTTTCTGCTTTTTCACGGTCAAAAGTTCAGTTTTCAAAACTAATTTTTAAATAATTTTTACCTAAATCTAAACTTAATTATGTTCTTACTTTCGTCTCTCTAAGAGCAACATCTCTTGAAGAAATTAAAAAAAAAAATTTGTTCACGACTAAAATACGAATATATGTAAAAGAATTATGATACAACCATAAAATAAATAATAAAACACTTCAAGTAATTTAACAAAGGAGGCAAACGTCATTTAAGCGCCCTAAAAAAATTTAAAATGAATTTTTCAATTTATATATGTAAGTATGTATACATAAACAGTGCACATAAAATTATGCGAATGACTCGTTGATGTTAAATAGAGATGTTTTAACCACAAAAAAAAAAATTAAATGATTATTTGTTGCATATGTTCTGGCGTTTAAATCGTGTGTGTATCGCTGACAAGAGATACACTAAAGTAAGAATGAAGGAAATACGCCACAGCTGTCAATTCCTTACCACATTCGGCTTCTTTTGTTGATACTGTCGCTGGGGTGATAATGTCTTGGGTTACCGTGAAACAGCTGTAGACATTGTCAGTTGTCTGCCAAGTGGCTGCCAAGCATTTGATATATGAAAATAAAAAAATGTATTTACGTAGGTATAGGTACATACATATCTATGATACATCCCAAGTATGTATATGATACCCGCTTGTCACATACAACTTATAACTTTACGCTTTGAAGTTACAAATTTTACTCACTTCACATTTCTTTCTTACTCAGATTACATTGCACATTCTTTCGTTTAAATTTTCATGCATTTCTTTAATTTCTATCATCGTTTCTTTTTTATAACATAAT
The DNA here is from genome assembly GCA_037013455.1 of Ceratitis rosa. NCBI lineage: Eukaryota > Metazoa > Arthropoda > Insecta > Diptera > Tephritidae > Ceratitis > Ceratitis rosa. The sequence goes on from JAWMAG010000054.1 coordinate 8,781,682, forward strand.
TTATGATATTCCACCATTTCTTATCCTTCCATCCATGTTTCGTTTGTGCCGTTATTTTACGTGCCGCGAATATTTTAAGTGTTTTTAAAGTCTAGCCGCTCGCAGCGTAGGTCCGCAGCAGAGAAGTTTAATGCGGATTAACTGAAAGTTGTTCTGTGGTTTGTCCTATGTACTCTCCCATACACTTGGACAGACATATTTTTCGCATGAATATTAAATTTTTCGCGCTTCTCCGTTGGTTTGCGTTACTCAACTCAGGCTCATTGTCATGTTGCTTCCGGTGTTTTTTTTTACTTCCTGTTGTTAGGCATTAGTATTTATTATGTAGCTTCAGATTTCGTTCTTTTTTTGTGTTTTCTTTTTTTCTTTTCTTGGTTCTGTGAAAAAGGATAAGTCTAATTTTTTTCTTGTCGTGCTTTGCATTTTCCCTCTTTAGTGGTTACTTTCATATGCCTGCTTGTTAAATTGTTGTCTGCTTTTCAGCTGGGGGAAGAATATTTTGGTCAATCATCTCTAATTCTGTCATGTAGTTGCTTGAAAAGATATTCATTGCTTAAATCATACAAATATTTTCTTATTTTTTGTTTTTGTGAGTTGTTATAATTCCACGGGATAAAAGTACTTAGATTGTTAAGAAAACTATTTTCTCTTCTAGAAAATAGAAATACTTTTTGCGGAAGGAAATTAAAATTAAGTCTTCCATTATAAACTGTGTACACGTGAACGAACCATGTGGAAGATAATAATTCTGTTGTAGGGCCTAAGTAAGTCTTTCTGCCTTTTATGGAAAACGTTTTTATTCGTTTACAGAATATCTAACTAACGATTTAGAAATAATAATTTTATTTGAATTTTGAGTAAGTTGATAATTATTTTTACGTGTCCACTGAAGATATTTTTTGATATCAATAATGCTTATTATTTAATTTGCTCGAAATTCTACGAAAAGATACGGCGACTTACAGAAGGTTTCAAGACCGGAGCAAGCTCTTGAAGGACCCAGGGAGGTGAGCTAGTGACAGATGCCCAGAGTATACTCGATTTATGGAGGGAGCACTTTTCCAGCCAGCTGAATGGCAGTCAAGAGGAAGCACGCGTAGATGGTGAAGCCAAAACTCCAATTGATGACGATGGAAAAGTTGTTCCGTTACCCGACTATGAAGAAGTCCGCTTAAAAAACAACAAAGCGGCAGGGACCGATGGATTACCGGCCGAGCTATTCAAATACGGGGGTGAAGAACTGATCAGGTGCATGCAATAGCTTCTTTGCAAAATATGATCGGGCATGCCCGAAGATTGGAATTTAAGTGTGCTCTGCCCGATCCACAAAAAAGGCGATCCCACAGTCTGCGCCAATTACCGTGGAATAAGCCTTCTTAATATCGCATATAAGGTCCTATCAAGCGTATTTTGTGAAAGACTAAAGCCCACCGTCAAGAAACTGATTGGACCTTATCAGTGTGGCTTTAGACCTGGTAAGTCAACCATTGACCAGATATTCACCATGCGCCAAATCTTGGAAAATACCCGTGAAAAGAGAATCGATACCCAACACCTTTTCGTCGATTTTAAAGCCGCCTTCGACAGCACGAATAGGAGCTTCCTTTACGCCGCTATGTCTGAATTTGGAATCCCCGCAAAACTTATACGGCTAAGTAAACTGACGTTAAGCAACACTAAAAGCTCCGTCAGGATCGGAAAGGACCTCTCCGAGCCGTTTGATGCCAAATGAGGTTTCAGACAGGGTGACGTCACTGTTGACTGTCATAACTTCGAGGTCGTAGATAATTTCGTCCTCTCTCGGCGAACGAAAACCAAACTCTACAAGTCGCTCATCATACCGGTCCCACTACATGGCGCAGAAGCGCGGACGATGTCAACATCTGATGAGTTGGCTCTAGGAATCTTCGAGAGAAAAGTTTTGCGAATGATTTATGGTCCTTTGCGCATTTTCAACGGCGAATACCGCAGACGCTGAAACGATGAGCTGTGCGAGCTATACGATTATTTTAACAAAGTTCATAGCAGCTACGCTGGCTAGGCCCTGTCGTCCGAATGGATGAAAACACTCCAGCCCGCTGGTGGCGGCAGAGGAAGAGAAAGACCTCCACTCCAGGGACAAGCGGAAAGAAGAGAAGAATGGCGCTCTGATATTGATTCGGCTATAATCGCGTAAGATGTGCCAACGCCAATAAAAAAGAAGCAGAAGAAGTGTTTCACATGTAACGCCAATGCTCAAATTTTATTATAAAAAAAGGAACTTCTAGAAAAGAAAAATTATTTAGGATTACTTTCGAAACCCCTAAATGAAAGTGTTATTTAAATCTTCAGCTAATTGAACTTAGTTCCAGGTCTCTGGCCCATTTTAAGAAACAAAAGTATTCTTTTTAGGCATATCGTCCCACTTAAACAAACCATGCGTACGTATAATTAAACAAAAAAAAAAAAACAACACAAAAATATTGATCAGAAAAATAATGTAGTTCTCCGATCTCGAAGATTTATGTTGTCAGTATATATTGGTATATATAGTACGTGCGTAGAATACCAAATTTGTTGCTCTCGGATGCTCTTGTGATGGACAGTTTTTCGATTTCGACGATTTTCAGTGCCGTTTTGCAATTTATTATACCTATGTTTGTAGAATAACAAATTTCATGTTATTGGATGATTCATTTCATTCCTAAATCATATATATGAACAAAGTGATTGTAAGGAAGCTACATGGGGGTCTGACCTGGCTGGTTTCACCATATGATCGTTTGAATATAACAGTACATTGAGTTTTAAATTTGGTTGAAAGATCTAAAATACTGATACTGACTCGCTTGGGTACAAACACACGAACAGACGGATATGGCTAAATATGAACGGACTACAAGGCACTATAACCTTTTTTTGCAGTAGCAGCGGCTTCTGGCGGTCAAGGAGATTACTTTCTACACCACCTTATACTTCAGGTTAATATACCCTAAGCTTTTGTAAACCATGATTTCTGACAATAAGAAGGCTGCAAAATCGTTCAATTCAAAGACTTGGGCATAAAATCAGGTTTATGATTAATATAAAGACTAATTTGGAGATATAACTTCTGAACACTCAGACATTTTTTTAATTTAAAATCGTACTGTGAACCATTCTCTTTGTCCAATGAATGTGCCTTTGACATCGAATTAATCCTTAACTAAAAAAATCAAAACTGCTTTTAATTACAGAATATTAATTCAAATATACATTTTAAAATATATATATCAACACTATGAATGCTTTAAGATGGTACAATTTAACATTTAATTTGCATTTAAATGCCGCGCTCTTTGAGTTTAAATTTAAAAATATGTAGAAATTGCAATATTGAGTAATTTGACATTTATATTGAAGGGCAAATTAATGTCAAACGCTGACATTCAATTTCATTCAATCAAACAATCAATATGATGGCTTAACTACAAAAAAAAACACGCTTTAGCACAAAAAGGGGAAAATAAGAAATAAAAACATGTGTCGAGCCTTTTTTGAGGACGAAAATACATACATATAAATCACACAAATTTTACCAATTTGTTAGGATGGACGGTTATGTGCACCAAATATCCTCTTAAGGGGAGAAGCTGGTCTAGAGCGCAAAAAATGGATATGGTTTATGAATTTATTTCGAAAATCTGTGGAATAGGTTTAATAGCATAGGTTTCCCGGTACAAATACAAAATTTTTCGTGTGAATTAATTTCAAAATGGCCGCTGTCCAGCATTTGTCCGAAGACGCCTTGTTTTCTAATGGGTTTATGGCCAAAGACCATGGGTCAAAAGCTATTTTTTTTTTTAATTTCTATATAACAACAGCAAGAGACGAACGTATGATATTTTCGATATTTTGTTTTTTCGAGAAATGGAGCAAGTTCGAACAAAAAGTTTTCACTATAAAAAACTACATAAAATTGTTGATTAAAAACAAACAATGTAAAAAAACCTTCTCTCCTTAGAAAGCAGTAATTCGAATGTACTGTCAAAATTTCTTAAGAATCGGTAAAGATTTGTTAGTTAAGTCTTCGGCCAGTTTAAAAAAAGTGATTTCGAGACAAATGCGTTTAAAGTTGTAAATGGCGCTCGGGGCACACCTGCTAGGCATTGTCGTCACATGAAAAACTTAGGCTTTTAGACATTTCTGCCGGCATCCATCTTTTGGCATGTTATTTTTATGACCCTAACTCACCTTTTAAGATAAAAAAATTTTCGATGTTTTTAATATTCTAGACCAGCTTCTCCTTAAAGCACGAAACGTGGCCAGGTTTGTATCATTATTTTTATGGTATGTTTTAACATTTAAATACATTTGGCGATTATTAAGCGATAAATTTTTATAAATACTTAATTTTTAACTAAAACAAAACATGTTTGGTTTTACTGTTAAGTTGGTCAGATATCAAAATATAGCCTTTTACCTTTTAAACCTCAAAATAGGTAACCCTATATAAGTGAAATGTTAAAATATATTTATTTAGATATAAAAATAAAAAATTAGAGTTCTCAAACCAATTGTTAATATTACATTTTCTTTCGTAATTAAAATCCTGGTTGGCTTCTCTCCGAGTGTTTTTCTTCGCTTATAAATGAAATTTAATATGACATTTTAATAAAGTCGACGTTATTCTGATACATCGACCGAACCAAATGAGGCTGAAAATAGCCAAATATAATGTATACGAGTACGAGTTGTGCATGTACATATGTAGTCAAAAGGAGAAGCAATCTCATATTATAGCCTCATAGCTTTAATTGAAGACGACTGTTGACTGACCACTGAACACTGCTGTGAGAAGGGCATTTCTGCTTTTGTTTGCCAACTGGGAAATTAAGCCCGTGTCAACGTAGTATGTACGGATTATGACATACGCACAGTATTAAAAGCATAAATATACATAACAGTATGAATGAATCTACATAATCATCACGGTATATAAATATATTATAATATAATTGTGGCTTTTTAACCATAGAAGCCGTTTTTGGCCGAACTCCTACTCCAATTTGTGTTACGTCTCTTGATGGAGGCACCAACAGTTTATTCTAAACCGGTATCCGTTGTGGATAGATTTTTAAGTAGAGCTTTCATTTGAAGTCAGAAATACACTGGGAGTGCTTGACATTCCCTGTCGGGGGTGACTAGTTAATTTTTAAAAAAATTTGACTTTTATCCGACTAGAACTAGCCTTCCGAATGTTAGTACATAATGTTAACCACTGGGCCACTGTACTCGCGGTATACACATATATTTAAATGTTTATGTGAGGGACTTTATGATACGTGTATAAGTGTAAGTTTATTTTTGTATGTGTGAAAAAAGGGAAATTGAAGTTTACACTTGAATAGCTGCAGATAAGCATAACTTGGAAATAAAGTGGCGTAAAGGTTCGCTTATATATATACATATATATTTGAGACAACGCGATTTGAAAAGGAAATTTTTGAATTCATATTCATCTATTATTTTGAATATTTCATCCTCGGTCAAGAGGCAAAATTTATTTTTTATTCTCAACTCCAGTTAAATAACTGAGGTGTATCCTTCTCTAGAAATCATCTCATAGAGCTTTTAGTCATGCCAATAAATCATTGCAGTATTTTTCTGGTTGAGGTCTTTTCTATTAGGAAGGCAGCAAAACGCGCCGAATAAGGTCTCAGTATTAAAAAAATTGAACTAATTATTTATTATACCGAAACCGGGTCCACAGGACATAATAAAAATTATAAGGGAGACAATTACAAGGCACACCGCACAAATTCTGCTCTTCTATAAACGCTCACCCAAGAAATTTATTTAAAAAATACAATTAAGTTTGAGCCCATCACTATGAACGGATGGCAATCAAGGAAAGCTTCACCGATATGGGACCGAAATAAAACATTGATGAATTTTTCGGATTAATATCAGTTCGTTTTCCGACAGGTCGGTATTTAGAAAGACTGCCCTGCTGCGGAGCGTTTAGGCTTCGAAACTCTGGGCTTATTTTTTTCTTGATGATGCATCTAATATGGCAGACATTCAGATGAATTAACCAATGATATTCATCAGTAAATTACGAATTCATTCCTTGCAGAGAAAAGGTTGAATGCATGAATTCTAATTAAATACCAGTATTTTTAAGACGAAACCATACTAGTTAGTTGCAAACTAGAATTATACTAGTATTTATGGGACAAAAATATAATAGTTTGCCCTAGATTAGAATTTTTGGTAAAATCTGAACCAATTTGTTTACTTTGTGGTAAAATTCATAACAGTTTGCAGTTAAAAAAAAGTTGGACTCGCCAGGAACTAGAAGCTCCAACCACATATAACTAGATTTGCTGCTACAACAACAACCAAATATAACTGTGATTGTTTATATCTTGTTCAATCAAAGACAATGAACATTCCTAATTAAGCTTCAAATACATAGATCAATATCTCATCTACTTCCTAGAAAGAAATAAAATATAAAATTTTAGAAAAACGAGTTTTTCTAAAGCTTTCTCAAATCTACCTGACCACACAGCCGATTATGCAGTCTTTCTATTTTTCTAAAATATACATTGTCATACGAAATTTCTCTCAAAAAATGCTAACAACTAAATGCATATGTATATCATACTCACCACATGCTATATGCGTAAACATCTACAAGGACCTATACCATCAAAGAAGGGGTAAAAATCCTCACACAAAAGCACAAAACAATACTAAATTATAATAAGAAGCCTATAGTGATAACACCTTGGCCTCTGCAACAAGTCAAACCCGCCTAAAGTGAAGAGAGAGAGAGAGAACTGACTTCTAAAAAGCAACGCTCAGCAAGTAGTCCATTCCTTATTTATTTGTAAGAGTGAAATACTCATTGTAAGGCATGGTATTTAATAAATAAGTAAAAAAAAATTAATATACAAGAAAAAAGCTTGAAAACTTAATATAATATTAATTCAATGTATATTAAGTAAATTTCGAGCCAATTTCTTAAATCAGGCTAGACAGTAAAATTTTAAAAATCTTTCTTTATAATAAAAATGTTTGTAACTACATTATTTTATACATATTAAAAAATTGATTTAAATAATTTTTTAAATTAATCTTGAGTTTATAGCAATCACTTTGTAGCAGAAATTTAAATTATACAATCCATTTGCCATCACAAAATGCCAACTTAGCTTTGTAATAAATGACAGTAAATTAATTTCAAGCTTCTAGTTAACCACACCGATACATTTTATATGAATTATACAAACATATACAGCTGTCAGTGTAGTTAAATAATATTCTAAATTTAACTATTCACAAAATTTAATTTTGCATACTTCAAATTGAGATGAGTCAGTGTTTGTATGTGTGAATTCCTACCCTTTAAGTGCAGCAAATTTCTCATGGAATTATGTACATTTTCTATGACTTTGCAATCAACTCAACAGCATCCATTTCTATACATTCAATTATGCATGAATGTGTGACAGTATGTATTTAGATAGATGTGCGTGTATGGAAACATGATGTTGAAAATTATGGTACATACATATCAAACAAATTCATGCAAAATGTATAGATATGTATTTGAATGTATATTTGTTTGTATGACAATGAGAAAACTAATTGTTTAAGGATGCTTAAACACAAAAACCTCAGGCCACAATACTATTGTGGTACAGTGATATATCAATAACCCAGTAAAGATAATAGTTAGTACGTATGGACTTAAGCCTAATGGTAAGTATACAAACCTTAAAACTAAACTAAAAGCAAGTTAGCTCGAGTAAAATCACATTTTTTTTTCTAATTAGTAGCCGAGAACACCTCTACGCTACCGTCGGGAATTCCTGGACGAGTTGTATACAGGGTTAGGTTATGGGCCAGTTTCATGAGGTACTTCGCTATGTTCCTTACAAATCCAGGTTTAGCCAGCAAGATTTCAAGGTTTTTATGTACATATGTTAACGTTATTACTCTTAAAATTTTGGACTGAAACCTCTGTATTTTCTATACGGGTAATACCCACTGTTGAATATCAAATTAGGTAAAGTAAAAAGTATGTTCGGTTTTTTTTATGCAAATGGTTCCAAATGGTTTTCTGGCTTATCTTTAGTTCCTCTGCAATTAAATAAATGCTCACGAGACGGTCTGTTTCCACTATTTCCATAATTTTATCGCAATTTTCGACGACAGGCCTCCCGACGCATGGTGCATCTTTGACATCGAAATTACCGGAACGGAACCTAGTAAACCACTTTTGTGCTACATGTTCGTTTATAGTATCGGACCCATAAACTAAATTTATTTTGTCAGCCGCTTTGGCTGCTTTTTCGCCTTGATCGAAGAAAAATTGTAAAATATAGCGAATTTTCTCTTTGCTGGTGTCCATCTTTGACGAGCGCTCACAACGTACTGAGTCAATCAATCGAAAAACTGTCAAAGACATACTGTTAGCACGAATAAACACGTTTTCAGCGCCGTATAGTATGACATGATGCGACACTAGTACCATGAACAATAACGCAATCTCTTACATAAAAACCGAACGAAATTTTTACTTTACCCATTACTTTGTGTTCTAGTTTTAGACCAGAGTTTTTACATAAGAGCCTAGAGTTCTTCGGCTTAAGCTAGCTGCTTTTAATTTTTTATGTAATATTTTGTCAACAACGTATCTTTTCTAGGTGAGCCTTCTATCTTAATGACAGCCGACAGTTTAATTTAATTGCAAGACATATGTGTGTATGTAATACAAATGTAACTTGTTGACACTTTTGGTCATTGACTTTAACTCTCCAGTTTGCCCGACGTTCAGATTGATCAGATGTAAATGATCCCCAATCGTTTTCGGTGGTTTTCTAGGACATTTATAACGGCATAAAATGGTGCGTCACCCGCGAAAATGAATGTCTGTACTTTTCGCTTTACTGGGATGTCTGTGGTGTACCTTTAGGAACACTAGTTTTTCCTGGAAACTTCTTAGTGATAAATTCCAATTGTTTTAGTACCGAACAAGTCAAGTTTTATAAATTTTGTGCAATAGACCTTTATGGCATACATTGTCAAATGCTTGTGCTACATCAAGCGATATTGCACTGCAATACTCCCTGAACTCGAATGGCTTCCTTATTTCCTTAATAATTCAGTTGATTTGTTCTACAGTATCATGCGCTTCACGTAATTCGTATTCGTGATCTGGGATCACTTTTTTATGATGGTGAAAAGGATATATCTTTGATAGAAAAATATTTTCTATTGATTGGGTAAACAAGATAGTAGACTTATAGGTCTGTAAGAAGACGCCTGTGTGGGGTCTTTACCTAGCTTGGCTATAATTATTATCTGCGAATATTTTCACGCAATAGAGAGTTCGGAGCTCTTTTAGCATTTTTGGTGTAATAAGATCATTCGTTTTGTTGATAAAAGACCAGAAAGCTATAGCACTCTACAAAACTCCAAATCAACTCAGACTTGGTTAATATTTTCAAAATATGTATCTGAGTGTAATGAAAAAATTTACCCATATTTCAAGAATTATATAAATATAAGTTCCAGAAGGTAGTAAAAGGGTTAAATTTTTCAAGAAAGCTTTTCTTCTTAGACGAAATGTTTATCGGAGATCTTTGAAATCCCAAGTAAATGCAAACAAATCATTCAGTGTAAAATTTTTTTGACGATATTTTCGTAGAACTTTTGAATTCAAAGCGATCATTTGGACCCTCAATATCGGAAACCTCTCATTAAAATATTAAGGAATTAAATTTCACTGTTGATTTGTTTGGAGTACTCCACGAAAAGAGCTCTCGGGACAGGTTTAAAATTTCGGAATATATGCATATTTTTAGGAACTCAAACTATTTTTATCAACTTCTGAGTTCATGGTATAAGAAGCCCCCTCTAAAGTTTATCTAAGAATAATTTTATAGAAAATTTTTACGCTTTAAGTGATTTCTGAAGTTTTTATTTGGAAATCATAATAGTAAGTGTCAAAACGAAAAGGGTACGTATTGGTTAAATTTACTCTAAATCTCTTAACTCTAAATATCATTTAGATATGTTGATCAACTACAGTGGCGGACTAAAGTCTACATACGACCCCTTTTTTTGGAATCCCTACCGTCCCATAGTTTTTACAGGAAAAGTATTGATGTAGTCTTGCTTTGAATTTAATTGTAAGACAAAACCGAAAATTTCATATTTGTTCAACATTAACTTTCAATGTTATTAACAAAAAACTCAAAAAAGCCGTTGACAAAAGTGAACATACGTTTCATTAATTTGTTTCGTTTATTACTTCAGCTTTGTTTTCAGCGGTCAAGTACCGTTTTTTTTTTCTTTCTATACTTTTCTTGGTATTTGGCTTTATCTTTATTGTTTTCCATCATTTGAAAAAAGAAATACAATCGCGAAAATGTCGTCAGGAACGGAAATCCCGGTGGCTGTGCAAAAATTGATTATAAAACACAGAAATGATAAGAAAACGTTCTGCAAAATAGCTAAATTGTTAAATTTAAGAAAAGCGACGGTGCAAACAATTTATAAAAACTTGCAGAATCGGGCTCGTTCGAGAGTAAGCCGCGAAGTGGCCGTCCAAAGAAGCTTACCCATAGGGACATCTCTTTCATCCGTAATAAAGTAAGCCAAAATTCCAAGGTACATGCTACCAATTTGGCCCAGAAGCTAGCGAAATGATCCCAAATTGTTGTGCACTTACGCACAATAACAAGAACTCTTAACAACGAAGGATTCTACAGCATAACTCCTCGCAAGAAGCCTCTCATAAGCGAGAAAAACCGCGCACATCGGTTGGAGTTCGCTAAAAAGCATCTAAAGAAGGATCATGAGTTCTGGAAAAGCGTGCTATTCACGGATGAGTCAAAATATAACATATTTGGATGCGATGGCAGAGCAAAAGTTTGGAGAAAAACCATTACTGCCATGGATCCCAGGCACCTTATTTCGACCTTAAAGCATGGTGGTGGGAGTCTCATGGATTGGAGAGCAGTTGCAGCGTCTGGGGTGGGTAAATTGGTCTTTATTGAAGGAAATATGGATCGCTTCGAGAATAAGACCATATTGGAAAATAATTTGAAGTTATCTGTGGACAAACTGTGCCTTGGCTCGAGCTGGATCTTTCTACAGGATAATGATCCTAAGCACACAGCGCAAATTGTAAAGGATTGGCTGCTGTATTATGCTCCGCGGCAGTTGCACTCATCACCACAAAGCCCGGAATTGAATATTACATAGCACGTATGGAAAATATTGGAGCGGAAAATTCGAAAACACCCTATAAGTAATGCATCAAAGCTCAGAGAGAAACTTCAAGAAGAGTGGCAAAACATTACAGGAGAAGAGCTGGAAAATTTGGTTTTTTTCAATGTTAGACGCTTGCAAGCGGTGATCGATGCGCATGGTGGCCCAACAAAATATTAACTTAGTTATTAAAATTAATATGATTACCTAGAATAGCTAAGCAAAAAATCGTATGTTCACTTTTGTCAGTGCCTTTTTTCCATTTTTTGTTAATAACTTTGAAAGTTAATGTTGAATAAATGAGAAATTTTAGTTTTTGTTATATACTTGAATTTAAAACAAAACTGCATCATTATTTTTTCTGTGAAAGCTATAGGACGGGTTGAATTCCCAAAAAATGGATCGTATGTAGACTTTAGTCCGCCACTGTATATATTCAGACTTTCTGGAAACAACTACCACCAGAGCACGAAACTATTAGTGAAAATAAAAACAAATCGAGTTAACTTGTGAAAAAGTGGACATGGGAACTTTCAAAATATATATGAAAAATTCGAAATAACTTGATTTGAGATAGTTTCCTTCAGACACTCCCTGGAAGGTTTCGTGGAATATGATACTCTCAGTACATATTAAATTTTTTATATTTTTGTATGGGCACTAGTTTATCTTTTTGGTAATGTTTTTATTATTTTTTGTTAGTTCAGAGTTTTAACTTAAGACTAAAATTAGCTTGTAAATAGTTTCGTTTGTGAGCAAAATCTCTGATTGTAACATAAAAATATGAATTGAGGAAAACATCTAAAGGTTCTGTGAGAATATGGGAGCGTGAACCCAATACCTTTGATAAGAGATGCACTTTTTTAAGGATGATGACCCAGATATTAGCGGGACTCAGATAACAAAGTATCTTAATCGGTTTTCTTCTTTTTTGCTTTATAGTCACGCTGATTATCTGATAACTAAGAATGAAATCTTTTAATTTTAATAAATAAAAAATAAAATTGCGTTGAAATTTTATTTAGTAGGCATGTTTATGAAAAGTTTAATTACTTTTGAACAAAAATCTGGCAATTTTTTGATAGATTTCTTAATTAGTTTAGAAATGTCTTCATTTCATATTTTCGCCCATTACAAAAGCAACTACATATGTATGTTTGTATTCTCTTCGTCATGTTATTTTGTTATAATATTTTACTAATAAATATGTATGTGCACACATACATACTGTAAAAAACTTTTTGAAAGCTTACAACACTTGTAATTCCCTCATCAGTGACTAATCAAAAATAATTTTCAGCAATTACGAGCGGTAACGAGTAAGGGATGGCATGAAAGGTGGTTGATTTTGGAGCGGTAACAAATTAAGTAGTAGAAAAGACCTTGTACTTTCTTACTTATTTGACTTAATGGCTACAGATAGTCACTTGTGTATATACATATACTTATGAATGTGCTTAACTTTTCTTAAACGTTTTATTTTTCGTATTTTTCTCCTTCCCCTTTTTTCAAATGTTTTATGACTTTTATCGATTTTAAGTATTGTTTGGTTGTTGTTGTTGGTAATTAATATATGTAAGATTACATCTACATCGACATATATATTAAAAATATATAGTAGTATATACGGGTGTTTAAATAGGCACAGAGAGAAAACGCCATTCGTCGTGGTGATTTCAACAAAAATAATATCATAAGTACAAAAAGAATTAAATATAAATCTTCATAGAAGGATTTTATTTGGCTTCCCTAAAAAAAAAAAACGAATTCCCTTAAAAGTGGCATTAAGCCGCTGACACGTGGGAAAGTTGCTCCAAAAAAATTCGTAAGTAAATAAACTCCAACAAAGGGTTGAGTGTAGTAGTATTGATTATTTTGCCTATATTTATTCAATTAAGGTAAAATAAATAAATAATTTCCCCAAAAAAGCTAATTTTCCTTATTGTCAAACTTAATTGCCCACACGACGATTTTCTGTGTTTAATTCTTTAAGCGAATACTCTAATTTATTCATTTGTTCTTCCACGCCCCAAAGCTATACCTTCTTTTGTTTGCAAATAATTTTCTTTGCATTAAAACACCTTCCTTTTATCAGCAACTCAGTGCTGACAATGATGACAACGACAGACACACAGGCAGTAATTCATAGGTATAAACCAAGAAAATGGCGCAATAGATAAATTCGTTTGTTTACATATACAATACATAGGTATGTATGTTTCAGAGAAGCAACCCTAAGCTCACACCTATTCGAAGAACTGAACTTCTTTTACTTATGAATCTTCGGTTGGAAATTGGGACAACTTTCCGTCCTGTATGTATAACAAGGGGTAGGAGTAACAATTACTGCACACATTCATATGTACATATGTACATATAGTAACGAAATATTTTCTTATAGTATGGGAGAAATTTTTAATGTTTTTGATACGTGTCATCAGGAAATCTCAGCAAATTTATCAGTCTAGACAGTAGATGGAGCTTGGAAGGGATGAGTAGGTGAGTGTGTGCATGCAGAGATGGTGTTCGAGATATATATAAAATTATAGGTAAAAGCATATCGTTGATGTTTACGCCTGCAAACATTTGCATACACTTATCGATACACGACTGTGGATCGGATTTCGCATTTTAAATCCACCATGATTTTACGCTTGTCTTGAGGATTTCCTTAATGTTATTGCTCCAAATTTTAAATTGTTATTATTTTTTTTTCATTTTCATTTCCTTTGGAAAATTTCAAACTTCTTGTGACTGATTTATAAGTCAACAACAGATACGCATGATTCGTAAAATAAATAAATTTTGGTGTGGCGCCTATTCAACCATGGCAGAGCGCACATAAGCGTAGCTGAAGTCAGCGGAAAAGTTGCAAGCAAAATATGAAGTAATGCTTAACAGGCACAGAATTTCTCTCAACATAGGTATGTTCGTAAGTATATAGTTTAAGTTTTGGTTAATTTTTGTTTGCAAATCTGCAGGCCGCAAAAACATTTGTAAACAAATACATTAATCATTTTTCCAAAGTACATATATTTAAATTTTTGTGTTGTGCCAGGGTGTTGCGAGTTAGGGATTTCTTAGAAGAACTAAGCATTGTGCCTACATGTGTGATAGGAATTTTCGAGGGGGTTTTTTCATGTTCTGCGGAATGTTTCGAAACTTGTAATATTGAAAACACAATGATTCACTGTCACACATACTCATTTAATGTATAAAAAAATTAATCATGGGATATCATTTTATCATAACTTCGTTTGCTCAATACTTGTGGGAATACAATATTTTTGGCTTTACCATTGACATTGGTCCACTTCCTGGAGAGAGGAGTAGTTTCTCGGCTCAACAAATCAAAAAGCCACCTACTCACCAAATTTCAAGTAAATCCAGCCATAAATAAATATTTGGAATCGGTCAGTGCCTGCTTCACTTTCCGAAAACAAGTGTAGTCGTCCTATTAATCTAAGCAAAAGGCCACCTATGTGTAGATTTCCAAGTAAATTGAACCATAAATAAGATTTTTTGAACAGATCAGTCTCTTGCCCACTTCTCGAAGAGAAAGATGTCTTCCAGATAAAATAAGCAAAAGGCCAACTATATACTGAATCAGTCAGTCTCTGGTCCACTTTCTGTTAGTTTAAGCAAAAAGCCACCTACGTTCCGAGTTTCAAGTAAATGCCGCCATAAATAAACTTTCTTCGATTAGGCCAGACCCTCGTTCACTCTCCGGAGAGAGGTGTAGTCTTCCTGTACCGAATTTCAAGTAAATCGAAAAATAAAGTCCCTGGCCCAGTCCCTGGTACACTTCCCGATTTTTTTTTGAAAAAGCCTTCTCAGGTATCTTAGAAATAAGCTGACGAAATTTGAAGTGATTCTGTAGATAACTTTTGGAGAACATCCGTTCGGTGGCGACATACGAGTTTTTTTCCGTTTGGGTAAGCCCCGGTCCACTTCCCAATTTTGTTACTTGTAAACCTTTCCAGGAAACATAGAAGCAATCTTATGAAATTTCAAGTGAATCGGTAGGAAACTTACTAAATATATAAATTTTGAGCTGAAGAGGTTATATTGAGTATTCTAGGAGAGCCAATATGGCAGTAATGTATTCAAAACGTTCAGAGTTTATGTTAGGAACACTTTTAAAAAAAGTTGGCGAAGTCGAGCCAGAAACATGAATCGAAGACGTTAGAACAACTTTCTACCATCTGACTCAAGAATTACATGTACACACAATCAAGTGCTGATGTCTTATAATCTGAGCCATTTAGCAACAGCTCTTGTACTGAAGTTGGTCGTATGAAGGAAGAACCGATTTGTTCTTTTGATCAAGATATCTCCAAAAAAATGCGTTCTAAATGCATCAACCACCTATTCAGGTTTGACCTCTCAGCTTTTTTTCGATTCGACTAATATTTAAAAACCTATACAGCTGACTGCTGTTTACTTTCAGCAAATATGCATAAGTCCACGTTTCATCAACTGTCACGATGTCATAGACGTGTTCCTAAATACCCCCTATCGTATTTTTTTAACGTCTACCAATCGAAACAAGTCCTTTTTTTTGACGTGAACAGATTGTTTTTACAGTGAAAAGAATTTATGCTCATCCCACTAATGTCTATAGTTGTCTCAATCGCACGATAGGTGGTTGTACAACCTACACGCAGTTCGTCTTGAAGTGATCAACAACCTCGATTGAATTCACCACATCATTGATAAACATTGTCCCTCGATGAAGCTTCATCGCGACCCAGCGATTTTATAAACATTGTGCTCTCTGCTGAGAAAAAATCTTTAAATGAGTTGTATATATGTTGGACCTTTTATCCACTATTATTTGGATTGTGAATAAAATAATGTTATGATTTTAAATATAGAGTTTATTAATTAAATAAATAAATAATTAAAATTAACAAGGTTTTCCGTCTATTATGGTTACCGTCGTCTAATGTGGTTCGCGTCTGCAAGTGAACTAACTTCTGATTAGCTGCATGGCTACTTATTCAATTGTTGGGCTTTGCAGTATGGTAAGGGTTTCCAATTATACTGCTGGTTTCCCCAATCCCAGATATGGTATATAACCTTAAAATGATAATGCCAACTTAGCCAACCGATTTATCGATAATTAAGGCTACGAATGATCTTCTGCCTTAACTTTTCATCTCAAAAAAATAATGCGCTACTAATTATATTAAAAATTATAAATTTTTTTATGGTCGAATCTTTAAAGCAGATAAAATCAGAAACTTTTCTTTTTTGTGAGAAATATGCTCGACAGGTAAGCCGAGCTAAGTATGCTCCTCTATCGGCAGCACACACTACTGATCATAGATTATTTACTTTTAAAATTGTTTTAATTACTTTTTTCACTATTAATTAATAAAGTCGAATTTTGCTTGTCTCAGAATATCGTCAAGACTTATATTTTATTTATTTACCGTCAATCTTTTATAAAATATGTCTACGTTCTAGCTTTATTAGAATTAATTTTATTGTATTATATTTTTTTATAATTCCCTTTTATTTCCTTTTTCAATTGAAATTAAAAATTTATTTAATATAAGTATATTATAAAATTTCATCTCTCCAACATTGTGGTAGATAAGCAACCAGCAGCCGCAAATTATGCTTTTATATATTTAATTAGCTATTTGCGGAAATAATTTAAATAGCACTGATATATTACATACGAGTACATAAGTTTGTATGTATGTACCCTGTAGGGAAAATGTAGAGTAGTATGCAAAAATTCTAGTTAAATGCTAGCATTTTGAAGAATAAATCATGCTAGTCTGATTAAACAGAATTATACTAGTATTTAAAGGACAAAAATAAAGTTTGCCATAGACTAAAATTGTACTATTATTTTTCGATAAAAGCTGCACTAGTTTCAAAAATTTTAGTATGTGAACTAGTTTTTTGTGGACAAATTGATGCAAAAAAAAAAAATCAGAACTCATAAATAACCAGAAGCCCCCATTACATATTATTAGACTTTCCATTACAACAACAAGAATCACATATTATTGTGGTTTTTTTTATACCTTGTTAAACTGTAAAAGAAGACAGCCGATATCTGTTCCACTTTCTGGAAAGAAATATTGTACCAAATTTCAAATAAAGTGAAAAGCGTTCTTTTTTTTTAAATAAGTTGGACCCTAATCAACTTCCCGTGTGAGGAATTTTTCAAAAAAAAATTCTCAAATGTATCTGCACGTTCAAAAAAAACTTCATTAAAATCGGTTCAACCGTTTGGAATGCCTGAGGGGAACTAGCTCTCAACTGGTATGAAACAACCAGTATTTTAACTGCTATATATGAACTGGTATTAAACTAGTATGAAGCTGACTATTGACAGTTAGTAGGACATCGCCGTGTTAAAAACTACAGTAGTTTTTTATTTGCTTACATGGAAAATGGATGGAAGCTGAGCTAGTTGGTGTAAAAATGTAAGCTAGTTGGATTCTAGTTAATAACTAGTATTTTTCCCTGCAGCGTGCATATACGTATGGTCTCAACCAAATATGCACATATAGTACCATATATATATGAATGTATGTACGTAAGTGTATACATTATATGCATAACTATTTTATGTAGCGCTGGCAATTGTTGAGGTTACACATTTCCTACTTTCCACGAAAATCCGCAACAAATTAAATTTTCGCTGGCACGTGTTTGTTAAATGTCAAGTTAAATGTGATTTGTGGACAGGAACAAAAAAAGTCGGAAAATGCAAATTCAGAATATGAAATGTATAAAATTTAACGAAAAAGAAAAGGTCTACATATAATGATAAAATATGTAATATATGCGAAAAGGGATGCAATAAATTTCCTTACTTCACATTATTTCTGAAATATTTAAAATTTTGAATTATTTTTTAACAGGGAATAGAAGGATACTGATTTATGAGAAATTAATACTATTTAATTAATTGAAAGATTTAATAATCTACAAAAAATCTATGTCGATAGTATTTATATTCGCATCTCAACAAGCATTTGATTGATCTCATGAAAATTCGATACTTTTTCAGTAAATTTAAAAATTAAGGAAGTGGACGAAAATCATGTGCAGCTTACTAACGGAGACCAAAAGACTTTATTAGAAGAAGGTCCAGTAAAGTAAGAGGGTCTAGAATGTTTATTTAAAAAAATTGTATCAACCAGGCACACATTGTTTGCAGGATATACATATGCATACTATGTAGGGCGGTTGTATTAGAAATATCAACTATAGCTCTTCCTTACTCGGTACTGTTCTTATACTCTAAAATATTATAAAATAAATAAAAATACGTTGGTGAATAATTTAAGACAAAATCTTCACTCTTTTTTCGTCAGCTTGATTCACTTATTCTGAATAGCTCTTAAAGTAGTACATATATTTGATAATGTACCCAATAAAATTTATGCCTCATTTTAAGCACTTTGGGACGTTACGAGGTAATTACTCATACCTATTGTATCTTGTTTAAGGAATGGGGTACTAAGAAGTGTATAAATTATATACAGAAACAGGGTGTTTTTTAGCACTTCAAATATGTTAGTTTTAGCGTGAAATGTACAAAATTTAAAAATCACATATATACCATTCAACTTTTTATTATTTTTGCTAAAAGCTATGGAAATTATCTGCGATGATTGTATCAAACAACAAACACCCTCGAGGCGGTCATTCTGGTATAACGCGAACATTAATGCTAATCAGTGGAGCACTACCAATATAGATCATACTACTAAAATATTCTGAGACACAAAGGATTATAGACAGATCAAACTATTACTCTTTAAACAAACAAAAAAAAATTGTATTTTTGTGGGTCTTTTAGCGGAGCATCTATTTCTACTCCATTAACCATAAAACTGTTCAAAATTTCGAGCGAACTGCTCGCAAACCATAGATAATTTCACTAATGACTTTTATTATAAACCGATCTTTTTATAAAAACATTTCTCCAAGCGCAACAAATAAGACAAAGTTTTGTGGAACAAAATCACATTTCGACATAAGAGACACCCTTTACACCACCACAAGACACAAGTTTATTTGTATTCAAGGCTAAGCAATTTCGTGTCTAGAATTAACAATTAAAATGATAATAAACATAAATAATAATTATAAAAGTAAAGGTAAAACAACACGAACGAACTATCAAAAGAAAACGGCAAGTAAACAAGGGAAAATTAAGGAGCACGCATAATTCTGGACAAAATGACCAGGAGTCCGCATTTATTCTTATTTATTTTGTTTGTTTGTAAGTATATATGTATGTAACTTTAAGCCACATAATTACGTGTCTACAGAAAATTATCGCCATAAACAATCATACTATAACAACCCAATGTCTGACACGAAGGCCTAATCGAAATGTCAGTCATGCACGTGCTAACTGGTGGCCGAGTGGTGAGAGCTTCTCATGTGAATGATTAGAGAAATCTTAAATGGGAAAAATTATTTGTATATTTTTGTATTTATGTACATATATTGCAATAAATTATAATGGAATTTTTGTAACTTTAATAGAGTTGAAATCGATGGTTTTTAAAATAGAGATACCAACGTGGTTTGGATCTTAAATGTTTATGCACGGCAAACGTAAATAAAAAAAAGAGAAAACTGCTCCATTGAAACTCTTTACTCGATATATATTAGATATAAATCATTCAGGATCCTTAAAGTTTTTCTACTACGACTGAATAAAATAATATATTAAATATAAGTGTTCTGCGGTCATCAGTCCTCAAGTAACCGGAAACGCTTTTATAAATTTCTTAAACTTATTTATTACACAAATATTCACTCATGAAGTGTAAATATCTTCTGCTCAAATATAAACGAGACTTTAGCCATAACTCGACAAGGACAAGACATATGGCCATACTTTTTTTGCCTAGATTGGCAGGACTGTTATATGTTTACATGTCAAATTGGAGCGCGATCTGTCACATAGTTTTTTTACGGCACTATAATCAAGTCAACCTCGAGTGTGTTTTTCGAATTTTACTATGGAAATTAACGTTGAGCAAAGAGTTTGTTTGAAATTTTGTTATTCCAATGTAATAAGTGCGACGGACGCAATGAAAATGTTGCAGAAGGCATATGGGGAGTCTTGCCTGTCACGTGCACGTATTTTTGATCGGTATAAGTCGTTCAAGGACGGCCGTACATCGCTGGAGAACTTGCCCCATGATCGTCGTCCAGCAACGTCAATAAACGAAGAAAACGTCGAAAAAGTAAAGAAAATTGTGTTGGAAAATCGTCGTGCGACTGAAAGAGAGATAGCTAGGAGCTCCAAATATCAAATGGATCCGCTCATAGCATTATTCACGATGTTTTGGACATGAGACGTGTGTCTGCTCGACTTGTTCCAAAATTGTTGCTCATACGCCTCGTCTTGTACGCGATTATTTGACCAAAAACAACGTAAATATTGTTCCGCAAGCACCGTATTCACCCGACATGACACCGTGTGACTTTTTTCTTTTCCCTAAACTCAAATTGCCGCTTCGTGGAAAGCATTTTCAGTCGATTGAAGTCATAAAAGAGAATTCGAAGAAGGAACTGAAAGCCATATCTAAAGCGGCCTACCAGAAGTGTTATGAAGATTGGAAAAAAAGGTGGCATATGTGTATCGCCGCTAATGGTGACTATTTTGAAGGGGATAAAATAAATATTGAAGAACAATTAACCGTTTTTGTTTTATTGAGCCAGTCTCGTTTATATTTGAGCAGAAGGTATTACATACCAAGGCTGCATCGTAAGGAAAAATGTTACGTTAAATTTTAATCGTTTCTGTTGAAAATTTTGGAAATATTAACGTTAAATCATTTATCAAAATAAATTCAGTTTTGTTTTTACCAGAAACGGATCGTTAATGTTAAACGTTAAAATTGACACTCACAGGACAAGAGTTGAAGTAAAAGTATTCTTATCGGATAAATCTGACCTAGTCAGGTATTCATTTCCTTTATTATTGGAAAAAAATACAGAAGTTAAAGTATTCATATATAAGATATTCTGTATACATACATATGTATGTATGTTTATATAAATTTGTCTACACCACAAATATCCGTATTCCAGCAATTTTTATGTTGCGGCTTATTTTCGACAACGTCCAGGAAAGTTTTGTGGAAACTTTAATGAATTCATACCAAAGGTACAATAGAAACAGCAAAATATAACATTGCGGTCTCGGAATTACGCGGACGTCAAAAGGGAAGAAATAAAAAATTTAAAGAATAACAAAAGACTGAAGCACAAATATCTTTTCTTTTACGCTTAGCAACAGCAAATCTTAAAAGCAATAAAATAAAACCAAAATCAATATTTTCTAACAACGCATAGTTGTTAAGCTACTGGGCTCTTTATTATAGCGTTGTGTAATCTAAACGTTTGTTGACTTTAATTAGCGAAAATGAACTGAAAAATAATAGAAACACACTTTTTGATTTGATGGAAATTCCGCGATGAAATTTGCAACCTTTTGGCAAAGCTAATTAACGACCATAATTAATTTTTTTTGTCATTCATAGAGTCGGTAGCAATATATAAAATAAAATAAAACAAAATAAAATAAAATAAAATTTAATGATATAAAATAAAATAAAATAAAATAAAATAAACTAAAATAAAATAAATAAAATAAAATAAAATAAAATAATATAAAATAAAATAAAATAAAATAAAATAAAATAAAATAAAATAAAATAAAATAAAATAAAATAAAATAAAATAAAATAAAATAAAATAAAATAAAATAAAATAAAATAAAATAAAATAAAATAAAATAAAATAAAATAAAATAAAATAAAATAAAATAAAATAAAATAAAATAAAATAAAATAAAATAAAATAAAATAAAATAAAATAAAAATAAAATAAAATAAAATAAAATAAAATAAAATAAAATAAATTAACATAAAATAAAATAAAATTAAATTAAATTAAATACAAGAAAATGAAATTAAATAAAATAAAGTAAAATAAAATAAATAATATAAAATAAAATAAACTAAAATTAAATTAAATTAAATTAAATTAAATTAAATTAAATTTAATAAAATTAAATTAAATTAAATTAAATTATATTAAATTAAATTCAATTAAATTAAATTAAATTAAATAAAACAAAATAAAAAATAAATAAAATAAAATAAAATAAATTTAAATAAAATAAAATAAAATAAATAAAAAAAATAAAATAAAAAAAGAAATAAAATAAAATAAATTAAATTAATTTAAATTAAATTAAGTTAAATTAAATTAAATTAAATTAAATAATATAACTGAAAAAAAAAAAATAAAATAAAACTAAAGTAAAATAAAATGTAATAAAATAAAATAAAATAAAAAAAATAAATAAAAAAATAGAAATAAAATAAAATAAAATTAAATTAAATTAAATTAATTTAAATTAAATAAATTAAATTAAATTAAGTAATATAACTGAAAAAAAAATAAAATAAAATAAAATAAAACTAAAGTAAAATAAAATGTAATAAAATGAAATAAAATAAAATAAAAACCAGTTTAATTATATTAATATAAAATATAAAATAAAATAAAACATAATTAAATAAAATAAGCTTAGTAAAAATTAATAAAATTATATAAAATATTGAATTATATGAAAAAAAAATAAGATAAACATAATGCATATTTCATCAAACCATTCAGCTGTAACAGTTTCTTATGAGCGAACACACTTTTATTGCTTGCTTGCTTATACTTTAAGCAGAGTTTCCTTGGTCTTTCTGCTTATGGTTAGCAGCAGCTGTTGAGCTGTCTGATTTTTATGCTATGCCCTCACTTGACTCTGCTACTTCGGCAATTTAATATGAAACAATCGTAATTGTACGCAATTTTTCATGGTCCACTTTGTATTTATTATGAGCCGTTAGTAACAAAGGAGTAGGTATACGTGTACATATGTATAAATATTCATTGGTTATGTTACATATGTATGAAGTATATGACTACATGAAGGGCTGTATTTGTTGTCAACTGTTAGTGTTTTAGTTTAACAATAAATTACATGATTTATTTGCCATTTTCACTACTATTTGCTTTTTGTCATAAAACTTTTGTCTAGTTTTTTTTATTTCAGTTTTATATAATTTTTTATTTTTTAACAGTATACTTTGAGCAAAAGCTTTGAGTTTAGTTTAGAAATAAATGCTGTACACGTCAATTTTGGGTACAGCGAATGATATTATTGATTTCTTTTTATTTTGAATTTTCAACTTTTTGTGTGTTGTATTTTAGCTAACAAAAGCAGCATCGAATAAATTACTTTCATTAACTGGTTAAAAGTTTTGAGCCTGCCAACCGTTATTGGCTCTACAGCAACATAAACTTTCAATCGTTTTCAATCACCTCCACCTAACCTCCCTTCACCACCAAAGTTTATGTAATTAAAATTCACCATAGCAAAACTTCAACAAGTAAAGCGCGGAAAATATAAACTTTGTTCAAATGAAAGCGGCCGACAACTAAAGGAAGACATTTCACGTAAAGTCAATCCTAATATAGTCTTAATGACTTGAGGGCTGAAATGTGAGGTAGGATTGAATTCTTTTTAAACGCTTACTAATTTGTTTAAGAGTTTTTCTCACTGGCTTCTCCTTTTGTATTGTTTCTAGGGAATACAAATATCATTTCTAACATTAAACTATTTTAATTGGTGTAAAAAAAAATTTTTATTTATCCCCCCCAAAATAAATGCTCATTAGAAGACACTTGCGTCATATCTTTTTCCAATATGCGAAGCAATTCTTTTTTCCATTTTAGAGGAGAAAGTGAAGGAGTCTTAGTTCTCCTGAATATGGTTAATTGAGCATGCGTAAGGACTTTGTTTTGCCTATTTCGAAAAACGTAGCTAACAAACCTGGCACATTTGAACTTGGATCATGTTTACAAGTCTTTAGTTCCCTTGAACCATTAATGGCAACTCGGGGATCTGATATCTTATCTTTATAAACATGATTCGTCGGCAGCTAAGACCCTTTAAGCAAATCAGAGTCATTATTAACGATTTTTTAATGAAAATTCCAAAAACTTGCAGCATTTTTTATTATTTTTTTTTATTTTTTGGTGATCTTTTAATTCCGAGTATATTCACCTTATATATATTTTAAATATTTTTGACCACTTAATTCCAGTTTCTATAAAATTTTGATAAAATTCATTTATTCATATTTTTACTTGTTTAATAATGAAGTGCACTATGTAATTTATAGGACTCTCTCTGTAGATAAAACGTTTCGTGTCATCGGCTGTAAAATGAAGATCTACATTTTCGGAGATAGGAAAGAGTCACTCGGAGCCCTTCTAGGGAATAAAAAGGCTAGAAAAGTATAGTCTCTTCTTCCACGTTTTCGTTAGTTATTAATGTGGCGGGGGCTTCACACCATTCGTCCTCTCGAACGTCTTCACGGTCTTGTTCGAAACACTTATTCCACTCATAAGCTTTTGAGGCACGCTCACTGATCGCGTGCTTATAAAAGTATGTCTGACCTTAATGGCTATTATACACGTATACAGGGTTATCCATTTTGCGAAAAATAAAAGTAAGAAAATTGAATTTATAATATCTTTTTCATGAAACTCATTTTTACTTATGAAGTTTGAACTTGACCATATGTGAAATTTTACATTATTCAAACTATTTTTACAAACTTTAATGCGGTTGAAATAATTGTCGACTTCTTTTTGGCATATATTGAGCGTTATCTCAGCCATAACTTAATTTTCTATAAACTTTAAACGCTCTACTCCAACATATTCTATACATAGTTGGGGTATAAGACCGGGTATCGTGTACTGGATTTATATATCGGTAGTTAGACCAATCCTTCTCTACGGAGTCACCGTTTGTTGGCCGGAACTCGAAAAAAATTACTTTCAGGACCAAATTAGAGGGAGTTCACGGTAAGTTGCTACCATGGTAATAGGAGCACTTCCATCAGCTCCCTCAAAAGCACTTCTAACTCTTCTCAACATCCTTCCTCTGGACCTATACGGGAAATTATAAGCGGGCTGCAACGCAATCAAATTAAATGCAACTCAACCTTGGAAGAATTGCAAAAATATTATCCCTTGAAGAAGAGCCAAAAGAGCTGTACTACACCTTCTCCAATATGTGCTTCGACAATATTTTCTCCACGAGAACACCAGACAGATATGAGTGGGAAACGCCCTCGATCAGGGAGCAATAGCCATCTTCACAAGCCTGATGGGAAGGTGGGCTGCGGCATTTATCCTCCCATGCTCTTATTAATCATGAGCATTAGACTGTGCCGTTTTCCAGGCGGAACTCTTTGCCATAATGGAGTCCGCCGACATATGCGCGACAAAAGTTCCTTCGAAATCATTTCTGCGCCTATCTTGCTGAGATAGCCTCGGAAGGTGAAAGCAGGAGCCTTACCTATATTAAAAAGGGCCTATTGGCCTTAGTGCGCTGGTAGCGACCAACAGCCGCATCAACTAAACTCAACGCATAGATATGTACCTTTCCTTCCATATGGATAAAACGTTTCTTAGTGTTTGAAAATAAATATTTTAATTTTTTCTTAGAAATAAATCAACGTATTAATAAATACGCAAAGCAAAAAAATATTAAAATTACAAAACAAGTTCCCTTTCTCTTTATTTAGTGTGACTCATTTTTAAACTGTTTCGCTAATACACGTTAAGAGTTTTTCTTAAGAAATCCCCCACATTGCACCCTAAAGAATTAGAAGTATGTATAGCAAGGAAAACTTTGTCACACTTTTCACCAAGTTCAGCATATTTAAAGCGTGTCAAACTTCTTATTGATACACCTTTTTTTTGCTTCCTTTATAAATTAAAAATTCTCTGTCCCTGTTTTTGTTTGATTGTGATGCATTAATAATGTCAGGATTTAAACACATTAAATATGCATGACTGGCAGGGGAGTGTGCTCAAGGAATTATCTAGGGAAAAATTGGTCAACAGAAAAGTTTGCAGAGTGAAGTGCACGCTTTTCTCTATTTGGCTTAATAATTTATTATAAAAAAAATAAGTTAGGTTTTGCTTTTGAAATCAACGGAATAAAAAAATATATTTGTAGGCAAAATGTTTGCATGTCATTGACCTGATTTCCAGCTTCGCTTCTATTTCCTTATCCAATTTGTACACATGTTGTCAGTTGATGTGTATGTACGAGTATGTGTGTTTATTTGTAAAAAGCGTGAAAATATACTGTCCTACGGATTCATAAAATATTTGGTCTTCATAACATCCGAAACAGTTTCCGCGTGTCCATCACGTTGGCGATAACATCTTAATTGCGTTATATTTTTATGTCTAAGTTTTTCTCTTCACTTTACTCGCTCTATCACTCAAAGAGTGACGCTTTGCTGAATTATTTTATGAAATCGCTTATCAAATACTGTGGCGCCGCGATAGAATCTTTTATTTGTTATAATTTCATTAGTGCAATGTGGGTCATATTGTGAGGCAAAAAGTCAAAGGGCTTGTTCAAATTAACGAAAGGACTTTTATGTTATTTTCCTATTAAATTTTAATTCAACTCAAATGCTTTGGGTGTCAATCTTCAAACCAAACATATTTTATTTTAGTTAAATACAGGAATTTATGAGAATGGATTGCTTAGCAATGGAACAACATGTTCAAAGTCTGCTTTAAGGAGAGATTGTGGTGAAAATGATCACCAACTACTCAAACAATTGGTAAAATTTTAAAGAAATTCGAATATCGCTACTGTAAGAGAGAGAGTATTCTCAAGAGCTACGACATACTCTAATTTTTTACCCTTGGACTTACACCTACATCCAAATAAAGTCCAGCTCACACAACAACCGCAGCCAGCTTAACATTAACGTGAGCAATAAGTGGACTCAGCAAGATGGTGTTACATGCCATGCTTTATTGAAAGAGAAATTTACAGGCTGCGTAATCTCTCACCTTGGCCATGTCAGCTGGCCATCGAGACCATGCGATTTAATACCATTTAATTTTTTTATGAGACTATACGAGAGACCCTGTTTATACGAATAAATACGTGTATTTAACTCTTGTGTACTCGAAAACCAGTATTTGCCAAGTTATGTCTGAGATACCGTGCGATGTGGCAAAGTGTGGTCGAAAGTTACCTCAAAAGCATCGAAGCTAGCAAATCCTCGCGAAGCAGTCAATTAAATTATATAGTGTTTCAAACTTTAAAAAAAATGTTATTTCGTAAAAAATTATTTTAAATACATTTACTTTGGAAATTGCAAAGAAAAACAAATTTTTGTTTTCACTTGAAAATTTTTTTTGAAAACGTTTTACTCGGAAAATAATTTTAATTTAATTTTATATGAACGAAAAAAATATAGATTAACTACACGTAATTCCCAACTTTTTTACTCCATCTAAAAAAAACAACCAAATTTCCTTTGAAAAGAAGTATGTGGCGAGGAGATTAGGAAAAGTTCGGTCAGTTATTTTTGTTAAATCTAAAAATACCAAATCCTTTGCAATTACTTTATTAGTCTTCCTTTCAAATTTAAGAACGATCAACTAAAATGAAGACGAGAAAACGCAAGACAGCTGAGGGTAGGTTGGAAGAAATTCCACCATAAACGCAAACAGAAAACCGCCATGTAATTCTCTTCGGGTTTCGGTGTAATTTACAGCCAAGACAAGTATTCAGTGAATGCTAAATTGCATATGGAACGATTGCAAGGTCTTTAAAGACTATTTCTAAGTGATTCCGAATGCTCCAGACCGTACAGTTTTGCGCAGAGGAAGAGCCCCGAGAAGATCGAACAAAACCTGCCACTGATGCCGTCACTGTAACTTTGGTGAAGTCCAGAATTGACGAAGACCAACGACCGATACAATATATGATTGCTAAAAAATTGTACTGGAATGGCTTGGCTGTATCGCGAATATTACGTTATCATCTGAGATATACGAAGAAATCTGCAGATGGGTACCACGAATTTTAAATCAGGCCCAAAAAGAGGCTCGAGTGCATTTTGTTCAATTTTCCTAAACAAATTTGAAACTGGTCAGTCTAACAACGTTAGTAAATTCGTTACTGGTGACGAATCTTAGTTCTATAAGTACAATCTAGAAACCAAACAGCAGTCCATGGAATGGAGTCCAACAGGAGCAAGCCCACCCGTAAAATGTAAGGAACAAAAATCAGCAGCAAAAGTAATGACGTCACTTACTTCCCCCGATCTAAAATCGGAGCTGCTATTCCACTGGAAAAAGATCAGACGGTAACTGCAGAGTGGTTCACCGAAGAGTGCTTACTAAAAGTTTTCAAAAATTTTTTGGAAACCAGGAAGAAAGAGGAATTGCTTCTTTTTACATCATGACATCGCGCCATTCCCCACTGCTAAAATAACGAGTAATTTTATTGCGATCACTGGGATCGAAGAAATAGGTCCAATAACATTTTCATCGGATAAAGTACCGTGTGATTCCTGGTTATTTCCAAAAATTAAAAAAATTAATAGCAGCGAGGAGATAATTAATGCGGTTAATGCTGAAGTTGATAAGATTAAAAAGAAAGATTTCAAAGGCTTTTGTCAGAAGTGAATCTATAGGTTTAAGAAATGCATTGCAATCAATGGCGATTATGATAGATAAGATAGAAAAATACAAAGATTACGAATAAATACAAAAACAATTTTTTTTCTCATCAACTTACCGAACTTTAATTTAATCGTATGTATATGAATATTAAGTGATTAAGTCAGAGTGATTAACTTATGTAAGTTGTGAACCAAATTTATTGTCTTTCATTTCTTTCCTACATGTAAATAATTATTCCAAAAACAATTAATCGAAATTTCCATGCAAGCAGCTGATTCATTAAATTAATGCCTTTTTTATTACTTTTTAATAATTGTAACATTTTCGATTATATCATATGTCATAATTTTATGTTTGACTTGTTAGTATACATATTACACGCATCATAAGCGTATGTTATGTATTAATGAAGAATTTATGGCAGACACGTGCCTATACATGCTGTGTACCCGCATGTTCTTATGTATGGGTTTTTGTTTTATTTTTACTTACTATTATTATTTTTTCTTATACTACCTTTTTCCCTCAAGTCAGTTCATCACTTGTTAGTGTAAATACCGAGACAAACGCACAATTGGATAAACAAACGGACTGTGAAATGGACAAGTAAATAAACATGAACGAATGAGGGAGTAACAATTGAAGTAAACAAATAAAGTAAAATTGTATTTTTTTCTAACTTGTACAAAAACATACAAGTTTGATTGCTTAAGTTTAGTTACATATATAAGTATACATATTTAGAATTTTGTGTATGTTTGAAGTCCAATAATCTACACAACCTCACCAAAAAATCTATGTTGACTACCACAACTTCATGTACCATGGCTAAACACAAACCAAGTTCGAATTATTGACGCAGCAGAAACGCATAATTGAGTAACCCTGCTGGAAATTATTAAAAAAAAATTGTTTGAAAGTTTTTCTTAAATTTTGAATTTCTTATTGGGAAACTCTTCTCAGCTTAAAAATATATAGCCTTGTGGCCAATATTAAATGGATAATTGCTAGAAGATTGTATATAAATAATTAGCTCAATTTATGGTGAGCGTCTTGATGTTTTTCCAAAAAAGCCGACACCGAAGGGCTGATGGTTTTTTGTGATGAGCTTTTACTTCATTTTAGAAATACAAAAGGAGGAATTGACATTTCTTGCTGAAGAACAAATTTAACCATGGCTTCCATTAACAGGGGTTTCTTTTGTGTTAATTATTTAAATTTTTTTTATTCCTGTGCTTTGGTTACGGTGATATGCAGAAGTAACACCATCCGCAGGGTTAATTTTGTGCCTTTCTCTGTTCTGTTAAGACCCTAGCAAGACAAGGGGGTATTCTGTTTTTTTCACCTTTGCGTTAGAATTAAAAGTGAAGGTTTTGGAACGCTGATTGGCTCAGCACTATTAAAGTATACGTTCGTCCTCGCCTTGGTCACATATCGAGTTAACCTTGCGACCGCTTAAGCCGACTACATTGCAGAAGTAAGACAAAAAATACAAACAACGCATGCATATTAATGTAGTTCTTTAGGTAATGAGAGTGGGATAAACGCCAAAACACCAGAAAATACTCTCTCTGTGAGGACATCAAGGAACTAAGATGAATATGCGGTAAAGTAGTCAGACCAGGTAGATTCAGCAGAAGTTTGCCGGTAGCGTGAAAGAGTTGGTGAAATCGCAATAATCATCCAAGAGCTTGATTTAGAGAAGTTCAAGCAACACGCAAGAAAAGCCCAGTCGAACTGTCGAAAGGCAACTTCTTTCTTGGATCTCTACAGAGGCAGGTGGATTGTTGCCACAATGCTACCCTTTTCCTATGCGTTGAATTCCACGGTCAAGCAGATGTGTGTTCGCAGTTTAAGCAAGACTGGGGAGCATGTTCCTTAATAAATTGACAGGAGGTGTTATTCGTATCAATTATCTTTTCCAAATTAGAGAGCTTAACTTTAGTCTGCCTTTTATTGTGTTCATACAAACTTTCTTCGACTCTCTTTCCTGTACCATAAAAAGCATACGTAGAATTTTATTTTGTACATTTTACTATATTATTTCTTCGTTTTCTTTGTCAGTTTCTTAATTTCCATACAATTATAACAGCTGATGAGCAAATAGTTTCCAGCGCAAAGACGCTTTCAAGGAAGTTTGTAATGTCACTGGTTTTCGGGCACCGATCCGTTGAATTTTTCGTTCAAGATTCAGGCGCGCTCAATGGCTAATGCTAGGTTCGTTGTCGAAAAGAAACATAAAAGCAAATTCTTTAAGTGAAAACTCTTCGGATGAATCTGAATAAAATCCAATTTCTATTGATCAGGAAGTAGAGATAACCTTAAAATTTCTCCAAATATCCTTAAAGGGCATTAAATACAACTGTATTTCCATCTTGCTGCATATGTTGAAAAGTTGATCCATTTGGTTTTACGTACCAACGCATCCATATGGAGTCAGCTGCTGGTACCTGCCCTAAGGCAGCATTAAGCATCTACAAGGCAACAGTCGACAGACTTTGTGAAAGAGCACATACACAGCTAACTATAACTTCTTATTAAAAAGTATACACAATAATAAAAACGTATTTATGGAGTACGTATATATGTATGTACCCGCACACTCTCAAAGAAAGTTATACGTTTATGTATGTATATGTTCGTTAGCAAAGTATAAAGTCTGTGTGTGAGTTGAAACTACGTTTTGGCTATATTCTTTAATATTCTACCATTCTTGCTGATTATACTTTTTTCAAACTACAAATATTTACTTAACCTTTTTTGTGGTTAGACGGATTCAGCAGACAGACATTATACATTTTATTTACACTATTCTCATATGTATTTACATAGTTTACTTTGTTTTTACTTCACGTATTTTACTCTTCACGGTCTTCGTGCAAACAAAACTCCAAAGGATATTTAATTCTACTCTAAACATGACGGCATGGCGTATACGCAACATTTCTTCCACTCCCTTATACCTACTCACATATTAAACGTACAAGTAAATGCTTGGTAACCAACTATTTTTTGAATATATGTACATATATAAATAATTTTGTTGGCATTTACATAAAATATCGTGTGGTTATGTACAGCTTGATTTGATTTATTCTCCCCACTTTGGTACTCTTTCCATGTTAGAATGTCTTTTGGCATTTTCGTTGTATTGTTTCATGAATTGGCGGCGCGAAATAATTTATGAGCTTGTCACGGTGGCTTGTTGTACGCATTCAAATCTTTAACAAGTTGAATTTTTACGTAGTCTTGATTGAAACATAATTTTGTTCTTGTTTTTATCATTTTCGTTTGCATGATTGACAATCATTTATATGGAAACATGCAAAAGAGAGAAACACAGAGCAAAAATTTCTTATTTGTAGTCTTTTATTTATCAGCATTTCTCATCTTAATTGGAACAATATCCTGATTGTATGATATACTGCTATGAATTTCCATATAAAGTGTTGACATTTTGTTATAAACTTCTTGTTTTTGCAGACATATTGTACAAAGTATACTGAGTCTAACAGATACGAGCAGTTTATAAAAAACGAAACAACAGGAGAATTGATAAAAATAAAAGTAGAAGCGAAATATATATGAGTTGTAAATGGTTAGCATAGAAATGTTAAGAACAATATTAAGTTAAAGTCGGCGTTTCGCATAAGAAAATGCATCATTAGTCTTTCTAAAATCTCTGGAACCATCCCAGTAGAGATCATTCATATAGTCTTTCTAGTTACGTCTTGCAACTTCGGCAGCTCCTAACACAACTACTTATAAGTGTTACTTATTCAGAGAATAAGAGCCTGCTTGGTCTTTTCCTGCCACATTTTGGCAAGGTTTTCTAGACTTACAAGTGTAGCTTTGGTAAAATCTTAATGGAGCCTATGTGTGAACGAATTCTTTTCGTAGCAGTTTACGTGTGACTTGAGGGATATCAAGTCGTTATTTATCCGAAAGAATCTGCTTAGTCGTAACAACAACAACAACACAAAGCCTCAGTCACTAGTTTCGTATAAGAGTATTGATCTTTCCACGTATACGAAAATTTAGCGGAAGCTTCTGCAACTCAAACCCAATTTTTCGCGGTTACCTCGTTTACAGGCATAGAGGTGCTGGGTATTTCGGCGCTCGTTTACTGCGTCCAATTCACTATATTCTGCGCCGTTACTGCAGTATCAACGATGTAAGAAAACCTCGATCACGGAAGACCTATCTCATACATAGGATGTGGCTTTTCAACTTTAAAATATCAGGACTTGTCAGAAGATCAACTCGCTGCAAATGGATGTTACCGTTGTATGCATAATTTTTATACAAATGCGTCTCGGTATCTATCCCATCTAGATGCCGTTGCACGGTTTCCTTATGTCTCTTATGTCGAGTGCTTTCAGAAAGCAGGTGTGCAAGCCGAGTAGAAAATCGTTCGGCAGTCAGTTTTGATTGCAGCTTTTCGACATAGAACCCTCCTTGTGTTTGTTGATGGACTTCGATACACAGAGGCATGTATGGACGTACTTCGATACACAGAGGCATGTGATATCTTCGCTGTGACAAGATAGTCATCGGAGTCGATTTTTGAACCTCAGAACGTGTGCACATCTAAAACAATGGATACATGCCTTCCAGGTTCATGCCCTTAAATTGAAATCTTTAGAGCATTTGCGTGGGTTGTCGCCTCATCCGAGGCTTTTTTAGGATTTTTCATTGGAACAGAACTGCATGGGACTCGACTTCTCAGGTTAGCTCGTCTCTAAATGGATGTTTGTTGGCTACCCAGGGGATACTTGGTCTAAGACCGGAAGTCGTGACCTGCTTGAATCATATTCAAAAGAATCGTTTCTGGTCACTCCCAGGTGAATGGCAGTCCAAAACTTTCCTCATTTGCGTGAACTTATGAACAAGGGCATCAAAATTCTACCATTGACATTATTCTACCATTGGAGACCTGAATACATAGATGGCCATTTGCATAACGACAATCCGTCTACACGGTATGTCCCAAATATAACTGAACTTTATATTCAAATCTTACAACATACAGCGCCATCTATTGAAAATTTGCAACATTAAAAAGATACATTCAGCCTCTTTCAAACGCACCTGACTTCATGTAAGTCGGATGACAGATGTAAAAGTGACAGCCATTTCAATAAAACCAAAAGTGTGCTAATGGTTCCAAAATAAAATGGAACAAAGAGCAAATATAAAATTTTGTGTCAAACTTAAAAAAAAAAATTGAAATTTCAGTTTAAAAAATTAAAAACAAATTGAAAAAAATGAAGCAGCCGTAACCGAGGTACTGAAGAACATTTCTATAAATGACATAAAAAAATCTATGCATGCGCTGGTTGATCGTTCCAAACGTTGTGTTGAGTCAAATGGAACCTATTTTGAATAAATAATAACTTTCAAAGATAATACCTATAATGTGTATTTTACTATTTTATATCCAAAAAGTTCGGTTATTTTTGGGACACACCGTGTACGTCTAAAGTGTCAATGAGAATCAGAGAAACTTAAACAAACTTACGTTTGTATGCAATGCAGATACAGATATTACTAGATGGCGTCATAAGCCAATAAAATCTTTGCCACAACAAAGTCATGCCTACATATACACGTATGTACAACTTGTACATGTTTTGAAATGAAGAAAAATCATAGTTTTCTAATTAACCTAGTGACTTAAAGAAAATATGATTACTCATGGATAAATCCAATATTTTTAATAAAAAAGAAATTTATAATTTTTCTCTATCAGTTAATTAATCACTAAAAAATTAATCTGCGTGTATTATTATTAGATTAAACGGGTAGTCCTCGTGCTTTCTAATTCTTTTTATTGACCAAAAATATTTGTATGGTTATTAAAAGAAAATTATTATACTTACAATTCCTTTAATTACATTTACAAATTTATTAATAGTCCCATAAAAATTAAATAACAATATTACTTTTATTATTTTTATTACATTTCAGGGGAACTTATTAGGCCAACGAACAAAAAGATGCGTCACATATATTATAAGGCGATTATGTTGTGTGCTTATAAAAATTACAATAAGTACAAATGTAGTAAAATAAACAATATTGTAATAATTCGGTTGATGGCAAAACAAAAACGGCGGCAGAGGGATGCCACAGCTAGCAGAACATCAAAAGTAAGCCATCAGCGGTGTTGCTGTGGAAAATTCCAAACCGTGATTATGGCTATAAAAAGAAGGGACATACGTTTAAAAAATATACGAATAATAAATAAAAATGGGAGCATAGCAACCAAAGGTGAAGACGTGAAAAAAATATTTGCAATAACAACAACAAAGAGGGTACCAAAATACATTAAAAATTAAAACAAAATAGAACCGTCCGACGATAATGAATTTCCTGAAAAAATTATTTCAATTTAATTAAGAAAAATATTATCTTTAAAGTAAAGCAGCAGTGTTTTTAAGCGAGCGCGCGAGGCCTTCTAACATTTTGATATAATTCTTTTGCTTCAATTACTCGCCACTGAATATCCGTACTTGTGTTTAATGAAATTTAGTTTTATTTTAATTTTATTTTAATTTTGTCGCGGAAGTGATTAAAGTTTCCGACGTGTATCTACTTTCTTTTGTACGTTTGATTTTCATTGCGCCTTCCTTGTAAAGCCTGCGGCGGCCGTCATTTCCGTTAACACTGCCGGTGCTGTTTTAACCTCACTCTTCCGCCAAACACAACACGCATTGCCTACAAAAATCTCAGCTGCCCCATTTGCTGGCGTCACGACTAACAGTATTAGCAGTTCGCGGCCAACATTGGCAACTGGCGGCAGACAGCAGCTGGCTGGCTGGCTGACTGGCTCACAATTCGTCCTCCGCCAAGAGGCAACGCAATAATTTGCAATTCTAATTAATTGACGTGCAATAAGAGCAAGAACAAATACATTCAACAGCAGATATTACAACTAAATACACAACAACAACAATAATAAACAAATACAAAACAAAAAAAAAAAAAAAACAAAAAGGTATATAAGTTTAATACATTGGCGGCATTGAATAACAACGTCAGCGGCTTTCACCTTTAAATTACACACAACCAACAAATCGGCCTTTCAACCTTTCTCCATGTAATTCTATTTATAGAAACTTTCGCACTTTTAACGCGGCCACCGCCCTTTCCAGCTCAGAGCGTTGACGAGTAAAAAAAATAAAGTAAAATAAAAATAAAAATAAAAAGAGAAATAGAAGAAAGAGAAAACAACAACTTCTTCAGCCTAGTCACCCTGCTCCCGCGATGATAACTCGCTTGTACAATACAGAGGAGGATCCTGCCCTTTGTTCCTTAATTTGGGGCAGAGACTTGAATACGTCGAATGCGAATGAACAAATCGATGAGAATGGTGGCGGCGGTGGTGTTGGTGGTGAGACGACGATTGTTGGTAGTGTCGCAGGCGCTGCACCAACACTTTACAGTGCACACAGCAGTTATGGTGGCTCAGTTGGCGCTGCCATCGGTAGTAGCAATGCAGAGACGGAGGACATAGTTATTGGCAGCGCAACTGTTGGTGGCGCTGGCGGCAGCAGTTTGCGTGATGATTTTTTCATTGCCAACGAGGTAAGTACTTGGAAAGTGTAGCAGACGCAGTTTGTTTTCATACATACATATACATAACTGTTATTTGTAGATTTATTTCTTCTTCTTCTTCTTCTTTATTCTTGTTATTCTGTTGGACTTTCATTGATGTACGAAAGCTGGCCATATTTATTACTTTGTGTGTTTCTAATGCGTATGTATGTATAATATTTTCGTCCTCCAAAAAGACTCGGCACACAACGTTTTTGTATTTCATTTTCCCCTTTTTGTACCAAAGTGTGTGTTTTATGTAGGTAAGCGATGGATTTGATTGTTTGATTGAATGAAATTGAAAGTCGGCGTTTGACACTAATTTCCATTTCAATGTAAATGTCAAATTGCGCTGCATTGGAATTCTCACTTATGTATTTATCGAATGTGAAATTCAAAGGTGCGAAGCATTTAAGTGTAAATTAATTGTTAAATTGTAGCAATTTAAAGCACTTATAGTGTAGATATCTTCATTTGAAAATGTATATATACATTAAAATTCTCTAATTTGAAACAATTTTATTTCTTCTAACTAACGATAAATGCCACTTTGCATTCCATTGAGCGAAATAGTCCATTGAGTCCTCCACTTTTAAAAAACCTCGAGCCTATCACTATTTTGATGTCAAAAGCAGAGTTCTTCTGAGTGCTCAGACGTTATGTCTCCAAACTAGTCTTTGTGTTAAACATAAACCTGATTTTAAGCAAGATTTTGAGCTGAGTATTTTTGGAGTCTTGTCAATGCTAGAAGTTCTGGTTAACCAAAATTCTAAACAGCTCACTTGGAATTGTAAAAATGACGAATTATTTTATTTTAAGATTACATTTTTTATCTTTCATGAACGTATTAACATGTAAATACCAAAAGGAGAAGAGATAAACTTTTTAAATTTTATAACTGAGTTGATTTAGTCATGTCCGTCTGTCAGTGCGTTTGTAGCCAAACTAGTACCTAAGTTTTCTGGATATTTCAACCAAACTTGCAACCCGGATAAACTGTTATATTCAAACGATAATTTGTTGGAATTACTTAGATCAGAGTTACAACCAGTTTGTTCATATTACTTACTTACTTTACGGGCGTATACATCGATTACGCGATTATATGTGGTAGAGTTAAAAACATTGCGTCATTCGTTTCTTCTTTTCACTGTTTGGCGCCAATTGAAAATAAGAAACAGAAGCAGGTCCTTCTCTACATGGTCTTTTCAAGGGAGTGGAGGTCTTTATATTCCTCTGCTTCCACCGGCGAGTACTGCACCGAAAACTTTCAAAGCTGACCTAGCCAGCGTAGCCGATGCTTCTTGATTTGCTGAACTATGTCAATGGCGTCGTATATCTCGTACAGCTCATCATTCCATCGTCTGCGGTATTCGCCGTTCCTTACTCTCAAAGGACCATAAATCTTACGCGAAACCTTTCTCTCGAGAGCTCATAACGCCGACTCATCAGATTTCGTCATCGTCCATGCCTCCTCACCATAAAGCAGAACGCGAACGATAAGTGGTTTGGAGAGTTTGATTTTCGTTCGTCGAGAGAGAACTTTACTTATCAATTGCCTAATCAGTCCAAAGTAGCAACTGTTGGCAAGAGTGACTCTGCGTTGGATTTCCAGGTTGATATTGTTGTTGGTATTAATACTGGTTCCAAGGTATACGAAGTTATCTACGACTTCAAAGTTATGACCGTCAACAGTGACGTGGGAGCCGAGTCGTGGATGCGATGACTGTTTGTGTGATGACAGGAAATATTTCATTTTGCCCTCGTTCACTACCACTCGCATATACTTCGCTTCCTTATCTAGTCTGGAGAAAGCAGAACTTACGGCGCGATTATTGAGGCCAATAATGTCAATATCATCGGCGTACGCCAGCAGCTGTACTTTTTTATAGAAGATTGTACCTTCTCTATACAGCTCTGCAGCTCGGATTTTTTTCTCCAGCAATAAGTTAAAAAAGTCACACGATGAGGAATCACCCTGTCTGAAGCCTCGTTTAGTATCGAACGGCTCGGAGAGGTCCTTCCCGATCCTGACGGAGCTTAAGGTCAGTCTACTATCCGCTGAATCATGGCGAAAAAGTCGAGGGAAGGTATTACCACAAGTGATGTGTTTTAAAGTCGTTTGTTGTTAACTGGATATATACAATGGAAGTTAGTCCGATCCAAATCTATATTTATAATTTCTGTGTTAAAATTTTTAAGTATTTTCAAAAAATCACAGGGGACGCTGAAAGATACTTTTTCTATTGGATGTAAGAAATCAATATTGAGGTGGTAATCATATGATGAATAGAGTTTGTTTTGTAATTGAGTGGCCATGATATTGAACACTGCTGCAAGGACTTTGTAGTAGGCTTTCCGAACGCATGATAAACAACATTGTTTGTCTTTCCGGAAGAGCGAGAAAATTTTGTTCTCCACTCACGGACTTGAAATAATCGAAAAAGCGTAAATTTTAAAACGAGATAAATATACTAAATCTAGCACAATAATATGAGCTCGAATATTGTTAACACGCTGTGTTTTGAGTGGAGGGCGGGTCAGCAGATCTAAAACCATCTCTTTAATTTGGTTTTGTGACATTCAATTATTTGCTTCTCAGAAGGCATTCATGGCTGAAACTACACAATTAAATAAAATCAAATAACTTACTGTTTAAGTAACAACAAGTTAAATCTAATTATGGGTCAAATGTCAAATGTGGGCCACTCTACGTACACTAAAACTTGCCATGTTTTTACATAAACCACCCCATTTCCCTTAATGAATTAACGGTCTTTTAAAGCCTTTTTCGAAACTAATTAATATTATTCGTTAATAATATAATTAACGCGATTACTTGCTGAGTTCCAATTAAGCACCTGTTTCTGACAACTTATATTAGCTATAGTAATTGAAGTTAATTTAATTTTAGTGACGGAAAATTTTGAATGTTTACTTACATTTTCCTGTGACGATATACTGCAAATTTTCATTTTCACCCCATTGCTTTGAATTAGCAATTTTATGTAATAGCAAATAATTTAAAAAAAGAAATCAATTTGAAAATGACAAGGTCCCCTTTCCAAGGCTCAGTCAGATTGCCAGCCAATGAAGCCGGCTATGCAATATTCATATACATACATATGTAAATTTGAGTAGCAAATTGAAAATTGAATATTTAAATTTCAAACGAAAAAAAAAAAAATGTTGTCAAATGAGTACAAGGCGTTTTTGAGGATGGATATGTATGTACATATATATATTTATACGTGCTCTAGATATTTAAGATCTAGTGTGTAAGCACCGTTTACATTTCAAATTTTCAAACACACTTTCAAACGCAAATCATTGACGTGCCTTCCTTATACTAAGTTATACTAAGCAATGAATGACGCTGCGCATCTCTTTACCTACATTACGGACCTATCAACGTTGAACGAGAAACTGAAATGAAGAAAAAATAGACAGAAAAATAAAATGAAAAGAAAATGAAAAAAAAATTGATTTGCCATACAAATACTAATACTAATGGCATTTGGTGAGAGCACAAAAGGCTGGCTGGTAGGGAGGAGAGTAGTTGTCGTTGGGCGTTGAATGTCAACGGGATGCTACAGCGACGACAGCAGCAGCATTACATAGGCACTGTGTGTAGTAATGACATTGGCAGACACAGTCGTGCAGCAGCAACTTGAACACGGTCGAACTCACTTGAGCATCGATGCTCAAAGCTGGCCGCCATGAGCCCAGAGAGTAAAGGACATGCAGACGGCAATGAATGGGCATAGTAATGACATAGATTATGTCAACCTTCTGCTTTCCTTTAAACTCTTTCTTTGCGCTGACTTATGTTCTGTTTTCTTCTTCGTGTTGTTATTACTGTTTTTGCTTCTTCTTCTTCTTTGTATTTGCAACATTTTGTTGCAAACTTTTTTGCACATCTCCTTTCATTTTAATTTTACTTACATTTCCATTGAATTTTTCATTTCGTACGTGTAGAAGAACGTGCCAGTATGCGCCAAGGCTTGACTGAATATGGTATCGTATGTATGTTTGTTTGTGCGTTGTATTTGCATGCTCAGTTGAAAGGACTATTATTGTGCGCTGGATAAATGTTTATGGGCATAAGTATTCGTAAGGCCATTTAATGGCGCTGTTTATTGTGAATGACATTTTCAATGGTGAAAAAGAAAACATTCTTGTTTTGTCCTTTTTTTTTTTGCCCCAAAAATACATATTTACTTACACCTATACCTATATGCCTGGCGAAGCAGGTATCACATACATTCAAATTATCGCGATTTTTACTTAACAAATATTTCAATTTATTTTTTTTATTTTTTTTTTGAATATTACAGTTCAACGAAGACCCTCGCACCGAGGCTTTACGCGAGTACTCATACGGTATTATTTTACCGATAATCTGTTCGCTTGGCATCATTGGTAATGTCCTTAATCTGGTTGTACTAACGCGCAGGAATATGCGTGGCACGGCATACATTTACATGAGAGGTAAGTGAGGAATTTAATACTCATTTAACTAAAAATAAATTGTTAAGAATTTTAAGGTAAATAATTTAGGTAAATATTCTGAACTTTAATTTCAATTTTCCACTCCAGAGAAGGGCAAAGCATTATTGTGAAGTATTTGGGACTTTTTTTCTTGTACATAGCGAAAATCTTTTTTAGAATATACCTTAATAAAGCCTGATGCTTCTTGAGGTTTTCCAAAAAAAATTAATTAATACTTTATCGTCAGCATTCAGGTTAACGAAAGGACTGTGGAGAAGGTTTTTCCAGAGGTGAAGTAGCATCTCACCACCTTTAAATACACTCGACAGTGTAATGATATGAGGAAAAAGTAAACACGAAGGCCTCTAAATTCTCATATCTTTCTTATAGAAAACCTTATCTATTGGTGCAGAAGTTACCGGCCAACAGGGATATAATGAGTTTGAGATTATCTATGTTGGAAGTGGTTGTTGAAGTCGTTGATGTCATATTACTGCCATACACTTGCGGTTGGACGTCGTTTTATATTATTATAACTGGATTCTTCCGATAAAACCTTGATCTGAAACTTTGTTGACTTTGACTAGAGTTTGGTGTTGTTCAGAATAAGTTCAAACAGCTGCACAAATTTTACCGGGATTTTTCTTTTCGGTCTTTTCCAATATCTAGTACAATATGTATATATGGTCAATGGTGGAACTTCGAGGTCTAAAACCAGACTGATAATACCAAATGAGTAATTTTTTGGTAGGTCTATATCCACTGCAATGAGGATCTTACATTCCCTGTAAGGGCGGATTGGATATTAGTGTGCCCACAACTCTTCGCATGGTAGTAAAGGCATGGTATTTGCTGCAGATTGTAAGGTATTTTTGTGGATTGTCAATCGCCAGACATGATATTTTTCGAACATAATCTGCATGGAAACTGATTTTGTAATCTGTTCGTCATCATTTTTGAATAGTTCAGCCGATAAGTAATCCGCTCCTGCCTCTACAGGCGGAGTTTTGCTATTGGACTTTATCATAGTCGGGTATATTTAATCGTCTTCGGTTGAAGATTCGGGCTTTCTATTTAAGGGCATTTCAGCTTCACAGCCATTAAGTACGTAGGAAAAGTGCTTTCACCATAAGCTTAATATACTCTGGGCATCATCTCCATGACTCATATCCGAGAATAGTCGGACCTTGTAAACTTCTGTAAGTTGACGCAAATTTTCATAAAACTTTTCGATGTCTACCAATTTTTCAAGACTTTCATACTCACTCTTTTCGGGTTTTCACTTTTCTGGCGTCTTACATCTCTCATCAACTTTCAACAAAGACGAGTGCCCACTTTGGCAGCGAATAGATATTGTTGTGAAGCGCTGTTTAGGTGGTCAACGCGTACCTACAACTAAAATAGTTGAGATATAACTTTCGACTATTTATGTAGATTAATGATTTTTCTGGCGGTGCAGTAGATCTCTTATTCCGAGAATACGCTCTTTACCCAACCAGGCGGCGTTCATATTGTGGAGAGGTAAGCTCGCCTTAATGCGAATTAAATCAAGACGTTCATTCACCAGAGTAGATAATAATGCCCCTCGACAGAAACACTTTCTTACTACGAAATTTATAAAAAAAAATCTTGCGCTGGATTATATAGCCGATGTAGTATTTAGCAATAAGAATATACCAGGTACCTATTCACAAATTGTAGCCATTAAAATGCTTGTGATAGTTTTTAATAATAATGATAATTTCTATTTGTATATATTTCTAGAAAAATTACTAATTTTTTTTAAATAAACAATTTTTTACCTACGATATATATAGTATCATAAATTTCAAAATATTAAATAATATTGTTTTACACTAATTGATATCAATCAGTAAGCCTGAAGACAGTAAATATTATAATAATTTTATGAAAGAAATGAATAACTTTTTGAAGAAAATTTCCAGGTGAAATTTTTACATTTAGGAAGTTCTTTAAAACAACAGGCTCTAAAAATCGTCTTCAGAAAACTTTTATATTAATAATGAATACGAAAAACATTTTCCCATACTAAAAAGTGAGGGCAATGACTCCTCGTCGGATGAGAGGAAATTAGTAATTTTTTATCAGCAAATTTAGTAAGTTACATGGGTAAATTAATCATTTTTGCATTTTTTTTTTTTTTTGAAGAGCATTTTCTTCATATGACACTAAACACACAATAATGAAAATCATAAAATAAATATTTCCACAAGGATACTGGAATGCTTTTGCCTTGCTGTGTGCTTGAGATATTAGCATACGCATTATTGACATCATCAGAATCATACAGAGCTATTAATTTTCACTTGCCTACTCGATTAGTAAACAAACGAAAGATCATAAATTTTGGCTTCTTGGTACACGCTGTTGGCATACACGTACGTTGTTGGGTTAAGGTTGCGTGTAGACATCCCCAAATGAAGTACAGGCAAAACCAAATGCCTTGATTATTGCAAGTAGGCAGACTTTTGTATATTATTACACACATACTCTTATAGCATTCAAACAATCTGTATGTTAAGTATATAGCTTTTGGTTTGCATTAGCTTCGGTTGCTATTTGGTTAAACAATTAGGCAAATGCTCAATTTAGGCCAATAAAAGTGGCAAGTGCGGAAATAAAAATACACAAAAATTAGAACCGGAAGTATGAATACACACACAGATACATACCATACACACAAAATATATAAAGGTAAAGCATACACATATACACACTTGAAACACACGCCTCTTTGCGGTTATTTACCAAGTCATTGACACCAATTTGGCACTCCAAACAACATGTCCTGCAGATATATGAGTGTATATGTATCTAAGTTGTATACTCGATTTGCCCAGTTTCATAGTAAAATTCTTGGTTGTTATTATGCCAGCGGCAAAACGTGTTTAGCGACAAAAACATCTTGTTATTTTTGCACTTGCTTTTACTCACTCTACAAAGGTTATTGGCACTGAAATCTTACACGTGCATATACCATATGTACATACACAGCGTACACTCGGCAGTGAAAGCCAAGTGGTTTGCAGTGCATACTACCATACGGAAGGTCAAGATTCAAGTCCTATCTGACCAACGTCCAATATTTATAGAAAATTGATTTATATAAAAAATTAAAGTAATTTTGCAGCGGTTACAAAGCGCCAATTATATATATATATATTTATATATACCTATATAGAATAATTTTTTTATTATGAGGACACAATACAAACTATAGATTCACAGACATATTTTCTTAAATGATTTCATATTCAAGCTATTTTTGGACCGATCTGGAAAAATTATTTCCTGTCAAAGTGTTTTCGAAATTATTTTGAATTCGAACTATAAAATCGTAAACGGGAAAATTCAGTCTTAAAAAGACTTTAAAAGTTCAAATTTTTATTAGACCTAAATTACAAAAAATAAAATTATGTGATTTTTACATATACACGTATGTACAAATATATTTATATATTTCATTTTAAATTAAATAAATTTTGATTTAAAAACTTTCATCACTTTTCA
Organism: Ceratitis rosa; assembly: GCA_037013455.1. Taxonomy (NCBI): domain Eukaryota; kingdom Metazoa; phylum Arthropoda; class Insecta; order Diptera; family Tephritidae; genus Ceratitis; species Ceratitis rosa. The sequence goes on from JAWMAG010000054.1 coordinate 8,826,136, forward strand.
ATTATACGAGAAAAAAAATTTTTTTGAGAATCATCAGAAAAAAACTTTACTTATATTGATGGATCGTGTCGTCCCAAAGTATCGAAGTAATTATTCAGCGCGAAAAACTTTTGCTTATTGGGTATACACTACACATTCGTGAATATACAAATGTAACAAAATGTCACCAATACTTGTGCTGTTGTTCGAGTGTTGAGTTGTGTAGTGTATGTTGCTTACCACCTTAAATATGTTATGTTGCTAAGGCGTCGAAAGATGTATGAATGGTGCAGCACAACAAGCAACCATCAACATTTTTTGTGGCCTCTCTATGATTTTTTGATAAATTGTTATTTTTCGCAGATTTTCATCTTCTTCTAGCTGGTGTTTGTATTTCCTCATCACTTTGGTAGTCGTTATTATTATTTACATATATTCTCACTTTCGTTGAATTAAAACAGAAACCATTTAAGATTTGTGCATTTCTATGCTTGAAGCGTAAATATATGTGATCTTATTGGAGTATAGATATTATAATGGGTACTCTGTTTTGATGAACTTTGAATATAATAGACGTATCGTACTCATAAGCATGATTGATTTCGTTTGGTATTTAATATCAGAAAACTAGTTGTTTCAATAAATGCTACTTTTCGGGCCAACAGAGTAAATAATAAATTTAATGATCAATTTATGATTACCTTTTCAGCGAATTTTTAAAATGTTTCTTCACAGGCGATTCAAATAGCATTATTTAGATGCGAAAATATGACATATTCAACAAATTTTGCTTCGATAAAGACCAAAACGCAAGTTGAAAATATGAATCTTGTTTATGGTCTTGATACCTCAACAGTCAATTATGCAAAATTTTCATCGATTTCATACCAGTAATTTTGATGTGAAAGATGATCCACAGTGTGGAAGACTAATTGTCGAAAATACCGATAAAATAATGGAAATCGCAGAGTTTGAACGCCATGCGAGCACCTTTTCTATTGCCCAGTAGCTAAAAATTGCACAACAAATAGTTTAACATGCCTTCAAACACTACTGGGTTAAGTGACCAACACTTCTTCCACTTCCTCTTTAGTAAAAAAAAATATCAACTTATCAATCCAATGACACTTAAGGGGTTAGGGGTAGTCAGAATTTTCAAAAAATCAAATTTTTTTTTTTTGCATTTTCGTTAAGTATAATATCTTAAAAATAATCTCTGAAAATTTCAAGTTAATCCGATAATTCGTTTTTAAGTTATTCGACAAGTAACAAAGAGTGCTCGGGCCTTTCAGAGCACTCGGGAGCAGGTAGCTAGTATCTAGTGTGAAACTTTAAACGCGTTTTTCTCAAAACTATGTTTTTTGAACTGGTGACAACTGTAACTCGAAAACCGCTCAGTTGATTTTAATGAAATTTATACAGCTTTTAGAATATATAATAAACTCGGGCCTTTATTGAAGTATTTTTTTTTTTTTGAAAAACTTCGATTTTTTAAGACCAATTAACTGTTGATTTTTTCCCAAAAATCTAGACAAAAATTTCCTGAGGCCGCCATTTTGTTAATTTTTGAAAAAAAAAATCTTTGGATCAGGCCCAGGATTATTTATTTATAAAACTAATTTTTTTTATCCGATTTATTTTTTGGAACTGGGTTAACACAGACAGTTGTAACTTTGGAAATAAATTTTTTTTTTTGAAATTTTCGTGACTTCAAGTCAAAACATTGTTTAATAATACCATATCACTACTTTTGTAAAATAAAATTATTTAATAGCAAAAAAAAAATACTGAAAATTCTCATTTTTTCGTGCCTCTGACTACCCCTAACCCCATAAGGAACGCGAGATATACAACATTAAAAAAATGTATTGCCAAAATAATAGAAAAGAAACTAACTGTATTAAATTTAATCGAAAAATAACCGCAAAAAAATTATATTAACTAATAAAATTTTATTTAATCTAAGTTTTTAAACCGCCTTGGTTCGCACTAACCCATAATTTCTACTAATATTTAATAAAAATTCAAAATATTTCAATTTTATTATTATTCAGCAAACGCTTGCTAATCTGAGTGTATTACTATGTGACATACATATAAATTGATACACACAATTTAACATATAAATGTACTTGAATCTTATAGCGTGACTGTGGCACTCGTGCTTTTTATTAACATTGCATGCATGTTAAGTGTTATAATCAGCGCTTAAAAACCCAATTGACCTAGTCGAAGGATTTTTTTTTAAGCAAAAAGCTTTAATTACCACATTTACACTAGCTCAAACACAAAAGAAAAAAAGATCAAAGATGAAAAATAAAATGGAAAGAAACTTGGAATGGTTGTTACAAAGGTTAGAGCACGTTTACAAAACGAAGGAAGCAAAAAATGGACAGACGTGAAGAAGTTTGAAAATTGCTGGAGGAAAATTTTATGTTCCAAATTTAATTCGGCAGCGAAGAAAACTGAGTTAACATCTTTGTATATACTTCATACTAAATATATACTTTTTACGGTTAAATTATGAACTTTGCAATACTTCCGTGAATGAGATTGTTGAAGAAAACGTTTTCATAAATTGAGTTGAGATCGCGGCGAGCTGCGAATATGTGATTTTCTCTCAATTGCATACCTTAAAAGAGAATTTATTTCAAACCAGCAGCTTTTAAGTGTTGTATATAACACTTTTTGTGAAAGAAAAAATTTTGTAGAAAAATAATATTTAATATTACATCACATGTAAAGCATGCTTAAATCAATTCCATCGCTTTCATCAATCATATACACCTTTACGACGCACATAATTCAATCTTTTCTGCCACTAAAAACCTACCGCGCTTTAAATTCATTAATAATTCATTAATTTTGCTTTAGATTCCATTTTTCGAGCGTTGCGTTTTTTTTTCTTTTGCTGAATACTTACACGCACAACACACATTTATTTCTATTATCTGAAAATTTATGTTGCGTATACGCCAGCGCCAATTCAGACACGTAGGCTTGGCGCGTAAATCATAAACACACTTAAAACGTACATAGCGGCACTTGATACTTGGCACTTTATGGCTATCTTATGTACGAGTATAGCGAAAATGTCATAGTCATTACTGTTGTCATTTTCTGCCGCCTCACTTACAAGTGGGCATACTAAATCAATGTTGATAATTTCCGCGTAGTATGGCACACTCCTATTGTATGAATACACCTAAATATGTACACACGAGTTAGTTTAGGAAAATTGCTTGACAACAGTGCTGAAGCAGCATAGAATTAGCGAAAGCAAATACATTTTTATGTAAGTATATTCTAGTTTAGTGGAGGTATATTTTGCTGCCAGCTACAATAACACAATGTCATCACCACGATATGAATACCACAATACAAATATCATAATATTAATATTACAAGACCACCATGCGACATAAATACTACAATATCGATAAATCCATAATACCAATATCAAAACTGTTCTTTAAAATACCATAATACAGATAACACATTGATAATATAAACTTCAAAATTCCAATGCCAATTCCAATCCTCAATTTCAACACCAAAATACTAATATCACAAAATCATTATCACAATATACCTAAATACTACAAAGCCAATATTAGAACTCTAAAGGTAATAACGGGCGCACAGTGGTACTTTCGTAATGTAAATATACACAAAGACCTTGGTATCTAACTCACAAAATCGGAGAAATCACTCCAATCCATTAGCTAACGCTTTGTACAACTCATCCAGAAATTTCGAACTGCTGAGAAAAGATGTTCTGGCCTATTAAGAGAGCGCCATAACTTGAGAGGGGTTCTGAGTTCACTCGAACTAATTCGTTTTTAATTAAGTTTTAAGATTTATAAACTTACTGTATGGTTTAAGTTTATTATTGCAGATTCAGCAATAAATAAATTACGTTAAAAACATTTCTGCACTAGAGTACTAATACTACAATACTAATATTACAATATCAATATCACAATATTCTTACGCCGATATCTTTAAATTTTCCACATGACTTTTGCCTACCTACGATTAGTCAAAATCCATTCGAAAAACTTTTGGAACCACCCTCGTATATACATATGTAATCATAGTACTTTTTGTATATTCAATCAGCTTTTAAGTAATCGCTTAAGTTTCACTTTTTTGTCTAAAGTGAGAAAAATGTCACTGTTGTTGTGCGCTACTTTGGCGATATTTGTGCAGAAAATCAAATTTAATTGCAGTGATTTCACAATAGAAATACATACGTACATACGAGTATAAGGCTTAAACTATCATGCCCCGCTAATAATAAAATACTTGCACAAACTAACATTAAGACACTCATGTAAAGTACATATACAAATATGGCGCTAGTTTCTATGCGTAAGTAGGTAGCATAACTGTTTGTATGACGCAGCAGCGCTATTCAAGCATAGCGTTGACGAAATTCGGCACATCCGCCTACGCTCTATTTACATTTTAGTTTGGCCAAAGCAATCGAGTGAGCCCACGCGTTGTTGTCACACGCTTGTCCAAATAGCTGCGTTTGCATACCCTCAAGTACATTTATACATACTTATGTAAGTACCAATGCATATGGGTGTGCACACAAAATTGTATGTAATGTCTGTCATAAATACAATATTTGTAAATCATTAAATTACTGTTACACGTATATTCAGAGTTCAAAATTTCGTTTGACTTACCAACGTCGGAAGTTTAATGGATATTGCAATTATTCACTTTGTAATTTCCATTTCTCGGAAAAGTAAATGAACTAGAATTTTTTGCTGCCAACTGAAACGGAATATTTTTTTTAATAAATAATTTTTTTTTATCGCTGTTATTGGACACTAAATTTCGTTGAATTTTTAATAAAATTTTGCAGACGTGACCACTTGAGCGAATCATTTAATAATTGTGTCAATCTGAGGGTGCGATTTGTAATCCTATTGAATACCGAGCTTCCATTTGATGGCACTAACAGTGTATGACGCTATTCACATACGGTATTTATTAGCTCAATTACCTAATTATTGAAGGCATTTCAGTAGAAAAGCTTCTATGTATTTGGGGTAAATTTAGACAAATAAAGACTAATGAAATTAGCTGAGAATTAACAGCCACACTGTAGCAAATTATTTTAAAATCCCATATGCAACCATGAAAAGTAAATTGAATTAGAATGAAAAGTATTTAGGGAACGAGGTACAATAAAACCTTCATAGAATTGGAGCATGATTCCAAATACAAAAACAACAGTATCACAACAACATGTATCTCCTTGGCTACTTGTAGATATTTAATTGATAAACATGTTATACACATAGTTCAGTCTCGCTGGAACTCACTTGCTCAACAAGCAATCAAACGTGATCACGGAATATGGGTAGCTACCGCCAACTATTGAAATTTAAATTGAATGTAGTGCTTTACAGAAAGCTAGTAGATTGAGTATATCATACAGCGGCTACTGTAGAAGGTGCCAAGAGGTAAAATACGAAGAGACTGTAGAACATCTTATATGCAGACGCAAGACTTTGTACAGCAAAATATAGATAACTGCTGGTTACAGTTTCCTAGATGATGTCTCCGAAATTGCTCATATAAAATCTTTCGCACTAAATAACTTCATAAAGGCAACAGGGTGATTTAGAGAGGGCATGGTAATGTGAGAAAAACCTTCAGTGCCGGTGTTATCAATGTGCGTTTTAAGGGCCTAGATGCGTTGGCAGACATCCATTATACCGCTAAATTTATGTCATCAATTGAGAGAATGAATACATTTGTAGTGTTACTCATACGCCACGTACGCACCACGTGCTACTCAGCTACTGTAGCTGCTAACCTTATTATAAATATTACATTCATAAAAGGCATTCAAAAATTATTCACATTTACATATATTTGCAAAATAGGCGTCAAGAAATGAACACATTTGTTGTATAATAGGGAAATTTATTTAAATATTTGCTAAGTTTTTTCTTAATCGCAGTTGTAATTTCTTCGTTAACGCCGCATGCTGGCATGGTATTTAATTTGATTTTTTGACATAAGTTGTAAAACTCATTTGCCTAATTGAATGACAAATGAAAAAGCATACAAGACAAAGTAAATAGGTAGGAATGTACATAGGTATAAATGTATTCATTAGTGCAAATAAAATTAATTTAATCGTTGAGTTGACATATGTTGACCCAAATTTTACTTGACGTGTGTACAACTAAGTCATTCCGTATATATATATATACATACATATATTCTGTTGAAAGGAAATATGTATATAATATATGCATACCTACATTTCAAGTGTTTTACATTGTAAATAATTAAATTGATGAGTTGAGTACAAATACAACAAGGTTCGAGAAATATTTGAGCAACCCTTTGAATGTGTATGTGTGTAGAAAGGATTTCTACTAGCAAAAGTAGAAGCCTGCGTGTTTTTTTTTTTTCAAAATAAATCAGTAAAAAGTTAATATGTTAAAAATTTATGTGAACATTTATAAATATAATAATGACAAAAGAAATATTTGATGCGTCTTAGTAATACTTTATTTAAAACTTTTCCATGGGAAATAATAATTCATTCAGACTTTTGTTGGGGCTTTTGCGCAGATGTTTTCTTCCATTAAAGTGTGCAAAATATAAGTAATGAGTTCAGTAAAAAAAAATCAATTATTCTTACATAACTTTTAGCGATGTGTATCTCGCACAAGTTGACTTCAAAAGGATGATATTAGATCAAGTAAAATGTTCATTCGGTTTTTATCTAAGAGATGGCGTTATTGTCCATAGTACTAGTGTTATGTTAGAGTCGCATCATGTCATACTATACGACGCTGAAAACGTGTTTATTCGCGCTACAACGCTTTTGACAGTTTTTCGATTGATTGACTCAGTACGTTGTGAGCGCTCGTCAAAGATGGGCATCAGCCAAGAGAAAATTCGCTATATTTTACAATTTTTCTTCGATCAAGGCGAAAAAGCAGCCAAAGCGGCTGAAAAAATTAATTTAGTTTATGGGCCCGATACTGTAACCGAACGACGAACGTGTAGCACAAAAGTGGTTTGCTAGGTTGTGTCACGTGAGCCAGGTGTGCTTGTTGAAGTTTTCCGGTTTTTTCGATAAAGTTTTCAGAGAAATCTCAAAATTTTTTTATTAAAAGTATTGACCATTGGTTTCTACACATTTCGCCCATCTCTCGGGCAAATTATGGATAACATTCCAAAAAAAACTTTTTCTCTTTCGAGGCAAACCATTCGACGAGCCATTTTTCGACTTATTCAAAATTAGCGAAGCACTGCTCTGCAAGGGAGTGTTCCATCGATGCGAAAGATGATAGTCGGACGGGGCGAGGTCTGGAGGGTACGGCGGGTGCGATAATATTTCCCAATTAAGTGTTTTTAATATGTCTTTCACCAGTTTAGCGGTATGAGACGGCGCGTTGCCACGTTGCAAGAAAACTTTGCCATGTCTTCGGGCCCATTCCGACCATTTTTCGATCAACGCATGATTCAAATTGATCATTTGTTGTCGGTAGCGATCCGTGTTCACCGTTTCACCAGGTTTTAACAACTCGTAGTACACCACACCACACTGGTCCCACCAAACACAGAGCATTGTCTTACGGCCAATGCGATTTGGCCTTGCAGTCGATGGGCCAGCTTCACCAGGGGAAAGCCACGATTTTTTTCGCTTCGGGTTCTCTAAATAAATCCATTTTTCGTCCCCCGTGACAATTCGATGCAGAAAAGATTTCCTTTCGAATCGTTGAAGCAGCATTTCCCAAACGGTTTTTCGATTTTCCATTTGTCTATCGTTCAGCTGGTATGGCACCCATTTTCCATACTTCTGGATCTTTCCCATGCCTTTTAAACGTTGGCAAATTGCTCCTCGAGTCACATGTAGTGTTTCTGCCAATTTTTGTTGTGATTGGGATGGATCAACATCCAATAACGCCTGCAATTCCTCGTCTTCGAACTTTTTTGCTGCACCAGGATGTTCATAGTCTGTCAAATCTAAATCTCAACTTTTAAATTGACGAAACCATGTCTCACATGTGCTAATCACTGGAGCATGTTCTCCATAAGTTTCTACCAGCAACCGGTGAGCTTCAGCTGCTTTTATCTTTTGATGAAATATGGTATATGGTATCTACTAGTAAAACCAAACTTCAACTAACACCCCTGCTATTTCATCGACCTTGAAATATTTTGTCGCTGTTGCTTTTTGTTAGATTTACTCACCAACTGTCACGCTGAAAAATTTTTTTCAATTAAAGCTGATAATTTATGGCTTGAAATTACTTTTGCGCAAAATCTGGACGGTATTTTTACAAAAATATTTCCCTTAAAAATCATTATAAATACCTCGTTTAAGTCAAAAAGAAAATGAGTTGAGTTTCTGCGCGCGCCTCTGCACACTTAGGCCAATAGGCCCATTGTGATATTGCTGCGAGGCTCCTATCTTCACCTTCTCAAATGACCGAACCATTTCATGTTCCGTACAAAGGGAACAAAATTCACCAATTTTACTGAGGCTTGCTTAGCGAGATAGTTGCAGAAGTTTTTCCCGAGGAATTGTTGTAGCGCAGAAACCAAGACTGGACATTGACAGAGGTAGCGCTCGATAGACTCTTCCTCTTCTTCGTCCCTATAACTGTGGTAAAATTTATTAGACATTCAATTTAATAATAACAGCCTATTATTATGCCTGTCATTATTGTAATGGAGAAACGATCTAGAAGGATAAGATGTTTCGATTTTTTCTCGTCTAACTTAGACCATGGCTGTCTAGTCACGGTTCACGTAATCTCATTCAGCCAACTTGAATCAGCTTCTTTGACAGCGGACAGTTTAAGCATATAATTTACCGCGAGTAATATCCAATAATGTTTACAACAACAACAACAGCAAAATGAAAACGATAATATTTTTCTTAAGAAAATCATTAATTGGAAGAGGTTTGGAGATTCTATTATTTCAAGGAATTGTGACATTTAATGGCCCCTAAGAAGTTGTGATTTAACACCTTTAAACTTCTTCTTGTGGGGTTATTTGAAGTCATTGGTCTTTAGCAATAAACCGGACTCTCTTCAAGCCTTGAAAACAATATTGAATACTTGATTTATTGGAAAAAGTGCTCAAAAATTGGTTTATCGAATTCGTCCCTGCAAAAGAAGTCGTGTTCGGAACTTAACTGTGCTTCGCATTATATAAAAGATATTTAGCGTTCCCTTATCACTCTTATTGGAAAACCTTATACATTCGCATTAAAGTTTCTTTAAAAAAATATCTTGCCTAACACAATTTCTTTTTGCAGCCACAAAACAATACAAAATCTCCAACAATCCTTAAATCTTTTTTTGACAAAATCCTTCTTCAGTGATCATATATTTTTTTGGAACAATCGGCAAAAAATAAATATTCCCTCAATAATGAATGTGCGTTTGTATTTAGATATAGTTGTATTTGAAATTCAATCGTATTCACATACAACGAGTTCTTCATTGATTACAATTCAACAGCTGCAGGCAGCAAATGCAACAAGAGAGAGAGGAAGATAAAGAGCGAGAGAGAGAGAATAAAACATTGGCCATTACTGAATTGTAAACCTCACCACCAACGCCACGCTGTGGTCCTGCACCATTCTCTCCCACCACAAAACTAACATTCATCCTTTGATTGCACACTTGCCATTCCGCTGCCATAGCTCAAGTGCAATGGGTAAACTTTAATTAACATGGAAGTGAAAGTGAAAAGAGTGATAAGAGAAATGGACAAGCAGCGTGAGCATTGAATGGATGGAATGCAATGCTTTCAACGCAAATGGGAAAATTGAAAAATGCATAAAAATAAAAAAATAAAAATATATACATATATAAATAAAAATGTTTATACTAAAGTGCATAAAGACTGACAGTTAGAGTTGAAAAAAATAAATAAAAAGCGAATAAAACATTGCAGCTTAAATGGCTATGCAGCACTAAAGCATGCCCAGGCGCTCGCAGTATTTATTTATTTTGTTTATTTTTGTATTTTTTCACATGCTGCTCCTTTCATATTTCATGTGTTTTTGATAATTCTGTTTTGTTTATATTTTGCTTTTCACTGCAGGAATTTATTTTTTTTTTACATTTTTTTGCTGACTCACTGGTCAAAACAGATTTTATATTCCGAGCAATTGATCAGAGTGTGGCGAATTGCAAATGACCAAAAATGATAAATAATGCGGGAGGGCATGCAAAAGATAGCGAGGGAGGGGAAGAAGAAGAGAGAGGGAGTGTTGGATGAATATAAAACTGATGGGTTGTTTGTGAAGAATATGTATGTAGAGCTGAATATCGGACAAAGTGTACACATAAAAAGGGTATTAAATGTGGAATGGGTAAGAAAGGAGAAAAGAAAAACAAATTCAATACACAAAATAGGAAAAATAAAAAATGGTTTTAGGGTAGACTAAATTTATTTAAAGAGTGCCATCGATGAAATATTGCTAGGAAAAGACACAGAGCACAGAACATGCATACACACACAAACTCAGAAATAGATATGTAAACAATGAATACATCGATGCTTGCACCGCTAGATATAAAAGCGCAAAACAGCGGAAAAGAAGCGATAGTGAAAAGGAGCAGCAAATGCTCTAACTAACCACAGCTTTTACTGAACTCCTGTTGTAAAATATAAAAAAGCAGAAAACGACTAGGCCGAAAATAAATGAATTTGTCACTTGAAACAAAACTAGTATATTATACAATCATAATAATATTAGTTTTACTTTTTTAAAATATACATTTTTTTCTGTTTAATGTTTGTAATTCTAGTTTAAAAATCCGCTTCAAAATATCACTCAATTATAACCTTGTAAAACAAACTACAAAAATTGTATAAAATGAAGAAAATGAGTAATCGAGCATAAAATTTAGATTCTTCTTATTCTTGTTGTTTTCATGTACACTAAATCGGTTAATGAATAGTGAATTTTTATTTCTCTAATACCTTACTGAACTAATTATTTCGTTGCTCATTTTGAACAAGTGCATTTTTGGTCCTACATTGAACTGGTATAAAACTGGTATAATAATCACAATCTAACTGCTGTCATCTTTTTGAACATCTATTTACCAGTTGTTTAGGGAAACAACTTTTCTGAATATTCGCTCTTATTTAAACTACCAGCTTAAAATTAGTCTACAACTAGTCCAATAAACTGCAGGGTTCATTTTAACGTACGAACATCATCTTCGTCACATACATACACACACTCAAGTATAAGCCGCACGTCTGCTTGCTGCACGCTTGATTGCTGATACTTGTGTGCGTTATAATTTATTGTGACAATTTATTACATCCCGCCGCCAGGCGAATGCTTGCGCATTCAAATGCGAAAACAAAGCCCGCAATAAGCAATGCGGTGGATTGCTACATACCCGCTGTTGAAACCGATTGCATTGTATTGATACACTGTGGAAGTGACTGTCCACGCAATACCACATTGTCGTAGTGCTTGCATACTTATTCGTTGCTTCGTAATTTACCAGGTGTACAGGTATGAAATGTCGTTTTTTTAAAATCAAAAAACACGTTAAATTTTGTGGAAAAAGAAAAAATCATTTATTCAAAGTATTTGCCGTCGCTAGCTACACATTTTTCCCATCTCTCGGGCAATTTGTGGATTCCACGCCAGTAGAACTCATCGTCTTTTGCGGCGAACCATTCATCGAGCCATTTTTTCACACTTTCGTAAGAATCGAAGCGCTGCTCAGCGAGTGCGTGTCCCATCGAAGCGAATAGGTGGTAATCGGATGGGGCCAGGTCTGGTGAGAAAGCCGCATGCGGAAGCACTTCCCAATTGAGTGTTTCCAACGTGTCGCGAACCGCTCTTGCCGCATGTGATGGAGCGTTGTCATGGAGAAAAATGACCTTGTGTTGTCTTTTTTGATATTCCGGTCGTTTTCTCTGAAGCGCACGGTTCAAATTGATCAATTGTTGTTGGTAGCTTGCCGTATTTGCGTTTGAGCATCGTCTTCATCCAATAATGCTTGCAGTTCGGCGTCTTCGAACCTTTTTGGTGGTTTTCCGTGCTCTTTGTCGTCGACGTCAAAATCACCACTTTTGAAGCGTTGAAACCACCGTTCACACGTTTTCACAGTTGGTACTTGTTCGCCAAAGGCTTCAACAAGCATTCGGTGCGATTCCGCAGCTGTTTTCTTCAAATGAAAACAGAAAATTAACACTGTCCGCGTTTGCTCTTTATTCGGCACGAAACTCGACATGTTGACTGCACTGAGAGTAAACGATAATGACGTTCGATTCGCGCAAAACTATGGTGGTTCGACAGTCAAGGTTGACACTTCACAAGGTCAAAGTTTTATGACAATCGATAAATATTTACGTTTGCGAGACATCTATATGTTCGAACCGACATTTCATACTTGTACACCTGATAAATTGTCACCACAGCGACAACTACTGGATTATGCCACTTGAAAAAGGTAGTATTGGTCGGGCCTGTAAGACTAGTTAAGTGTGTGTGACTGTTCTTTTTGGTCACACATAGTGGGTGATTCCGAATGATATGATTTGATAAGTTGAATCTCTGCTGGACCTTTCGGAAATATTGAAATTCCTCATCTGTTGCCAAATACGGGTGGGAATATACAACCTCACTGATCGAATGTAGAGTTGTAGGGTTATGCTTCTGCGAGATACGAGGTTCTAACACCGTTCTGAAAGACCTTATGTTAGATACCAACATTTTACTTTGAATCGTTACAAGATCGATTCGATTTCACTTTTCTGGCTCTAAAAATCGGCTGTTCTCACATAGAAATAAGAGGTTGAGTCAATTATATATAACTCGAAGATCATATTGTTGTCCGCTAAAGACTCCGAGGTTGGCAACCCTCCAATTTTCTTCAATTTTGGTATGCTATTGGCTCCTCATCTTGGTTAAAATATGCAAAACTTATGGAAAGTGGATCAGATTCAGGGCTACTCGCAAAAAAATCATATTTTTTAGTACGTTGTGCCTGCTGAACTATATCCCGGATATAGAAGACTTCCCATGGACAAAGCAAATCGAATCATACCTAGAACCTTTGAATAGATCTATCTTTGGTGCACTTCCCAAAAGGAAAAGAAAAAAGATAATAGGTAGGCCTTCATAGAATTTTTAAGGCACTAAACTTATATTTCGAGGCCAAAACTCGAACGTTTAATCATCTATTTAGCAATACCGAAATATAGTACGAAAGTAGAGAGCACGACTAAAGCATCGAGAAGCTTAACAGCAAAAAGGAAGTACTTGAGTTTATGGACTCCATACTTTCCCTCACCCATAGCAGAAGACGAGTTTAAGCCACCTCGCAAGACCAACGTAATGCTAGCAGAATTTTAGTCTGAGTACTGTACCATACATATGTCCTACTATTTCATACTCCACCCAATCATTTTTAATCTATATCATGCTTGTAATGATTTCTCATAGACTTTGACCACCTCTTTGCATGCAGCCCGCTAAGCTAACACTCCTCTCCCTATGGTCACAATCCATCGAAAAGCTCGTTTGACGGATTTATCACAAGGTTACCTCGACGACATTGATAAATTTTACCTTCTCCCATAGGCTAACTGGCTCACTGGGCACTGCAGCAATAATACAATAGAAATTAATACAGAAGGTCCTTTGGAACCTGTGAATCACTAAGGATATTTACGAGTATACCAGAAAACTGGCTGGATCTTTAAAGCAATTTTACTGCCGTTTTTCATTAAAATACATCACGATGAACACAAAAAATTTAAAGAGAATTTAGGGCGAAAATTACATTCATGGAAAATCAAATTTATTATATACATACATTTATTTATATTATTTTTTTACAATAGCCAACGTCCATTTTTTATTGAAAGCATTGAGTGAAGCACTTTCATCATTACCAAATTTTCAGGCTTTATTTCAAAACTTATATTCAATATACATATTACAGGACACTCTGAATTCAGATGATGTCGCAGCAGGGAACGTTAGAGACGTTCTTTTCTCAATGATTTGAACACCCATTATTTTATACACGTGCTTTCCATTGTTTCCAATTGTACTTTCATTCATGCTTATAAGCTTCATATTCATACACTCAATACCTTCGTCACAGTACACAGAACTCATAATTGGTACCTTTTGTTCATTGCCAACGGTGCAAGGTATACAGGATATTCCCACGAAGATGTTGTATTTTGATTTATGAATCTGATATGGCACTGCGCGAGTGTGAAGCTTTTCATGCTTCACTTCTAGGAATATGCGATTCCGTACTATCCGACACATAAATGGACACACTGAGAGAATTTAAATTTCACACAGCAAGTGTAGATGGGATATTCACCTATACACACACATACACATAAATGTACATTTGTATATGTTAATATTCTGTGAAGCATTTACTTTAAGCCGTTGCAGGTGTTGCGCCATGCTGTTTGATAACAGTATATTTAATCGCGTTATACTAATACATTAAATATCACGGATTTTGAGGTCGTTGAACTTTGGCGTGGACTACGCTTTACTGGAATTTATGAAGTAAATTAATTTCATTTAAAATACAAATGTAGTCATAAAATTTTATTTGCTAAGTTTATTTTTCATTTTCACTTTCTTATCGTTAAATGCGTTGTAAATTATGTTGAGTTAGCTTCATGAGTTCATACTCTTTGATACGTCTGCATTGAGTTTGAGCTGATTAAAGTGATATTGAAGTCATTAAAATGTTTTAATTTGTTAATGTTGGCATTTTGTTTTGTTTGATCTTATTGAAAAAATATAGAATTTTTGCCAGAACTTTTTGAGTTCTTTCTATCTATGTGAGTGAATAATACATTTTTACAGAGTTGTTGTAGTTATGTGCCGTCAGATTTAGTCAATAAAGTCCATTGAATGAAAGAGGATAATCATATAGGCGGAAAGTTAATACATTTTGTTGAATTTTATTATGAATCCAATCAATTACGTAATTTCCATTTGTCCATCTTTCCGGCAACATCATTATTCCACGCTCATAGAACTTCTGGCCTTTATCTACACTGAACCAACTGCGATTTTATAGCCTCGTCGTTTTCGAAAGTTTTCGCATTAATGAGTTCTGCAAAGATTGAAACAAATGGTAGTCTGACGGTGCAAGGTCAGGGCTATAGGGTGAATGCAACAACAGTTCCCAGCCAAGCTCTCTCAGCTTTTGGCGAGTGACCAAAGATGTGTGAGGCCTAGCATTGTCCTGATGGAATATGAAGGTGTCACACTCTTCCAAACCCACCAAACTAACAGTATCATCTTCGTTTGGTAAATATCAGCCTGATGGTTTTTGATTTTTGGCAATAACAATCCATTTTTCATCTCCAGTTATGATTTGCTTCAAAAAAGGATCATATTCATTGCGTTTAAGATACATATCACAAGCGGTGGAGGGGCTTGTGCCCTTCCGTCTGATTTCTATTTCCAAACTTAAAAAATGTTCAGTCAGTAAGTCGTCTAGTCAAAAGTGTGACCCAAAACTGAAAAAACTAACCTTTGAAGTAACAAAGTAATTAACAGTGTAAGCCATGGGTATGAATCCTGGTAAGACAGCAGAAACTTTCCTAATTACCATCACCTTTCAAGGCATGAAATAAAAAGCATTTTAGATGCTTCCGTTTGTGGGGAAAATCTTTGAGACGCACATCAATTTCTGATGGTAAGAAGAGTGAAAGAGTGGACTTGTATTTCTACTATCCGACAGCACTCACTAGCAACTCGGTAAATAAAGGATTTTCGGGACGGCATTTTAAGCTCCATTCTAAGAAAAAACGAAGTGGCAGGAACCAATGGTTTATCGGCTGACATAATTAAATATGACGACGACACATCGGTAAGGTGGTCCTTTGCCAAATAAGGATGGACATGTATGACAGGTATGTTCTGGTGAGCCCACAAGGAGTTGCAGCTATAAATAGAGAATGAACAACATTCTATAAAAGCGTACAACAGCTGACATGATAAATTATCGAAGCAAATGAGTCATCACACAACAGTTAGTGCTATCACGTATTTGCTCCCACGCCATTGTTAATAGTCATAACTTTGAAGTCGATAGTTTATTCTATTTACTTACAGCCATCATCAACACTATCAGCGTTGCTAGATTTGAAATCCAACAACAACACAAAATCGAAAATTTAAAAGTAAAGTCCGCTATTGACGAACAGAGACTTCATTCTGCAATTTTGCTCATTATTCCTGTAAAGATCAGGGGACGCTAGAGAGTAGAGGATAACGACAACTGATTCGTCGGTGCTACGAGTTTTCGAGACATATGTTTTTGAACGAACTATGAGTTTGTACGCATGACACATGGTGAGCTGTGCGAGGTGTACGTTGTGAATGTCATAGTTCAACGAAATAAGAAAAAATACCAACAATTCATCATATCACAAAACATAACACATCACATCAGCACATCACCACATTAGCATCACATCACATCAACATATCACCACATTAACATCACAGCACATCAATAGGTGATTTTGTGATACGTTACCCAAACAAAAAAATACCATCGCGGCCGCCTACATACTTAAGGCACATACATGCATAGATACAAACTGATTAAGATGTAAAACACGAAACTTAATTAAAGTAACACACATGCGACAAGTGTATCAGGAGAAAAAACTATTCCCTCTTCTTTTTAACTTTGGAACAAGCATTTAGAGGCGTTCAGCTACTACTCCCTTTCTGGAAAGGTGCAGGTGAGGTACAATTACCCGCCCTTATGAATATATTATTATTTAGAGGTATTGCGAGCACCTATTGAGAAATATTGAGAAATATTGACATATTTTATCAAACTTCAAAAGTTTTTTCATAAGTTCGTGCCCGATTCCGCTGGATGCCGTACGAATCGTTTGAGAGTGGCGCTCGTGAAAGAAATATATACATATTATATATCGTTGGAAAGGTGACAGTCCGAACTGTAAATCAAGCATAAAATAATTTCATTTTGATTTGAGTTGCTTAGTGAAAAGACGCATGGAAGATGAACAACGAAAAAGATCATATGCGTCATATTATGTTATACGAATTCCGCAAAGGAAAACCAGTGGGCGCTGCAACTAAAGATATTCGCGAAGTTTATTTGGACCGTGCTCCAGCACTCCGCACAGTAAAGAAATAGTTCGCGAAATTTCGTTCTGGAGATTTTAACCTCGAAGATCAACCTCGCAGTGGACGGCCTTCTGAGCTTGATGACGATGTTCTAAGGACTTTAGTTGCGAATAACTCACGTATTTCGACGGAAGAGGTTGCCAGTGAATTGAACGTCAACAAATCAACTGCGTTTCGTCGTTTAAAAAAGGTTGGGTACACTTTGAAGCTCGATACATGGGTGCCACATCAGTTGAGTGAAAAGTACAAAGTGGACCGTATGCCAACAGCAATTTCTTTGCTTCGACGGATCAAAAACGAACCTTTTTTGGATCGGCTCGTGACTGGTGATGAAAAATGGGTCCTGTACAACAATGTTTAACGCAAAAGAACATGGAAACAGGCACACGAAGGGGCGGAACCGATGTCGAAAGGTGGA
The DNA here is from genome assembly GCA_037013455.1 of Ceratitis rosa. Taxonomy (NCBI): domain Eukaryota; kingdom Metazoa; phylum Arthropoda; class Insecta; order Diptera; family Tephritidae; genus Ceratitis; species Ceratitis rosa. The sequence continues at coordinate 8,843,733 of JAWMAG010000054.1, forward strand.
TTGCATCCGATGAAGGTACTGCTGTGCATTTGGTGGGATATCCGAGGCGTGATCTATTTTGAGCTCTTGCCAGCTGGAGAAACGATCACTGCCAACAAGTATTGTCAGCAATTGGTCGAATTGAAGAAAGCAATTGATGAAAAACGTCCGATTTTGGCCAATCGCAAAGGAGTTCTTTTCCATCATGACAACGCCAGGCCACATGTTGCAAAACCGACCCTGGCCAAACTGAACGAGATGAATTGGGAAATCATGCCGCATCCCCCATATTCACCCGACATTGCACCTTCTGATTATCATTTGTTTCGATCGCTGCAGAACAATTTGAATGGAAAAAAATTTAAGAATGTGGAAGACGTCAAAAACCACCTTGACACCTTTTTCAACGAGAAACCGCGCGATTTCTATGAATCGGGCATCCGTAAATTGGTTGAACGTTGGGAGTGGATTGCCGAACATGATGGGGAATACATAATTGATTAATAAAAGCGCTTTCTTCAAAAAATTTCAATTTTAGTTTGCACTTGAAATCGGGCACGAACTTATGCACTCATACAATATGTTGAGGACCCTGGCATCCAGCGTACGAGCCTCAGTAACAACCAGAAGTTAGTCATATGTTTGTCCAGTAAGATATTAAGACTTTTAAAGAAATCATTTTTACACCTGAATTACCCAGTCAAAAAAAAATATTTGAGCTTCATACATTGGATAAAAATAATTATTATTTACAACATATGTAAATGTTTTTTTTCCTCAAAAATATTTCAAATTTTGCTTATCATAAAATATGTCATTGTTTTATTTTTAAACCCAAAGCATATTTTACAAGTGCATGGCATACACCCCTTATAGTGCTGCTATTACACTTTTCAATATGTACAACTCAATAAGAGTTTGGCTAACCACTTATGCAAACCCTCTATAAGTAAGGGAAAATTCCATATGCTAACAGAAACAAAACCATATATTCGTATATATGTATATCGTATTTTCATTCATACATAACTCATAACTGTTTATCATTTCACCCGTTCACCCTGAAACAATTTCTCGATTCATAAAGCAAAATGTCAAAACTAATTTTTCAAGTCTTTTTTTTTTGCATATGTTTTTATTATGTTTTATTGCATTTCAATAAATCCTGTGTCAATATTTGTTATTTATTTTGTATATATTAATGTTACAATTTTTTTATTATATATTTTCGCATATTTCATATGTCTCTACTCCATGTTGTACTCGTATGTATGTATGTATTTATGAAGGTATGAGTATGCGACTTTGTTTACAAATTCATGCTTTTTTTGTGTTAACGACCTGATTTAAATGTGAAAAAGTCATTCGAACTTGGTTTTCATATAATTTATTCAGAGTTCGCCCAGTTGCCCAAATGTGAATTTACGGTCTAATAAAAGTAGTCCACTATTTTTGCAATAGACCGCTTTAGTGATCTGTATCTCCCGATCTTTGCTATTAGATTACCCTAATGAGCGTTAGAAAGATGATATTTTGAATAAAAAAAATAGTAATGAAAGATGTGTTGATCCCTTAACTCAGTAGTGTTTGAGGGCACGATGGGCACCAGCATAGAGCAAATACGCTATATGTGTTGCATATTTCTTCGATAAAGGCGAAAACTCAAGCCAAATAGCTGAAAATGCGAATGGTGTTTATAGTCTTGTTACTGTAATAGTCAATCATTCACATTTTTCGTCGATTTCAATCTGGCAATTTTGATGTAAAAGACGCTCCACGGTGTTGCACGCCAATTGTCGAAAAATTCTATAAAATAATGGAAATCGTCGCATTTGTCCGTTAAGCGAGCAGTTTTCCATTTACCAAAACAGTTTGGAACCAATTGAAAAATACTGGATACACAAATAAGATGGGTGTCATACGATTTTACGAAATAAAACGTCATGGACCCAATTTCCATCCGGGAGTCGTGCGAATCTTAATAAAATCAACCCACTCCTGCAACGGATGGTGACTGGTGATGGAAAGTAGATCACTTACAGCAACTCAAAGAAGAACGATCGTGGCCGAAAGGCAGTGAGCAGGCACAGTAACCAAGCTAGGATTGATGGCCAGTGTGTTGTATATTTGGTGGGATTGGCAAGGAATCATGCACAATGAGCTGCTCTCCTACGGCCAAACTCTTAATTCTTACCTGTGCTGGCAGCAATTTGACCAAGAACTTGGTTAGATGATACTCTTGCATCCACCTTATAGTCAAGCCCTCGCACCAAGTGATTTCCATCTGTTCTGTAGGGAGAAAGGTTTCTATAAGAGAGGTATAATATCATTACCATCAAAATGGCAAAAAATTATTGAGCAAAGTTATGCATATTTGAATAAATCGGATAAATCTAATTAAAGCCTTCACTTTAAACCAAAAATCATGGATTACTTTTTACTAGGCCTAATACAATTATAAAATATTTCACTATAAATGACTGAAATTCAACACATAAAGGGCTCCAGTATATTCAGCAAAAAAAAAACAAATAGGACAAAAGTGAGGAAAAAAAATATTTCACTGCCTAAAATGACTTTTAATACTCGATCCTGTAATATCATATGTTGAAAATATGCAATATTATCGTGCTGCTTAAATGTTTAAAATAATTTTCCGATCGTGAACACAAGCTCCACTACGTATATTAGTATTCATTAATATGTTTGTCTTACCTTATTAATTATGGTTATTATTTTTATTATTTTTCACAGAATTTTCTCATTAATTTCGCACCAAAAGTGGCCAACAAAACTGGCCAAACAGCATTTAATTACGTTAATTAAATGTGGCCGTGCAACAATGCCACCAATAAAGGAGCAGGCACTTTATTTGCTGAAATCACCAATTTTATGCGATTAAATTTAATAAATCATAATTTTATGGGAAATTTTTAAACCGAAACAATACATGGCTAAGGAAGAGAGCTTTAGCGACCGAGATTTGTCAACGCGCACATACCACCACACACCCACACACACACATTGGTTTTCGCTGCATTTATATTAAACGGATGAAAGTAAATATTAAAAGCCAATAACACTAAATCATTTGTCATTAACGTGTTGTGAAGGCAGTGTGTGCCTGATCTAATGAGCGAGTGAGTGGAAGAATCGAAGGAATAAAATTCAAAATTTAATTTTAATAAAGCCAACAATTGTACTGGGTATATCAGTATGTAAATTTGAATAACAAATACGTGTATATGCATGATAGTAAATATTTTTGTCTTTTACTAATTGGGCCGTTAAAAAATTCAATTACGGGGCTATTCATTTTGCGGTTTCAAAAATAAAAGTAAAAAAATGCATTTAAAAAATGTTTTTCATGAATTTCTTTTATTATTATACCATGTATGTTAGTTGAAATTTTCCGGTTTTTCGATAAAGAAAACACTTAATTTTCAGAGGAATCTCGAAATTTTTTTATTCAAAGTTTTGACCATTGATTTTTACACAGTTCGCCCATCTCTCAGGCAAATTATGGATACCATTCCAAAAAAAACTTTTTCTATTTCGAGGCAAACCATTCGACGAGCCATTTTTCGACTTCTTCAAAATTAGCGAAGCACTGCTCTGCAAGGGAGTGTCCCATCGATGCGAAAAGGTGATAGTCACACGGCTCGAGTTCTGGAGCGTACAGCGGGTGTGATAATATTTCCCAATTAAGTGTTTTTAATGTGTCTTTCACCAGTTTAGCTGTATGATACGGCGCGTTGTCATGTTGCGAGATAACTTTGCCATGTCTTCGGACACATTCCGACCGTTTTTCGATCAACGCATGATTCAAATTTATCATTTGTTGTCGGTAGCGATCCGTTTTCACCGTTTCTCCAGGTTTTAACAACTCATAGTACACCACACCACCCTGGTCCCACCAAACACAGAGCATTGTCTTACGGCCAAAGCGATTTGGCCTTGCAGTCGATGGGCCAGCTTCACCAGGGGAAAACCAGGATTTTTTTCGCTTCGGGTTCTCAAAATAAATCCAATTTTCGTCCTTTCCTTTCGAATCGTTGAAGCAGCATTTCACAAACGGTTTTTCGATTTTCCATTTGTCTATCATTCAGATGGTGTGGCACCCATTTTCCATACTTCTGGATCTTTCCCATGGCTTCTAAACTCTTGCTCCTCGAGTCACATGTAGTGTTTCTACCAATTTTTGTAGCGATTGGGTTGGATCAACATGCAATTCCTCGTCTTCGAACTTTTTCGCTGCACCAGGATGTTCATTGTCTGTCATATCGAAATCTCCAAAAGCAACAAATGCCGCAAATGCGATTTACTTGGAACGAAACTCGACATTTTCACTGAGGTATACAAATATAGCGCTATTATTTTGGCGGAATGTGACTTGCGTATTTTTGTAGGATAATGTCAATAGAAAAAAATTACATACATGCCAAATCATAGAAATTTATACATATTGCTAGCGACATCTACTAGTAAAACCGGCAAACTTCAACCTGTATATGCCCTCGTGCTGTGTGGCGTGTAATGTCATCTTCTTGAAACCACATATTGTCCAAGTCGTGTTCTTCAATTGCGGGCCAACAAAAGCTGGTTATCGAACGATCATAACGTTGCCAATTGACAGTGAAAGTCTCGCCGTTGTTGTTGTCAGAAAAGTAACATCCAGTCACACCTCCATGGCAAAGAGTGCACCAGACAGTAAGTTTTTTTGGGTGTAATATCCCCTCTTCAAGTATGTATTTGTGGATTATTGGGGCCCCAAATGAGAGAATTATGTTTTTTTTTTCATATACCCCTTTGTATACAGTTGTTCTTTGAGCCACACTTTATTGCGATAATACCACCGAATTTCAAATTTCTTAAAAAATTTTACCAATTTGTTGAGTAGCTGGATGTTTTTGTGCGCGAACAATTTTCATGTTAGAATCAACATGTTTGTAGTGGGTTTTAAAAATTTTTTAGTGTATTGTGCTATTTTTAAGCGGAGCATTTTCCTAAATGCCTGACTTATAACTAAAACAAAATATGTTTAGTTTGGCAGTTAAGCATGACAGATGCCAAGAAACTGCACTTTAGCCTCGAAACCACGAAATGGGTAACCCTATATAATTTTTTTGCTATTTATATTTGCTTTTTTATAGCTCTCTAATTGGCCTCTCATTAATATGTACGAGTACGCGTAAATTCCTCTTAATTTTTTCCCCAATCTGGCGATTCCCTTTTTACAAAGTATTACTTTGTAATATAGCAAATATTTATTCGCAATTAATGCTAATTAAATTAATAAAACATGACTACGCTAGAATAGTTTTGTCACTTTGCATATTGCTTTCTCATAGCCTGTTAAGCAGCTGCTGTTGAATGTAATTGATTAATTGGCCTGCATAAATGCTGTCATTTTTTTATTATATTTTTTTTACTTTTTGTGTGGATTTTTGATTACGTTCAAATTAGCAAACACTTTAATTTGATTAAATTTTTAATCTGCCAAATAAGCAATATACATAATGTAATGTAGTTTTATAAAATATGTAAGTATATAATGAGCATTTTACAACTATATAAACGATATACGCATTAGGTTATCCATTAATTTATCATAATGGGGGTTGTAGTATTTGGTTTGCCTGACTTTTCAGTTGTCTACTTAGTTCAAATTAGCACCTTTTGGTACGAATAATTACGTATAGGATTTTTAGGCTGGCATTGTTATCTAATAGTACAAATTATGATTGTCGGCAGTCACTTCTTTGTTTGATAACAGAAAATATATCACTTCTTTTCTCTGGCCAGTCGAGATGAAGCATAAATAAGTCGTACGATAAAGACACAGTTCCTGGCTTTGCTTCTGGTATTGTCCAGCATCAAAATATGTCTACAATCAAAATTTTAGAAAATTTATTTTTCTCATTATGGTCGCCCCTCGACAGGCAATGTCAAGCCCTCCGAGTATATTTTTGGTATAAAAACTCCTCATAAAACTTCATCGGCCGTTCAGAGGTGGTTTAGAGCACAGGGCGTTACACTTTGGTTGCCATTCCACCGGCTAGGGAGGTTATCCTGCCATGAACTCAGTATGGTCTGGTTATCGGTTAGTATGCTCTGGTATTGAAACCTTCTATGTGTCGCCGCATCTTTTCATAGAATTTTCAGGCATTGTGTTCTTTAGTCTATAAATATGTCTTGCTTCCCCCTTCAGCTCCCGGTATCGAACCCGCTCTGCACGTGTCGTGATTGATCAACACATTTTGAGGTATATTGTGCGTTCTTTCCCATTGCAGTTCAGTGCTTCTTTTTTCTCTGCACGATCAAAAATCATTTGTTTCCGCTGCGGCGGTGCACTGGGAGTTACACTGTTCTCTTATATCGAGTTGGGTTCACTCAGAAAGCAGAAGTGTAATTCGTATCGGAGACATTGTTGTGATTGCAGCTCTTTTACGTTGGATCTTCCTTGTGTTTGTTAAGGCGAGTTCTCTCCAGAAACAGAATAGTGTTCATAATCAATATTTGGTTATTGGAACAAACGTACATCTAAAATCCTGAAGACAGGTTTTTACGTCTATCAGAACATGATCGGGTTAATTGAGTGACTTTGATTTAGCGATAATCATGCAGCTTAATGAATTTTCCTACATCGGAGTAAGATATTACAGATAACCGAATGCCGGTGAGGCTGATCAGCATTAGGTCGTTTGAAAATGTTTCGTCATCTTCCTTCTCCCTCGATATCTAGACTCTCAAATCAGCAATATATTGGAGAACTACGCTTTGGCCGGGTTGCGAATTTTATTCTAAGTCGACTCAGCGGGTCACTCTACCACCACAAATTCAACATCAAATTTGAGGTACTTCATATTGTCGCTGTAGTAGATAACACAAGGACCGCCTCCTTCCGTCCTTGCCTCGCCCATCTCTCTTCTCGAATGAAGTGATATCAGTCCTTAGTTTAGTCTAACGATCACATCAACTAGTTGGACAGCGACATACCTTAAAGTCGTGATATTTAAAATTTATGCAGGTATCGTCATTAAAAGATGTGTCTTTCAGCCGGCGTTTTTTGCGAGCTTTCCTTGTAACAAATTTTATATATGATCGATCACAGACCTTAAGCAAAATACTAACTAACTAACTAACTAACCTTTTAACATTTAATGCGAATGCTTGTTGGTTACCCAAAGGATACTTGGTATATGAAAGGTAGTCTTAAGCTGCTTGAGCCAAAACTATTTTCTGGTCACACCGAGGGGAATGACAGTCAAAATCTTTCCTCGATTAATGTTCTCTATCATCTAAGCTTAGCGTTGCGTTTAGCCCATAAAAATAATAGCAACAAATGAATGGCCAGACAACTTACTTCAACTACATAGTACACATAAATATGTGCATACAAAAGTTCTGTTATCAAAATTTTAATTTCCACTTAAGCCACATTATACCAACACTCACACTGTATGCAACAAATAAATCGAAATTTTAACCCGACGCTACGAGCATACCAGCCACAAAATAAGAGCGCGTACAACATAGCAAACACACCTGTAACCCCTGCCACATACCTATCTATGTACATCATGCAGTATGTATATCATGCCTATCTTTTAACAATAGTGTAGTAAATATAATTCTAACGTGAATGAGTCTAAACTTTTCACACAAGACAAAACAAAACAATGTAAGGACCATGAAAGTTTACAAAAATTTAGTGACTACTTGCAGCTAACGGCATATGCAAGGCAGACAATGCAGAAGGAATAAAAGAAAACGAAAACAAATAAATAAAATGAGCGCAAAAGTGCGACGCTGCTGTCTTGGGTATAAAGGTCCTTAACATATGCAACATATTTCTGTAAACAGGTGTGTTTGTATGTACGAGTATATTGAAGGTCTCTTGCCATAACTAGCCTATGTACGTGCCAAAAGCAACCAAATGCCACATGTGCGGGATTTTATATATTTTTTTTATTTTTTTTATTTTTTTTCAAGCAGCCGTGTGTATTTGGGTGTCCTTAGGAGACGGGTTGAGATTTTTATTGTAATTGCCTGAAATTGTGTTAAAGCATCATCAATCAAGTTAGAATTGTAGCAAGCTGTGGAAGATTTGTTGGTGTGCGACACAAGAGTTTGCCTAAGCTCAGTTTTATTGTATGCGAAATAAACGTAGTACGCAACAGGTGTTATATTATATAAGAAAATGGAATAAGTCGACTTTTGGGCAAAAATAAGCAAATTAAATTTTTAGAAAAATATTTTTTGCCACAGGAAGATACCTACAAGTCTTCAAATTAAAATGTCACATACGTTTTAAAAAAAAAAAAACTGTTCCAAGGATTGTTGGCTGATACAACCCAAAAAAGTCCTATTTACCAGGAGACAACTTTCATGGATAGTGTCTTTTAAGTCAAGTACTCCCTTTCTGATGTACCGGGGTACAAGTTCAGCCTCAATAAGATGCCTATTGGAGTGATCGCTGCGGTAGCATCCCAACAGGAATTGCTTGCATAATAAAGCATTATGTTCCTTAACTCCTAGCATAGATGCTTCACTAAACGAGTGATGCTCCAGTGATATCAGCAGATTTCCTGTCGTGGTCCTGAGGATGGTGTTCTAGCTGCTTCAACTGTGAAGGAATGCAGGCTGTCAAATGTGATTCCCAATAACTTTTAGTTACTTATGGTCGGATTTTTCACGTCATCGACCTTCACATCTAGTTCGAGCCTGTATTCCTTCTTTCAGCTGGTGAAAATGGTAGCTGAGGATTAAGTGGGTTGGGTTGCTATCGTGCAATGAATAAGTGAGAATGATCGGCGAAATAGCCGTTCACTTTCGAACAAAAATCATCAACCACTTCTCAAGCATAAACTCGAGTTCATCGCCGCCACGGGAGGTTTATTTTCAGATGTCTTTTGGGCAATTGTTGAGAATTACTACCTACGTGTAGATACTGGGGCCTTCCATAAAATGTACTATAGTAAAGTGTAGATTCTCACCTTTTCCTTGTAATTAAAATAGAGACTAGTACCTATCTCGTATACACCAGTCGACTTACGACACCTCTCTAATTTGTCTAATTAATCGTTGCTGTGATGCATTGATATGATGCTGGCATTTTATATTATATAAGTGTCGTAGCCGTGCTCAACCAGACGTTTTCATTGTTATGTATGCCTTTCTTCATTTACACTTTCTTGCAATATATAATAATAGTGTGGACGTGATAACGTTATTTGCTGATGTTGATGTGGTGTGACGTGTGATGGTGTGATGTTATGTCGTTGAGGTGTATTATTGATATGATGTGATGACTTTTAACTTTCTACTGATGTAGTACAGAGTAGAGTTAAGTTAACTGTATGAAGCTGAAAACGTACTATGTTGTGTATTGAATCGTAAAATTTCCAAAATTTTCATTTTCTTTTGTAATTTAAGCGCTCATCCGATTCATTCGTGGGCTTTGAATAAACCTTGTTACTCTTGTCCAAATCGTGCTGGTATACGGATTGGATTTGGAAAGAACTTTTATATTTTTCTCTAAGGAATAAGTTATAGTTATGGTTAGTTATAGTTATCGCTTATGAGATCTTAGGCATAGCCAAAACCGAGACTTTTGCTTTCATAGTAAATATAGTCACACTCAGCTCGGCTACTTTCATAACGTTAAGCACCCAATTTTGGTTTTTATTCAAAATCATTAGGATATTTTGAACTTCCCCATATAATTTTAATACATTTTTCTTATCAGCTGTTACTTGAACCTTTTCAAACATAGTCCTATTCGAAAATAGTCCAAATCATAGAGCTTCCAACTCTGTGGATTGTCGGTCTTTCTTTCAAAAGAGATGTTTTTTATTTGGTGAATTCTTTACCTAAAAAATTATGAGCTGTCTGTTTCAAAATACCGAGTTATCGCTTATAGCCATATTCAGCTATTAATATTGGTTTTAAATTTCCGTAATCTACATGGTTACACAAACTAAAGATTACAAGCCATCATGAAGCAATGTGTAATATTTTTATAATTCTTTACTTGTTTGTTTTATAAATCAAATTATTTAACTTTCTATTCCCTTTTATCATTTCAGCTTACTCAACTGCAGCGCTTTTGGCCATCGTATTTGCCATACCCTTTGGTATGCGTATGTTGGTGCATAAGGATCGTGGACGTTGGGAGGAATTCGGACCTGCTTTCTATACAGCACATCTGGAGCTCTTTCTAGGAAACGGTTGTTTAGGTAAAAATTAAGTTTTTTTTAAATTAAAGTCATAAATTTGTTTTTTTTTTACGGAACATTCAGGTGTTGGTGTCATGATGCTGCTGGTACTTACCATCGAGAGATATGTCTCAGTGTGTCATCCGGGATTTTCACGCCCCGTGATGGGACCGCCTTAGTGAGTCGAAAATTTGCAAAAGCTCAAAAGATGAATATAAATATAATATATATTTGTATAATTCCTTTCACCCAGCATTGTCGTGTTCCTAACAACTTTGGTCACATTCGTCATTTACTTGCCAAGCGTGTTTCGTGGCGTCCTAGTCAAGTGCGTTTTGCATACAGATGGCAACTATGTTTACTTTAGACGTGATAATAATGAATTCCTAAAGACAGTTTTCTATTCGGTAAGTTGTAAAATGATGCAGTATTTTCTACAACTACAGTTAAATCTACAAAATATATATGTGCTTACTGTTTAGGTCTACAAAGTAATGCTTGAGGTGATATTCAAGCTTATACCAACGGTGCTAATTGCTGGTTTAAATTTACGCATTATGCTGGTTTATCGAAAGACTTGTCAACGAAGACGTGAAATGCTTATATCACGTTCAACGTGTGTACGTGATGAGGATCCGAGGAAGTTTGCCGAAGAGAGGAGACTGTTTTTGTTACTAGGTGAGTCGATAAACCGTTGGTTTTCAATTTCATAAGAATAAACTTGTAGTTTTCTTTATAAAAATGTTTACTTATTTTTCCCCCCTCCCTTAGGTAGCACATCAATTTTATTTCTTGTTTGTGTCTCACCCATGGCAATTGTACATATGACGATAGCTTCGGAGGTGTTGCCAAGCTTTTCATTTCAGGTGCGTAGTTTCAAATGTTGTTTTGGTAATTTTAATTATTAAATTTTCTTCTATTTACAGGTGTTTCGCGCCTTGGCCAATTTGATGGAACTCACAAACTATTCAATAACATTTTATATTTATTGCTTGTTCAGCGAAGATTTTAGAAATACGCTGATACGTACCATCAAATGGCCCTGGGTGGGAACGAAATTGTGTCAAAATGTGGACGAGGTAAGTGAAAAATTTAATAGAGTTTTAATAACCTTCAGAGTTCGTCAACATCTTCTTTGGCGTTATCGGAATCCAAGCACCACTTATTGCAGACGAAGAGCAACAGGGATTTGGATAATATAGTTGAATTAATTCTTACTAAAACAGACTTGACCCTGACATACCCAACACTAACGACACACGACGCTTCTTGGGTCTCCCATTAGTTGGCCGCCATTACTTAAACCAGACTCGCCTGCTCGTAAGCGGTTTTGGATAGCCGCTACAACTACAAGTCTCTAATACTGCATTTTTCCCAAATTTAATATATTACTAATCTCTGTATATCAATTAAATACTATTTATATCTCTGTATTACAGATCTCCAACACGAGAGCAACACCGTTAATACATTTCAACAAAATAGCACTGCGTAATCATCATATAACCACGACATCGGGTGTATGTACTGGCATGGGACGTTCTAGCAGTATATGATGGGCTCTATGTATATAAATAATTAGTTATTAATTTAAGTAAATTAGCTCCTATTAAATTATAATGTAGTTTTTAAGTTAATTTATATAAGCAAAATATATCAAATGCATTATATAAATCATAATATGTTATGTAGTAATAATTGTACAGACAAATATGATATGTAAAAATAAGAATAAGTGTACATAAAAATATATGTATATTAGCTTTAATTTGGTTAATGATTTTACCGTTCACATATACTCAATTAAATTGAGATAAATTCTATAAACAACTGACTCGAAGTGTTCATCTCTAGTTATGATTTGCTTCAAAAACAAATCATATTCATTGCGTTTAAGATGCATATCACAAGCGTTGAAGTCTTGTTAAATGAATTTCTTTCAATTCATGTGGTACCCAACTATCAAGTTTTTTTTACCAGTCCAAGGCATCGCGTATGATTATGAACGGTTGATTTTGGTATACTTAACTTCTGTACAATCTCACGGTTAGTTACATGATAATCGGATTCGATTAAGGCCTTGAAATCGTCATCATCAACTTCCCTAGGCTGATCTGAACGTGGCTTATCTTTGAGTGAAAAATCTCCCGAACGGAATTTGCCAAATAGACTTTGACACTGTGTTTCTTTTAAGGCCTTGTCACCATACAAATTATGCAACTTTTTAGCAACCTGCGCTGCAGTTTTTCCTTCAAGGAAATAATAAAGTAAAATATGACGAAAATTACGCGTACTTTTTTCTAAAACAAGCTAAAAGTGACAGCTAATAACTGTCAAAAGCAAAAATACAATTAAATAGTCACAAGCTGTTCAAAAAAATTGTCAACGCCGACTATATGAAAAATTAGTTTTTTTTTGGGGGCAACCCGTTTACCTACCATGAAGTATAGAGCCCTCTTATAATGTTTGATCATGCTTGAAGTAATTATCGACGACAATAAGGCCATCATTTCCGCTTGACTATTCGGTTACGTGATTACCTGCTTTGTCCTCCCGAGGTTATCTATTAGAGCTCTACATACTATGATATTATGGGTACTTTCACTCGTAAGAGGCTCGCTGATACAAAGGTTTGGAGTATGGATAATTTTGGATATTTGTAGAACATACTCTCACCATCGATGAAGATTGAGACGGTGTCCACCTCTACTACGAAACCTCTTCTCCGCTCTCGTCTAGAGGTTATACTCTTTTAAGTGCATTACAGCACACATGCTTTCTTTATTCATTTCTTAATATTGAGAAAACGATTTACGGTACCGTTGAGTAAATGATGATTAACTTATGGTATTTTGGATTTATTTGTGAATATTTAATGAAAAGGAAAGGCATAATTTATTTATTAGAACTTTAATCCTATAAACATTTATTCAAACCACTTCTTTCAAAAATCTAACATAGCCAGTTTAACCTTGATATTTGAGTTTAGAAATTCATATAAATTGACTAAACATTATTTTTGTTTTTTTTTTTCGTAATATTATATATTACGTTGTATTTGCTTCGATTCTTCCAATGATTAGACTAAAAGGTGTTTTTTTTTTATTTTAGTAGCTGTAATCGTCTCAATTATCTAATTGAGTGCCTGTGTGAACAATGTTTTAAGCGGCAATTGAGCATTTTTTAAATTTATTTTGCTCACTGCAAAAAGTTTTGAAAATAGTTATCTTTTTATTTAATAATATACTTTACTGAGGTGTTTATCCATCAAAATTTACCTGGCTTTTTAATTTTTTTTTTTTGGAAAATCTAATTGTAATTTCTAATCCTATTATTATTTTGTTTATTAAAATATTAGTAAAATAAACCTTAAAAAATCCTCTCACATCGATATTAATAAAAACACATCGAGACTTTATGTAAAAATTATGGCATCGATTTTTATATCATTAGTTTGCCATATTTAAGGTATAATTTAAAAACGTATTTGCAATAAAGCAAAGGAAATGTAATAGAAGTGTAATACATACATATAATGTAATTACGATGCTTAATAAATAAATAAAAAAAGTATTTAATAACTACATATACCTATACATCTAATGCTACTATAAATAGAAGCAAAAATAATTAATATTAAAAAATTTATAGATAATTTATCCATATAATAATTAAAATTAAGTGAACTGAAATTGTACATTTATTTATTTAAATATAAACTATAAAACTTACTCTTATTAATTAAATAATTACATACTATTTTTTTTTTTGCTTTTCTGATTTTAGATAAAATGTCTAATCATCTTTTTTTGTTAAAAATACATAATTTTTTACATATAAACATAAAACAGTCTAGACATAATTTCACAAACTAAAAAATTAGTGAAAAAATACGCTTAAATGAAAAACTATTAAATAAAGACACATTTAATTGTAACGTTAATTAAAATTATTTTTTTTTTTGTAATATTTACAATTGTCAATATTTACATATTACTTCTAAAAATTTATAAATTATTTGTTGTTAACCAGTAAAAGAAAAATAAGAAATAGAATTTGCTCATTCGGCGGTGAAAATATGCAAACTATTTAACTTTATGAATCTAGGAAATATGTATATTGTAATAAAAGAATTGTTAAATAATATAATAATTGTTGTATATTAAATAAATTGAATATAATTATATAATAAGTTATTGCTTAATAAGCTGGTGCTTCACTAAGTTGTAAACAAGAGAAGTAAACCTATAAAGAGTAAATAAAAAATAGATTATCTGTATGAATTTGAAACATTTAAAAAATTTAAATATTTTGCAAGGGTGTATATCATTGTCACACTTCAGCTTTTCGTTCGGATTTCTCCAAAGCCCATAGTTTGTTTTAGAGGTGTTACACTGAAAGCGATAAATGCGGTTAACATTGCAGCTGAGAGTACGTTCGTACTTTAATAAAATTCTTTGGAACGTTATGTGTTGCCTGATAATTACATTTAGAATGAGATATATATGTTTATTGTTGAATAAATATATTATACCATTATCTAAATATATTTTTAAATGTGAAGTAAAATAAAATAAATCTAAGAAAATCTCTTATTTTATTTATTTTATTTTAGCGTTATGAAAATAAATACCTTTAATTTATGATTATTTCAGTCCTAATCTTTTCTTATTGCGCGTTTAAACATTTAACGTAATTTGGCGAACTTTTCTGCTGTTAATGTACATACAATATATAGAATATTGAAATAAATTTTTTTCTATTATTTCTGATATATTCCGCAAACATCACATTAAAAAAGTTATTTAAAAAAAACTTATTTTTTCTTCGATTTGTCTTTTATACTCAGACATGTGCTAAGGGTTTTGTTACATTATGTAAAAATATATTTAAAATAGGTAAAGAATTCGAAGGTACATTTATTAAGATAGCATTCAAAATGTGCCACAGAGTTCTCAGAGTTCTAAATATGTATGTATACAAATATAAAAATGTATTTAATTATAATAAAGAAAAAAATATTGAAATTGAATTAAAATGACACATTTTTTTTTGGTTTTTTGTTTAAAAATTAATCAAAGGAATAACAAATAGGAACGAAAAATGGCAGAAACATTTTTATGTCTGATGAATTAAATGAACAACACTTCCCCATTATCCCTTTTAGTACAAAATCGCTCTCATAAAATTCCAGATACGGATTACTAAAGTCAACAGTTACAAAAATTATGGATTACTTTTTACTATATCTATTACGTTGAAAATCATAAGTGCACCCCATTTCCCAGCCCTTTGGTTGAAATTTTTTTTATCGATGGTAGTGAATTCCAGCTAAACCCTTTACAGTGCAAAAATAATTATCAAAATCAAACACTGAGTAAAAAAAATTATACACGAAGGATTGGGAACCTTAAATTGTACATAAATAAAAAAAAAAATATTTAGAGAAAAAGCTATATGGCCCGCCTTTTCTATGAGCCTTATCTTCTGAGTTTCTACAATGGTTACCAGGGTAATATTCAAAAGCTCTGTAGCTAGTTAATAGTGCGACATCTGCCGCAACTTTTAACCTTTTATTTGTATAGCATCCTGGTTAGAATATTTCGACAACTTGTGTGTCGTGATATATATTCACAAAAAAGGTGAATATGACTTATGTCCTGCATTGTTTCTGGATTCTTATTGTTAAAAGTTAGATAATCATAAGGCGTAAAGAAAAAGTTCTTTAGATGATAAGTTAATCAATTGTACATCGATTATTTTGCAGTGGTGTGATTACTAACAAATCAAAAGTTATTTTATATTTATGTTGTTTGCTGTATTTTAATCTTTGCATTATATGAAAGGTAAGCATGGTTATAATTCGAGTTCTACTGTTTACATACATAACACATCAATAATTTTCCGATAACTTACTAGTGTTATCCGTGGAGATTTATTTCTTATATTTATAATATATATTTTATGAGAGATACGAGTACCATATACCTATATCAATGAAGCAAATCTTTCTATGCCTTTTTAAGAAAAGTTAATACAATATTTTCCTGCTCAAAATGTATATACTTG
>JAWMAG010000054.1:8865000-9205000 GCA_037013455.1 Ceratitis rosa
AATTTATTACTTTTAATAAAAAAATTTTTAACCCTGTGTTGAGCTGTAAATGAAAGTATTTGTTAAACTTGAGTTCACCCCTGAAGTATTGTATAATAGTAACCTTGGAATAATAACTTTCGCTTAGAATACATTAGACCGAAAAAAAATATTAATATAAAATTAATAATCACAGAATCCACAAAAAAGAGCAAAATATTAAAGATCCGCAAAGAATACTGGCATACTGTAACCATATATTATACATATATATGTATATATATTGCAACGCAATGGATCTAAATACACATCCTTCAAGTATGGAAATTGCTTCGTACTCATACTCAACAACATCTATGACGTTAGACCTTACTCACGATCCCATTCTTGAAGTATAATGCTACAACTAATACGCACTCAAATTCAAAATTATACAAATATCAGCATATCTCTGACAGGAATATTTCAAATCTTGTCATTAAGTAAAAAATTTCCTATCAGGTCAATGCGTGGCATGTTTAAATATTTATTTCTATGAGCTCTGTGATGCGACATTAAAACATAAAAATAAATTTTTGGTTGACAATGTCAGTGGCAAATGAAGTTTTTTTTTTCAATATTTCGGGACTGAAATTTATTACTTATGGTCTCGAGAATAATCAAATATCTGAACTAATTCATGTAATACTTTTGCTAACTTTTGTTGAAATGTTCTTTTCTGTATAAAATACAGAGATACCACCCTCTCTACGGACGTTAAATACCTTGCGATAATATATGATAGCAACTTAGATGGGGCCGAAATACAGAAGAAAGAACAGATAAAACTTTCACTAGATTATGCGCCTCTAAAGTGGTTGTTAGCAAAAGATGGATCAGGGGAAGTGGTGGCATATATCTAATTTTTTTATTTTATAATCAATATATTGAAATCAAGCTCGACCGTAGCTTTCCAAAGGTTAAAAAAAAGTATGCAATCTTAAGGTATCTGAAGTATCAACCAAACATTTTTCTGATAGCAGCTCGAATTGGTTTGGACACCCAACTCGATACAAACTACTGCAGAGAGTCTATCAACGGTCATGGTTTCACACAACATTACTTGAGGTTGTAAAGTACTTTACATGACCATTGGTATTCTCCCATTAGCGGTACTGCTTTCAGAGAGTAGAAATTTTTTTCTCATCGGAGAGCACAAAGTTCGTGCAAGCGGAACAACTCCGTTGCTCTTTCGAGTCGAGTTTTTGAGTCTTTGTCTCGCTTTTCCTAATATACAAACCAATTATTGTGCTTTATGAAGTTCAAGAGATTACTGATGTCTAAAGATGCAAGGCAATCGATTATCGAGAAATCGTTAATCGTTGCACCGAAGAATGGCCGAAATAATTTTCGTTCTGACCTTTATTGCTGCTGTTGTGAAAAAGTCAGTACATAAGAGAGTATCCGGTTATTATCCTGTTTAGAAGGATTAAAAACTTAGTTATTTTCTCTTTGATCAAACGCCATATTTAACTGGTCACATAACAAGAGATTTCACTTCACCATCTGTTGTTGACCTATCTGTCAGAAGCTAATTCTGAAAGTCAGTTTGCAGAGGGGCGAGTATGTCCACATCTAAGTTTACCGTGTTTATGACTATTCCTTCTCTCTAGCCAACACGTAGGTCTCGAAGTTCCATGGTCGTGTGATTACATTGAAGAGGCTTAATAGTAGCCTGGATGTCAGAATATATTGTAATAGGTTGAGTTTTCAGTAAAGGTTTGCCGGCGGGAGTTTAACTCGAATTTCAAGGTTTTTCGTAGTGAATGAAGCCAGCGCTTTAGTAATGAGTGTAGAGACAATTCGATGAACATTGTACTGGCCACCAGGCAGTGGCTCATAAAATAATATGAATTTGTTTTCGAAAAATACTTTATTACTAAATATATTATATTTAGAAATTATTAAAATCTACTAACCATTTTGTGAAAATCGAACGGCTATTTGTTGAAATTGTTTCAATTAGCTAATTGAGTGCTTGTGTGAACAATGTTTAAAGAATTGAGTTATCGCAAATATAAGTCACTCTTCCTAAGAAGAATAAAATTAGGAAGCTTCTTGAAGATTTTACAGAAGACACAATTTGAGCAACTTTTGTATAGGTAACTGGAGGAGCTTTCGTACCAACTACGCTTTGAGAAGAAATTTAGAATTACAAAATGTACAGTAGCAAAATAAAATTAAATGTAAATAATCAAAAAAAAAAACAAGAGAATATACGAGTCACAGGCACGTTTGACCCAAAAAGCAAAAAAAGGCCATGTTTCGTGGACATATTCAATTATTTATATATGAATATATGCGACAGGTTCAAGTGCAACGCTTTTTAGTACAATACGTGTGCGACACCATCATGCCAACCATGCTTGTTACCCATGGCTTTGTTCTTTCTTTCCCAGCATTATGAAAAATACTTTATGATCTTTGGCCCGTCTACGCAATAAACTTAGCTTGCTCCTTCACTTGTCATACAAAGATCTACAAAGCCATGCAAGCATGCATATAAGTAAACATACGTGTGTATGTATATATGTTGTCAGATAAAATGTATTTAGAATGCAACATCAGTGACACTTTATGAATGCCACCAAAGTTCCGCCCAGCAATGCCATATGTGTGTACTTCTACGCTCGCTTTGCCTTGATGTGGCGCTAAAAATAGCTGCCGGGAAGACACTTTGCGCATTCGTCGTTTTAATATTTATTTTATTTTTTAGTTTTTATTTTCGTCCCACTCTCGCCCGCTTTCTACTCACGCTCTCCTTTCATAATGTTCTAATAATGATTTTACTGCACTTTTAGACACCACATGTGTGTAATACAGTAACAGAGTGTGTGTATATACATATTTTAATATGTGTAATTTATTTTTTTTATACCCTACTATGATATGTAGGTGGGTACATTTAGCTTGTTCATGAATGAAAAACGCAAGGGAGAGCATGAAATATTCCAAATTTGTAGAGACTTTTTACGAACACCTAAATGTTTAAAATTTTAGGATAAGAAGCAGGTTATTTATATTAGCTGCTTTGAAGCTATGAAATAAATAGCTTTGGCAATAAATCATAGTATACTTCAGCTCTCTAGGCCAAATTTTTTTTATAAAAACTTGAAATTATTTACTAAAAGTTATAGTATAAGGTTTCGCAGAGGCATTCTGATCTTGATAGAATAAAATGCTGTTTGTTACGTTACCGAGTAGTTTTATTTTGGCCTCAAATAGAAACAAATAATTTGAATACTTTGATATAATCGGCTCAATTTGCTTAAGTCTACTTATATCAATTAAACTACATCCTCGTCATATAATTTACAATAATTCCCAATTAACCAAAATTCATTTCTCTAATAGAAGAATCTTCTAAGTGAAAGTTGGGTCATATGTGAAAGTGTTAAAGTTATTGACATAATCACTTGCTGCACTCTTCAAGTGGGCATCCCGCCTCTGCTACAACAGCATGTGATCTTGATTAACTGACTTATCGAGCTTCTTTCAGCAGAATACTTAAAAATTATATTGCCATCCTTTATTTGTCTGCCTCTTGGAAAACGGTAAGGTTTCTCTTTTAACGTGGCAAAAAAAAATTTTCAAAATTAACCCAACATCCTTAAGGTCTATCATACTAGTACTATTATTCCCTAACTTGTTCAGGTATCTTTGTCAATCTCGGTAAAACACCTAGCTCCAAGAGAAAATATTGGAAAAAATGCTAATGTGGTAGGCGACACCAAATAGTAAGTATGTCAATAGACCGCTGGAGCAGAAAAGAAATATATAATAAAACTTGGGTTAAGCGTTTAATGCAACCAGGAAAAGAGGGAGCACACTACCTCACCAAAACTCTCAATCTGGCTTTGACCACCCTAAATATATCGTGTATTTATAGAAAATGGGTTTTAATTGGCCAGCCATTTAATATGGGGAAACCATGCAATAAAAGATAATCATATCGGCCGATATATCTGTTTTTGCCCGAAGCGAAAACAATTGAATTCTTACGGCTTCCGTTCTTCAAAAATTAAAACCATAAACTCACACATAAATTATAGGCGTGCCCGCGAGCCGTCCTAGTATCCCTGGATCTGTCAAAAGCCTTTGGCATTATCCGTTCAGTGCTTGGCTTGAACTCAATGTGAAAGTAGGTGGCGTAAAAATTCTAAACCAACAACCCAAAATTACAGGGAGTCGCATTCGACAGCTCCTTTACTCCTTGTACGACCGCAATTGCCACAAAGAGCCACACCCTTAGCCGGCAGTACCTTGTGAAAAGCCTAAGAAACTATCAAGATTACCCAAACGAATATTTACATAAGGCTTAACTACCACCTAGGCAGGGAAGTATTCGTCTATACATACCATCATAAACATGAACTGCTTAACAGGACGGCGTACGTACTGAAAGTCTTTAAACGTCATTCACCGTGAGTCCGTCAACATGTTTTTCAATCGTTCTCGAAATCCAAACACTAACAGTTGGAAACGAAGAGCTCGAGAGGAAAAAAAGCAACAACAACAACCAGGAAAATGATACCATCTTCGAAGGCGAGGTTATCGATAATAGTGAATATGTTCTTCTGGTTTTAGAAACCACCGGTAGATACCAAATTATCATAAGAGTTTGCTTGGATGGTGAGCTCTATTAGGTTAATATTCTCTATTTGTTCATACGGATGTAGAAGGCAATGCAAAGGCTTCACACTGGCGTCCATGTCTTTCACCATTTTGGCATTACTCTAAGAAAATGCTAAATATTCGTCGTAGACAGGGCGATTAAAATATTGATACTGCCCTGCCAGCTGCAGCCTTACAAGGAAGGATGCGGGTGGTTTAAAGAAAATAAAATAGTTTATCAAATCAAGCGGACTGACCAGGGTTTCTCTTTTCTTTTTTTCGACGCTGAATCCAGCGGTACACGCCTCCTGCCCAACAGACTGACGGCCGCAGCTGAAGGAAAATCGAAAGATCCAAAAGACCGGTGACAGTTCTAGACCGATCCCGGAAAGTCACGGTTAAACTTGGATCTTACACACAGTGTCTAGGCGATTTTAAAGGGATGGTAAAGTTAGGTTCAGTAAGTAGGAATGGGCTAATGGTAACATTGAACCTACTGAACAGCTTACGAGCTGTTGCTTTCGGCACTGTTCTCAATCCCCACTTTCAATTAGCCAACCAGCCATATTAATTTGGAAGAAGAAGGAATGTGTCTCAATTTTCAAACCCAAATAAACTCAGCTCTTCCTTATTAGTTCTTTCTTTTTAATTGCTGCTGAGTGGCTGCTATCAGTGCCAGGCAAATGCACTGCACTTGAACTCATTGAGCCACTTTTAAGTTATGTTTTATTTTTATTATAATTTTTTCTCTTATAAATATATATACATATGTATATGCGTATGTACATTCGAGTATGTACCTAAGAGCAAATGCCATATACTTGTACACATGTATTGTTGTTTGGTTTGGTAGGAACGCTGTTCTACAATTCTCTGTTTGTTTTCATAACCGTTTCATTTGTGTCTATTTTTGGTTTCATGGGAATATTCAACATATGCTTTAATTTTTCAATATGGAATATGACCCACGCGCATACAAACACGCGCAAGTGGATATCAAATATACAAATGTACACGCATTGAAAAACTTACAGAAATTTAAAAACTCTTCTGTTCTACATTTGAATTCCAATTTTTTCATAAATATATACAGTATTTATTATTTAAACTTCACTGATTCACTTCATACCACCGCGACTGAAGATACTGATTATCCCTACAATCCCAACTTCTCCCGCCACATTCCTTGTTTTCGATACAATCTCGTTTGCTTATGCGGCTCCTTATGCATCTCTCGCAATGCCCAGTTGGGGCTGGATTGCGCTCCCCCGTTATGGAAAGAGGGCGTCTGCTATTCATTTAACACTTTGCGATAATAAGCGTGCACTTGTAATGCAATACATATACTTCCTTTCATATACCTACATACCCAGCAGCTCTTTCTCTCCCTCACTCCCCCTCTCGGATTGCTCCAATTTTAAGTAGACTCTTTTCTGGGCGGTGTTTGGAGTCAAAGTTGATGGGAATGTTGTCATATCTTCAAATCATTGTTGTTGTTGTTTCTTTTGTTGTCAGTATCTGTCAATTAGTTACTTGCTCATACACAAGCGTTAAAATATCCTTGGTATGCAATTCTTGTTCTCACTGCTGTTTCAGTTGGTTCACCCATTTCGCTTTCGGTAGAAATTCTTTTCCCACAATTTGAAAGTTTTAATTACCCTGGTGTTATTAACGGTTCAAGAAGTTTTAAATTTATACTCTTAATATACACGTGTGTACGTATGTATATATGTAGTTATCCATATAAAATTTGTTTGCTGTAGTAAGTAAGTAATGAGGGTAAGAAAGTTTTGAGGGAGTTCCGATGTATTAATTGAATTCTCGTTGCAAGGAAGCAGAACTGAGTGAGTTCACAGGAACAACAGAACTTGCAAATATTATTGAACAGAGTATTATATAATCTATATTTTTCATCTAACCTTTTTTTCATATACACCGTTCTTCCCGATCGTAGATAATTTTGCTTATTTAGGGACCAGCACGTAGAAAAACTCTTGGCAACAGCTGCGCTACTACGGACTTAGTAGTCCATTGAAAAGTGAAGTACTCTCTCGGCAAAGCAAAACCATACTCTGCAAGTGCCTCCTTCTTGTCATAGGGTGCAGAATCGGACAACATCCGATAAGTCGGCCTCGAAAGCCTTCAGGGAGAAAAGTTTTGCGAACCATTTACGGTCTTTATGGCATCGGCAACGGCGAGTAACGCAGACTATGGAACGGCAAGCTGATATAAACATAGTTCATGAAATAAATGTACAGGTAGTTTCATTTGGCATTTCCAAACGGTTGCGAAAAGCGCCGCTTCTGGCGACACCTGGATGAATTTTGTAAGTGGTGGAAATACTACGTGATTAAGTCATATTCATGGATAGCGTTATTTATCTGTATCTCGCGTTGTATAAATCCGATCGGGTTCCGCTAGATGGCGTTAGAAATATGATATTTCGTACTAAAAAATATTTTAAGACAGTTTTGTTATTGGTTGATTCTGTTTTGTTTAAGCGTGCGTCAAAGATGGACACTAGAAGAGAAAATACGATGTATTTTCCAGTTTTTCTTTGATAAGGGCAAAAACGCAAGCTCGGTGGCTGAAAATGTGAATAGCATTTATGGTCCTGATCCTGTTACAGTCAATCATGCATAACTTCGGTTTCATTCCGGTAATTTTGATGTAAAAAATTCTTAACGGAGTAGAAGGTCAATTGTCAAAAATGCCGATGAAATCGTGGACTTTTTCGAGTCCGACCGTGATGTAAACACTATTTCGATTGCACAAAAAAAGTTTGGAACCATTTGTATAAGGCTGGAACGAAAAGAAAACATTAAAGCATTCAATTTCACACAAAAATAATAGATTTATTTTTACAACACCTAATAAAAAGTTTGCTCCCTTTCCACCAAGCGCTGATTTTTGCATTCATTTGCCTACTTAGTCCGAAGTAGCGCCTGTTGACAAAAGTGATTCTGTGTAGGTCTTCAAGGCTGACTTTCTTATTGGTGTTACAACTGGTCCTCGCAGGTATGACTGTCAATAGGGACGTGCAAAGCAAGGATCTCTAGTGAACCCTTAGAGATCGAATATCTCGGAAGGGTTTCACTAAAAATCACTGTTTAAAGTATTTGAAATGAGGATGCAATAACAGGAATTGCATGTTGCCATGTACTATAATTGGCACTGCATACCCAGAAACAGGGCTACACCCCATTATTACCCTTGAGCATTTTCTTTTGACTCACTTTAATCGTTCCATATTATTTTCTTTTCGTAATAACAGTATTTTTTCTTTGTTTATATTATGAGGTGTTAACTTCTTTTCATGACTACACCTATATACCATTAACTGTACATATGTACATACATATTTATTCCGTCCGTAAAAGCGATTTGCGACAATTTGTATTCAATCACGCGAAACAATTTTCTAACCACTAATTTAACATTAATTACACACTTGCTTTATCTAATTGCATTGCATATATTTATATTATTAAATACATTTACGAACAAACTTATATTCGTTTGTTTGTACGAGTATATATTTTATTTAATTAGAACGATATACAATGCATAGACATACATATCTTGCGTTGATAGCCTAAAGTACTTAATTAATTAACATATTTACGAAGTATTAATTAGGTATGTGTGATTAAGTAGAGGCAGAGATGAGTTGAATTATTATTATTAAACAACCCAAGAAGGAAATTTACAGTTTAATTTTAATGAAATTATAATAAGTATTTAAACAGTTGCCGAGTGGTTAGCGGTACATGTTCATTCAAACATTGAAACACAGATTAGACCAACATACAAAATTATATAATCTATAAAAATCTACAGAAATCTATATACAAATTTTATGTTCGTTTTTAAATATCCACAAATCTCTAAAAGCTATAGACCGACTGATTTTAAAGTTGTTCGAATTGTTTCCATGGTTTCTAGAAAGGTTTAAACGAAAGTGGACCAAAGGCTGACCTAATCGCAAAAATTTTATGGTATATATGGTTTGATTTACTTGAAATTCGCTATAAAGGTGGCTTTTTACTTAACCTAGTGGGAAGAATATTCTTCCCTCCGGGAAGTGAACTAGAAGCCGGACTATTCGGAAAAATTGTATTAGGTTGAGCCAAAAGAAACCTGCGATTTTTCATACAGACGGCGTTGATAATTTTTTTGAACGGCTTGTGACTATTTCTTTCTTTTGACAGTTGTAAGCTGTCACTTTTAGCTTGCTTTGGAAAAAGGTAAGCGTATCTTTGTTTATATTTGTTTGTTTGGCGTTAATTTTAATATGGAGTCTACAAAGAAACATTTTCGCTATATTTTACTTTATTATTTTCTTAAAGGATGAAGTGCAGCGCAGGTTGCTAAAAAGTTGCATAATTTGTATGGTGATGAGGCCTTAAAAGACACATAGTGTCAAAGTTGGCTTGTCAAATTCCGTTCGAGAGATTTTTCACTCAAAGGTAAGCCACGTTCAGGTCGGCCAAGTGAAGTTGATGATGACGATATCTAAGCTATAATCAAATCGAATCGTTATGCAACTGAACATGAGATTGAAGTGAAGTTAAGTATACTAAAATCAACCATTCATAATCTTATACGATGTCTTGGACTGGTAAAAAACTTGATATTTGGGTACCACATTAATTGAAAGAAATTCTTTTAACTGGCCGCTTCAACGCTTGCCAAATCCGTCTTAAACGCAAAGAAGCGGATCATATTCTGAATCAAATAATAACTGGAGATGGAAATGGATTGTTTACAATAACGTCAATTGAAAACGAGCATGGTTCAAACATGATGAAGCACCACAAACCACAAAGACTGATATTCACCAAAAGAAGATTATGCCGTCAGTTTGGTGGGATTGGAAGGGTGTAGTATATTTTGAGCTGTTTCCAAGGAACCAAACGATTAAATCGGATGTTTACTGTGAACAACTGGACAAATTGAATACATCCATCAACGAGAGGCGGCCTGAATTGGTCAATAGTAAAGGTGTCATATTTATTTTATGTCACCAGGACAATGCTAGGCCGCACACATCTTTGGTCACTCGCCAAAAATTGAGAGAGCTTTCGAAAATGACGAAGTTATAAAATTGCACTTGATTCAGTTTTTTAAAGGTAAAGGGCAGAAGTTCTATGAGCGTGGAATAATGATTTTGCTGGAAAGATGGCGAAAGGTCATCCAACAAAATAGAAATTACATAATTGATTAAAGTTCATTATAATATATAAAAAAATGTATTTACTTTCTTTTAAAAAACTGCTGCTTTCTTTTGGGGCAACCCAGTATTTATGGTTCAATTTACATGAAAATTCGGTTCATAGTTGGTTTTTTTTTGGGAAAAAATCGTAATTATAGTTCTTATCATGACTTTTAAAAAATATACACATTCATGTTTCGTTTTAAATAGTTTGGATTTCATGGAAATGAACTAGGGCCCTGGAACCATTATCTATTTGCTCGAAATACAAAGATTATACTTAAAAAAAAATATTATATGTTAAAATGATTTTCCAGAATTTGCGGCAATGTTATATAAAGAAAAATTTTAGCAATTCTTGAAGGGAACAACTTTCACATTTATATCTCTATGTATTTACATACACGTAACAGATTTTGAAATGCACGAGACTTCAACATATTTCCTTCATTTTCCCATGCAAACACACAAAACTTATGCAAATATAATAATATCACTAATGAATGAGCGCTGCAGTGTGTAGAAAATGTGTGTTATTTACACTCTTTGAGGTGATGACGCGCATGACGTGGATGACGGTTGTTTCTTGGAGTGCTGACAACTATTAACTGTCTTGTGGTACTGACTTATATTTCCAATTAGTTTATGCAGCAAAAAGAAACTAAACATAAAATAAGCAAATTGCTTACATATATGAATGGCAATATCCGCGTAGTTTTTGTGGCTGAGTCAACTATCGGGCAAGAATCACTGAAATGATATACTGGTTAACTTAACGCAATCCGAAAAATAGTTTCCTGATGAAAAATAAGGGAAAAGAACGATTATTGCTAAAGGCTTCAATTCTAGCCACAAAACCAGCAGTTTCAATATCAAAGAAGCCATTAACCTATCGACTTAGAGGCCAGACCTTAGAGCCACGAGGAGCCTTAAAAAATAGTTTATACTTCCTCCTATTTATGTGCGGTTGCGGTAGCCGAGTGGTTAGCATTGCGTACTGCCATTCGGATGGCCAGGGTTCCAGTCATGGTTCGACCAACATCCAAAAGTTATAGAAAATTAATTTAAATAAAAAATTAAATTTATTTTTATAATTGCGGTCACTCCTCGGCGGGGAATGTCAACCCCTACGAGTGTATTTTTCACATGTATGCAGAACTTTAATTATTTTATCAAAGATAACTTTTCTGGCAGAAAAATGCCGAAATGCTTGATCATGAAGAGAATTATGAAGATTCAAAGTTCGGATGTCAATTAACCACTTAAAATATAATGTTACGAAGGGAGCTAATACCGGCAGAGCTAATCAGATATTTTGGTGAAGAACCGTCAAAGTCTTTCTTCTCTTCGACAGCACCAAAAGTAGTTCCCCCTTTGCAGCTGTGTATGTATTTGTGTTCCCGCTAAACTCACAAAGCTGTGTAAATTGACGCTGAACAATACGAAGAACCTGTTCGGTAACAAACGAGATTTCAGAGAGGATTAATACCATTCGCGTGACCTTTCAGCATGATAGGGGAGCAAATAATAAGAGCTGCAAAGCCAAGTTACAGACAAACGTATGGGCGTGTTAATGAAAGAAAAAAAGGCATAACGTCTGCTGTCGTCAGGTAAACACCAACAACAATCTTTGTCTTGAAATCCAACGCAGGATTACTCTTATAAACTAGTAATACTTGTGGTTGAGCAGAAAGTTGAAAAGTAAGGTACTCTCATAACTTTCGTCCTTCTTTATAGTGTAAAAACGTGGACGAATTGTCGAGATGAAGGTTTCAGCGAAAGATTTATAGTCCTTTACGAATTGGTAATGGGGATATGAGATAAACCATAGAAGGGGAAGAAGACTGTACTCCTCCAAATGTACCCGGTTTTTTCACTTGCTTTTTTCAACTGGCGTCTAGATTTTTATGTTTTCCTCATTTTCTTCCCCCTTTGAGGTTATGTTGTAATACAAATCATTATACTGATGACCATCATGTGAGATCCCTAACAGGAATAAAGGCTGATTTTATGAGGTGTGTGCTTTCTTTCTTGAAAGCTCTTTCAGAGAATTAAATATAATTGGACTAGGCCTTTCCTTCGTCCAATACCGCGGTCTCTGCTGAGATGCATTAGAATAAAATATTAAATAATTTTATCGGTGTCAATGTTCATTTGTACTTATATGCGTTGGAAGATAACTAAATCTGAAGAAATCTTTTCAGAAGGACTATATAATATAATGAACCCATCTGGATGGTTTCACAAAGTGAGCAATAAATTAAAAAAGAATACATCTGAGAGGCAGATGGACTGGCGTGCCTAGCTAAAGCAACTCAGCTTGTCATTCTGATCACGTCGGTATAGATTTACATGGGTGTTTTTCTTCTCTCTCCTCTTCTGGTACTTACATACATACTTCGAAGTTAATAGATATACCATTTCATATTCATGCAATGTATGAAAAAAGCTACAATTTTGATATTATTATGAGAATGGAATTTCATTTTTTTCTATATTAAAAATTTCACTATTTTGTAGTATTCACTGTTTTGTAAAGCAGTGCGTGCACTTGATGTGTAAACAACTTTATAACAGCCAACTATTTATAGAAAGCTCAATTATATGAGCATAAAAAGCATAATCTCACCCTAAAATATTTTTAAAACTTTATGAATAGACAAATAAATATTTATATGTATGCCTACATATACATATTTATTACAAAAATTCTTTTACCGCCTAACTCATTTCATTTCCAAAAGCATAAATTACTTACGTCGATGATAAACAAATCTATTTTTAATCAAATCAAATGTTTTTTCCACAAATTTTTCATGCCCACCAGACATAACAATTATAATTTTGCTAAAAATAAAATGTGTACGTAGAGTAGATACTTGTATATTGCTCAAGTTATATATGATTGAGTTTTGGCATTTAATGTGTGAATTTTTTTGAAATGATTTTTTTTTATAAATTAGTCATGTTTTTCAAAAAAATTAATTAATCAAAAAATCATCTAGTTATATTTATAATTTTTTGGTTAATTTATTTTGATAATATTTTTATATAATTTGTTTTTTTTTTTTTTTGATAACTTAGACCAGCATTTCTCATGCTCACTATTTCATCCTTTTCGATTATTTTCGCTATTTCATGCGGTTGCCTAGAGAAAATTAGCCCTTTGCTTATGCATTAAAAATGCTATATTTACCACTGATATCATGTTGTAAGCGGGAAGTTGAAAATCTAAACAAAATTTTGGAAAATTCTAAGATTACTAAATCTTCTATACATTCCAACAGATGTGTTACGAAGTAATGATACATATATACATACAAACATATTTAGATATAAGCAAGAAGCATAAAGTGCATATAAATAGCAATTGCTGTATGCATTAGACTCCTACTCGTACATATGTTGCATGCAACATGCAGCATGCGTTCCATCCAATGGCAATATAACGCTAGAGTGGCCGCTGTATTTCACTCGAAATACTAAAAATAACACTTAAAATGATATAAGTGCACTAAAAATAAAAAAAATTCAAATGAAAGAAAACCGTTAAATGTACTGAGATACATTTTTAAATATTTAGTGGAATAATTTGGATGGCACAAGTGTAGGAGTTTGAAGGAAAAATTATGTTTTAGGAAAAGGAAATTGCTTGAAATAAACTTTTGTATCGGGGTTTTTTGAAATAAACTCTTTACATAATTTATAACATTGCGAAAATTCAAATCTAGAATGAGATAATTATGCTTTCCATTTCATTAAATTAAGTTGGACGAAGAAATGTTTGATAACTAATAATACTTGTATTAATATCATGCGCTTAATAATAGACAATTTGCTGTCTCATTATACATACTTCGTAATGCCGCTTGAAGAAAATTGTAATTTTTTGCTAATTTAAGTTTTTATAAGGTTAATTTTGTTGCAAATAAGTACCTAATTTGGTGCATGTGTGAACAGAACTTTAGTCCATTGTTGCCCATAAGTTCTTAGAAGTAGATATTATCTCACAGAAAGTGTTGCTTTTTTGCTTATACATTACTTCGACTTCCAAGACTTCACAGAAATTGCATACAAAAAGTAGCAAATTATAGAGATCTATAGCCCTTTTGGAGGTCCCGCGTGAGTCGGGTCAAGCTGTCATGTTAATTTTGTTTCAGTATTGTTTGGCATTTCATAATGGAAAGACTAACATCTGAACAACGTTTACAAATCATTCAACTTTATTACCAAAATTCAAGTTCTGTAATGTAAAAAAAGTACTATTCGCAATTATTGTATTATTGGATAATATTCAACCGAACGAAGACCGTGGAGAGTCGTTCACAGCAACTCGGACTGGCGTATGGAACGGCTTGGCATATTTTACTTTGAGATCTTAAATCAAAAGCGTACCAAATACAGCTTATGCAAGAACTGAAGCCGCTTGATCTTCCTTAGAGACATCGTTACGATCTATGTGCTATTGAAAAGCGTCAAGAAGATCCGACGTATTGAGCAAAGTTTTTTTCAGCAATAAGGCCCATTTCCTGGCTCATGGAGTAAAACAAGCAAAATTACAGTGAAATGCAATGAAAAGCAACCTAAGCCCATATTTCTTCAAAAATTATACGGTGAGGACGTAAACGTCAATGCCGATCGTTTGGCACAATGATAACCGACTATTTGGAGCCTGAAATTGAAGCTCGTGATCTCGCCGAAATTTCAACAAGACGGCGCCTCTTCCCACATATCAATGGATTTATTGAGAGAACACTTCAGTGAGCAGGTCTATACGGACAATCCCGCGTCGATTCAGGCCTTGGAACAAAACAGCATGCGTGTCATTCGCCAGTTCCCGATCGAAATGTTCGAAGAAGTCATCGAAAATTGAACTCAACGGATGGACCATCTGAGACGTAGCCGCGGTCAACATTTGAAAGAGATAATACTAAAAAAAAAAAACAAGTACCAAAGAATGTTCTTTCGAATGATAATAAACATTCCCCATTATATTTGAATTTTCTGAATTTT
Organism: Ceratitis rosa; assembly: GCA_037013455.1. Classification (NCBI taxonomy): domain Eukaryota; kingdom Metazoa; phylum Arthropoda; class Insecta; order Diptera; family Tephritidae; genus Ceratitis; species Ceratitis rosa. The sequence continues at coordinate 8,879,861 of JAWMAG010000054.1, forward strand.
CTTTCAAAGAGTAGGGAACCGTGGAATGGATCACCATTTGTAATAAATAAGTATGTACTAGTTACCATTGCGTACTGGCGTTCTAAAAACCAGAAATTTAATTTTTCTGATTGTAGTCACCCCTCAGCAGAGAATGTCAAGCTCTCCGAGTGTGTTTCTGAATAAACTGTAGGTCCCTCCATTCGTTGGAAAACATCAAAACGTATACCACTAGTTGGAAGAACTTTAACCATGCAAATCGAATTTTTATTAGACAAAATTTTTTTTTTAAATTTTTAAATTTGATTGCGTCGAAAACTTTATTGCATTATGCAATATTAATTAATTTATTTTATTTTTCCATATGTACGTGTATGTATGGTATGCCAACCCTAAAAGGATACGTTAGGAGCACTTAAATGGGAACTTCATGGCTGATGAACTTGAAAGGTAGACACGATTATGCACATTTACCACCATCATTACGACAAACAAATATACCAAGCAATTTCTTTATTTAAAAAAAACAAAAACAAAAATGAATAAAATGAAACCTTCAATGAAATCTTTTACTAAATACAAATAAGTCTGCTCCCACTCGAGTATTAAATCTGCGTAAATCCATGTAAATATACAACGTTTAATAGAATTTTTAAAACATGCTTAAACAATACAATGCAATGCAAGTACATCAACTGAAAAGCCCCCACAGAGAGCTCGAAGGTTTTTGTGGCGTTACAAAGTTGGCAAGCAACAACAACTCAGTTGAGCTAAAGGATTGAAATGGCTCATTTACTTTTCGAGCTGCATTTTAAGGAATATTTTATGTATATACCTACTATGCTATAAATGGATACATACCTACGCACACATACATATTTGTACATTCATCGCATAACAATTTGTATGCCACCGCCTCCATCAAAGCTTCTCATTATACACTCATGCACCCTACAAGCAGTTTTCTACACCCCAAAGCAATTACAAATGAACCATGTATATATGCACATATGTACCATAGGTATGTACGTAAGTATGCATGTGCATATACCCCACATAGATTAACTTGAGCATTACACTTGACATATATATTCATTACAAGGAGAGTAACACACTCATACATACATTTGCGCGAATATAAACTTGCCACTATGAAGAGGTGTATAGGTGTACTCGTATGGGGAAAGTGCCTGCAGTGAAATTTTTTTCGGGGTCGCAAGCAAGCAACTAAGTAAATGCCATACCAGTGTGTGTATGTATGTGTGCACGGTTCTTGTTTGCAGTAATATAATGTAGATTACAGTGTTGAATGTCAAAATAATTTAGTCGAAGGAACCTAAACAGTTTGTTACAAATGTCTCTGTTTCTCCCTCTCCCAAAATGTAAGACTTACTCATCTGCGATTATAATTTATATGTATGTATGCCTTAGCAATAGGACATTATATGTTGTGTCAAGTTAATATCAGTACTAATTATTTAGGTTATGTCCACAAGATGAGGTTACTTACTCATTGCTCTTAAGCAACAGAGATCTAAAGCCACAGGTTCAATGAAGTAAAGAAGCATTGAGAATGTCTTGTGAGAAGGTTAATCTCTATGTGATGTTATGCTAAAGAAATACTCAGAAATACTGATAGTCGAAACCATTAACCATTTATATATACCTCCTACTCGAATATAAACGAGACTTTATCCATAACTCGACAAGGACAAGACATATGGCCATACTTTTTTTTTGCTTAGGTTGGCAGGACTGTTATATGTTTACATGTCATTTGTCAATTTGAGCGCGATCTGTCACATAGTTTTATTTTTACGGCACTATAAACAAGTCAACCTCGAGTGTGGTTTTCGAATTTTACTATGGAAATTAACGTTGAGCAAAGAGTTTGTTTGAAATTTTGTTATTCCAATGGAATAAGTGCGACGGACGCAATGAAAATGTTGCAGAAGGCATATGGGGAGTCTTGCCTATCACGTGCAGGTATTTTTGATTGGTATAAGTCGTTCAAGGACGGCCGTACATCGCTGAAGAACTTGCCCCATGATCGTCGTCCAGCAACGTCAATAAACGAAGAAAATGTCGAAAAAGTAAAGAAAATTGTGTTGGAAAATCGTCGTGTGACTGAAAGAGAGATAGCTAGTGAACTCAACATATCAAATGGATCCGCTCATAGCATTATTCACGATGTTTTGGGCATGAGACGTGTGTCTGCTCGACTTGTTCCAAAATTGTTGCTCATACGCCTCGTCTTGTACGCGATTATTTGACCAAAAACAACGTAAATACTGTTCCGCAAGCACCGTATTCACCCGACATGGCACCGTGTGACTTTTTTCTTTTCCCTAAACTCAAATTGCCGCTTCGTGGAAAGCATTTTCAGTCGATTGAAGTCATAAAAGACAATTCGAAGAAGGAACTGAAAGCCATACCTAAAGCGGCCTACCAGAAGTGTTATGAAGATTGAAAAAAAAGGTGGCATATGTGTATCGCCTCTAATGGTGACTATTTTGAAGGGGATAAAATAAATATTGAAGAATAATTAACCGTTTTTGGTTTTATTGAACCCTTTATATTTGAGCAGAAGGTATATGTATATATATATATATATATATATATATATATGTTCTTCCTAACGACCGATGGATATTATGGGAAGCTTTTATTTCATGCCAGAAATACACTCGGAGGGCTTGACATTCTTTGATGAGGGGCAACCGCAATTAGGATAACTAATTTTGGATGTTAGTCAAAACAGGCCATACAGCAGTAAGCACTGTTAACCACTCGGTTATTGCAGGCGCCAACCAACCATTAAACATTGCTCTTTAAATTTCAATATCCACAAATTTAGTCGAGGCTACTTCCTATAAGGGAAATATTATTTGCAATTTGTTTATTGTCAAGTTGGAAGTTTTTTCTTAAGGATTTAATATTGATTCGAAATGATCTCCTACCAGTCCGCACGTTAGCCAAGCAGCCATATATTCTGACTTTCTCAAGTATATAATAAACTAATCTAAAACTTATAATCTGAGACTGCACTGCCCATACCGGATATCTTAAGTAGCTCATTTACGACAGATTCACTTTCACTTCTTCACTAAAGTTAAAAATATTATTCAATATTATTTAAAAGAATTAATGCTTACGTCGAAAGATGGTATATAGGGTAAGCGGATGTCTGCCGATGCCGATGGGCCTTTAGGATATCCATTAGAATATTACTTTAAACAACTTAAAACAGTTTCGTATGTATGTATCATACAACTGTCATGTAAAGCGGGTGAGTTACAAAATCCCCATTTGAGTTCCAGCATCCTTTTACAGGTTTATAAGGCAATAGCAGCCTATCTTACCTTATCTTCCAAGTTCGGTTTTATTAGAGTTTAAAGTTAGCCTCAAGTAGCTTTTTTCCTCACCTACGGATACTACAGTACAATTTATGGTGCTGAATTTGGTTTTCTGAGTTTCCTCGTGAGCATTTAAGTATAAGCTTAGGATTGTTTGCATAGGTGCAATGGTGATTGTACAATATGTGAGAATTTTAATTGAACCCAAACATCCACATCGCCAGCGTAAGCCAATCCTTTCCATTATAAATCCAACAACAATTTATTCATTGTTAGGATTCAGAAAATTCTTTTGAAGAGTTGGGGACTTGGAAAGACCTGCATAACGTTTAAGCTTCCACCTTTAAAATTATGAGCCTACGCGTGAGTAAATAATCAATCTAATATCAGAAGAAATACTGAAAATCCCAGCTTTTTACGCCCGTTCATTACGGCCCTTGGTGGAGTCCTATGAAAAGCAATTTCTATGTCAAAGAAGGTCATGAGAATTTATTATTTTTGCTCTAGAGAAGAACTAAGTTTAAAGGCACTTGCAAATTCATTTTCTTCATAATAGTAAACAGCCATTTTTGCACACCTTTTTACATTCTTACACACATAGCTATTGTATATTCGAAACTCTGCAATTCAATTTGAAACTACTTAACTTTATCGATTTACCTTAATTGGAGGAACAGAACACAAAGCAATTAAACTGTTTTGAAAGTTATTGGATTTTCCATACTATTCGTTGCGTTTGGCTCACTGCACTTCAAAATTGTTTGCAAAGTACATATGTACATACCTGGTGCACGTATATATATATGTGCTAATGAAATGTCTTTATATGGATGTTTGTTTAGTTTTAAATTTTTGCGTAAATTGCAAAAAACTCATTATAGTTAAATAAGTTTTCGCAATTTGATAAACTAAATATGAAAGTAGTATTAATTTTCAAAAATTTTATTAAATTAATTTGAAGGAAATTTATAGAATGAAAGAAGAATTAAGATTTTAAATAGCTTAAAGAGCTTACTTCTTTCTGTTATTCACAAAGAAAACGTTTTATAGAGAAAATTTTTGCTGGCCCGTTGAAAATTTGCACATAAAGATAGGATATTGCAATATCTGCCTAATGAGCACTTGCTATTGAGTTGCTTTAAAGTTGGATAGAGAAAATGTGTAAAGAGATATAAGAGAGGGTTGAGTTAATCGAACGAAAATGGTTTTAACACTCTACTTCTCAAACTTCATTTTTGGGGAAAAATCGTTTTCTTAAGGCCAGATTCCTCCGAAAAACGTGTTTTTTTTTTCAAACAAATTTTATTTATTTAAAAAAAATTTAAATTAAAAAAATAAAATATATAAAAATATTAATTGAAAAATTTTTTTTCTTAAATGGCGGTTCTTAAAATTGCTGCTGAAACGCGTCCCTTTTGCTGGTGAGTGACACGATTACTGTAAAACGAATCACATGAAAGAAAAAATCAAAACAGTTTCTTCTTTCTGTATCACATTGGCTATGGCCGGAACGATATTGAAACATTTTCACCATAAAAAAAATTAATATGGCGGATTTTTTAATATTTACCATTTTTTAAATAGTAATTGTTTATAAATTTTTTAAATAACAATTAATATTTTTTGGTTTTGGTACCGACATGTTCTTGTTGATAAGTTCAATACGTTCTAAATAAAAGTGTCATCCAGTTGAGAAAACGTGGTTTCGAGAAAAAGGAGAATAAAGTGCTCCAACGGCCGGATTTATCACTTGGCATTCTCCGCTCACCCCTCTTCTTTAGTTACTTCTTGTTCCTGCGGACCTTCGGAACTAATTCTGTATTTTATTAAGAGTATTTTCTGGCAATTACAGGAAACAAAACTTACATTTTTTTTTTAATTTTTTAGAGGAACCTGGCCTTAAAAATTTAATTCTTCTTCTTCGTTTTCTGGTTCTTTAACTGTGTAGACACTGCTTATCCGACTACCGCCGGGTGGACAACATTGCGCCATTCATTTCTTCTTTTCGCTGTTTGGCGCCAATTGGCAGTGCCAAGTACAGACAGATCATACACTACCTGGTATTTCCAATGAAGTGTAGGTTTTCTTTTTCCTCTGCTTCCACGGGCGGGTACTGAATCGAAAACTTTCCAAGCTGTACTTTACTTTTTAATTGCCTACTCAGTCCAAAGTAGCACCTGTTGGCAAGAGTGATTCTATGTTGGACTTCAACGCTGACATTGCTGCTAATACTGTGTTAAACTGACTCCAATATAGACGATGTTATCTACGACTTCAAACGTATGACTACGACGACTTGAATCATTCCATGCGACCCATTCGATTCGCTTCTTTCTCAAGTCTAGAGAAAGCAAAACTCACGGCGCGGTTGTTGAGGCCAATAATGTCAAAATATCCTTCTTTGTTGTTGTTGTTGTTGTTGTTGTTGTAACTGCAAAAATATTCCCCAAAGTAGTTTTTGGGTAAAAACATCCGGGTCGTTCCGGTATAAAGACCCGACTGTCGCCGGAACTATTGGATTTTAGTCGCCTCTTACGACAGGCATGCCTTACCGCGGGTAAATTCTTGAGCCCCTAATCCTCAGGGGCTCTGCATCTCCTATTATTATTTTCAGCAACAAATTAAAGAAGTCACACGATAAGAATGACCTTGTCTGTAACCACGTTTTATGTCAAACGGATCGGAGAGGTCCTTCATGAATTTTATTTATAAATAATTGGAGCTTTAGAGCCGCTGAAATGATTTTCAGCCAAGCTCCTGCTCCAATTTGTGATTTTGCATTTTGATGTTTTATCAACAAATGGAGAGATATACAATTAATTCTAAGCTGTTCCGAATGGCCGATAGATTGTGATGGCGAGCTTTGGCATCATTAAATTATTCTTAAGTTAATTTTTTTCTTGAAACAAATTCAGAGATTTGGGAACGAACTTCAGTACCACATGTTCTATGCCTCAATAATCTAAAAATGTATGCATGATATGCTAACATCATCATCAACTTCCTTGGGTGCAATTCGACGATTTTCCTTACCTACCAAACGTATCATATGCTTTGGTGTTGAGGACGAGCGTCCTTACTCAGTTCTTCTTGTTGTGATAGTTTAATTCAAATTCTTGAACAGCAGTTGTAAGTGGGCTGTCTTTTACTCAATACGATCGCCCCTAGGCAAGTGTTGTCAACCTCTCCGTGTTTATTTTTGATATAAAATAAAAGCTTCTCATAAAAATCCACCAAACGAAAACGACTTCAGATAGTAGGTCCCTTAATTTATAGAAAATATATCAATGCACATGCTAGAAATCGGCTGATAAACTCTTTAAACAAAGCACTTGAGTGTTTAATAAAGCGTCAATTACTGCACAAATACTATTGACTGCTCCTACTCGTTCAGTCTTTTTAATGATCTTATTAGACGAGTCATAAAGTGATAAGTAATCTTTGACCCTGAGTGCTTACGTATTAACAACAACAAAGCAGTAACGTTCCTGCGATATGAAGGCCACCTATTTGTCTGTAACCTGTTCAGTGTTTTTTTTTTTTTGTTTTTATTTTCTCATTACGACTCAGTGTTGAGGGGAATATGCCAAACACTTAATGTAACTTTGTAATGTGTGATATTCAACATTTTATGTTTCGGCTTTTATTGCCTTCATTGTTGTTGTTTAATTGTGTTTTGTGTTTACCAAAGTCGGTGTGCGTAGTTAAAATTTTTATTTAAAAGATTGTTAATTTCTTGTTTTCATGTTGAACAAACGTTGTTACGCATGGCACAGGTGGAGCTGCAAGCTGAGCGGTAAAGCAACAGAGCAGCAACCGTGTCTGAATTGAATTCTTGAGAGACAAGCAAACGTCAGTCAACAACTGTCAGTGGAACAGGCAAAATGCCGAACAGCTGTCTTGTCGTCTAGTCGCGGTAGCTGTGAGGCAAAAGCGGTCGATCTACGAATGTATGTTTGGAAGTAGTTATGTAGTACAATAGCTAATGTATTGTATGTTTGTATGTATTAGCAAATGTAGCGCAACAAAGTGTCGTCGTCGTCGTCTGTCCGTCTGTGATGTGACTCGATAAATGAGCGTTTCCCACGCTTACACAGCCAAGCACCGGCCGAGCCGTGCGGGCAAGCGTCTCAACATCACATCGCCCTTTTGGCCCACCAAGCAAGTGTTGGCAAGCGGTAAGCAATTGTTGTTGCTTTCAGCGTTACTGTTACGGCTATTGTTGTAAGAGTTGTTGCTTTTGTAGTTGTCGCAGATGATGAAGTTACTGTCAACGGTAGCACTGTCGTAAATAAGAAAAAAGTAGCAGCAAAGCAGCAATCAAGCGTTGAATCGCTAAGCGTGCGGAAGAATATGAGTAAGGTGCAGGGAAGGGGCGTGGTGTTATGCTGTTTTTGTTTTCTTTTATTTCTTTTTTGATTTTTTTCTTTTGCTCTTTGCCTTTGTGTAGTAATTCGTCTGCTGTCATTTTCGCTCGTCATTCACACATGTGCCATGCCACAGCAGCCTGTGTTATGTGAACATTATATCTGCTGAGATTCCGCTGTTGCGCGTACATAATAAGGTGGAGTCATGGGTGGCGCATACACAAACATATACAACAATAAATAAAAACATAAGTATGTGTATGTAAATATAATATGTATTAAAGTTGACTGGCTGCACGAAGTTGGTGGCGCCGGCGCTTTTGCGCAATCTTTGCATAAAATTTGAAATTAATGTATGTGGATTTTTTTTTTATAATAAAAACATACGTAATTACAACGCATTTTTGTCGTGCCTGCCTTACTATTAGTAGTTAAATACTACTTCGAAACTAGCGTGACAAACAAACTAAATCAGCCACCCAGATTTCTTTCCTCCTTTCAAACCAATAATTATTTTAAGTCTGACCTGAATGACCATAATTTTCAGTTTTTTGACATAAATATACTAGTCCCAAACAAGTTCCATGTGATGAATAAAATAACTAGCTCATTTTCTCTCCCTAAAATTCATTTAGGCTATGCAGATTTCTACAAATGCTTACATGGTATTGCAATTTACAAACCAATCAAAGTAACTAGCCAAAAACTATAAGGAAACTAGACTTCTAAATTTTTTTTTCATTCATGTAATTGGAATTTTTAATAAATATGTATACCTATAGCAAACTTGATGAAAATATTCAGGTTTTGATCAGTTATAAGCTAGTTTTATACTAGTTAGAAATTGACAAAAAAAAATTAGTTAATTTTCGAACCATAAGTGGTATTTTAATCATTTACTCGAGATAGGTCGTGTAAATTCTAGCTATGTTTTCTATGTGAACTAATTACTTTTACCCTATTATATCTAGTCCTATGCTAGTTCAAAGAGAACTCAACGCATTTTTTTTACACATCTAATTGGACATTGTAAGATCAGAATTATCTTAGTTACATACTAGTTTATTTTGGAGTAACACTAGTGTTTTTTTAATTTTATAGCCACGTCTTATATATAAAGGTTGCGCCATCTGTTGCAATAACATTTGAAATTTGAATAGTTCCGTGAGTTTTTGACATATTAACATATCTAGTGACTTGTTCGACGTGTCATTTCAGTTCATTTTTCTGGCTTGAATCAACTAATACAGATAAAACGAGCTCCATGGTGATAGTGAACTTTGTTTCAAAATCATCATGGGCAAAGAAAGCTCATTTCACATCGAATAGCGCGGGTAATAAGCAAAACCAACTAACTTTTGAGCCAACGGAAATCCTTGCAGAGCGATGCTGCGTGACTTTGAATTTCCAGAAATTACAGAAAACTACATGGCCCACTTCTGGTTCCGAAAGGACGTAGCCACAGCAGATACGATTTAATGATACTACTCCGCACGATGTTCGACCGACGCATCATATCGAAAAATGCCGATTTCGACTGGCCGCGGGGTTCATCCGATTTGACGCCGGCGGGCTTTTATTTTTTTTGCGGGTGTATTTGAGGAGCAAAATTTACACCAACAAGCCGCAGACCTCAGCTCAAAGCCAATATTCACCGAAAAATGTGATGCAAAATGCAGAAAAAGCGCATCTTTTTCATCAGATATAAAGGCGGCCATTTGTTGGGTATTATATTCTAGATATTTTTCCAAATAAAAAATGGAGGGACCTACAGTTTATACTAAGCCATCTACGTACAATTAATGGTTTTTTATGAAGATCCTTTATTTCTTGTCAGAAATACTTTCAGGACTTGGCATCCTCCGCCGAAAAAAATAAAAGAAAAACTAACTTAATTCTTTATTTAAATTAATTTTCTTTAATTTTTGATGTTAGTCCGACCTGGACTCGAACCCTGGACTCCCGAGTAGCAGCACGCAATGTTATCCACCAGTAATTTTCTCAACTAGTTTGATTATTCCCCGTTCGTAGTACATTTCATTATATTTTTATTTTTGTTATTTACTCCACACTTGTTATATCGCCATATTCAGCTGATTATATTTGATTACCACCCGCTGAGGCACGCATACCCAACATCTGTCACATTTATTCACGGATGTTTGTATGTGTATGTATGCTCTCGTGCGACACACAAGGCATACATGCTCACAGAATTACAAACGCATAATCATTCTGATTGTTTTCGGCAATTATACTTTAATAATTTTTAAATTTTTAATTTTTCCTGTTTCTTCGACAATTTTGTCTATTTACCTTTTCAACTCTTTTGTACATTCACACATGTACTCGTATACATACAAATTTCTATAGTTGGTAATCAAATTATTTTAATGACCTTTATTTGTATGCGTGAATGTGATTGCTGCGCATATTTGATAATTTGCTCGATATTATTTAAGTACTGTCCATTTAATGCGCCAACAATTTACCCAAATCTGCCTGATTAATGCGGCAGCTTAACAATTACCGTGATTTTGCATAATTACATTACTTAAAATGACAGATTTAATTCAAGGCTTTCATTTTGAAATTATTAATAAACGGCAAAAGTGGAATTTATGAACAAAATAAAGATGTGCATCATAAAGATATATGGTGGAAGAGAACTACGATTAAGTTTATCATTTCATTTCGTTATCATTCATTTCTTCGCGTCCAAGGTCTTTCTGATCTCACTTTTATCCCACCCGTGGTATTATCGAAAGACGCATACCTTCAACCATAATAGATAATTCTATTCAGGCGCCATCTAGCGGATTTTATTTACCAAAAACTGTCATGATTAGACTAAAATTGTATCCTAATTAGATATTTTCCCCATAACTTTACTACAGCGACACCTATCAAGACTTTCCTTGATGCTAGTATCAGCCCTTAAAATCTTTATACATATGAAGCTAGATAAAAAATGAGAAATATTTATATCAATCATAAAACAGTGGCATCACTTTCCACGAGAATTTCAGGGAATATAATTTCTACGTAGAGGGATAAGAAATCTAGAAGAAATCTCTTAGGGAAGAAAAAATGTATCCATAAAATGAATCTATAGTGTCAAGATATAAGCGGCTAGCGTCAAGTGAATCATGTCCAAAACCTTGTACGGTTTTTTAGAAGCAAAATCATTTTTAGACAAGATAGGGAGCTGCCATTGAACAGAAGTTTTTCCAAAGTGTAGAGTTAACTAGATATTTTTTTTTTTATTAAGAAGGTCATAGGGAATTCCCTTTCTTAGGCTTTAGTTAAAGCTGTGTTGTTTAATACCTAGTACGCCATTCAAAAAGGTAAGTGCCAGTGGATTGTTTTTTCAAGCAATAGAGAGGTATATTCCTTTTTCTCTGCTTACACTCTACTGTGTACCGATAACTTCCTTACAGGTCTATTCCAAGATTTGACGAATTTCGAGTATCTTTTCAATGATAAGCACACTCAGATTTCAATCGTCTCTCCCTTTCGTCCGACGTAGACTGATGAGTGCAGGAGTACGTAGATAATTCTTTTCCACAATGTTTGAAGCGCCCAGTAGGGCAAAAGCTAATTGAACTTCATTAGGGACAGGTCTATACCATCATCTAGGATAATTATTTCGGACTCGTCAACTCCGGGTGTTAAATATTGGCTGCAGCTAAGGATGGTCTACTTCTCTAATGACTTCTGTCGCAGCCGCAGAGACATAGATTAGCAGGAGCCGAAGGAACCTCCCCATTGACATTGCCCGGCCCAAAGTGCGATCCAATATCGTTTCTTAGGTAATTTCTACTTTGATTGCCATTAGCAAATGTCAATAGTCTCGTGTGTTTCATAAAATAAGCCAAATTCTTTCAGCATCTAGGAAGGTTAAACCTCCATCGGTATCAAAACGAGCCAACAGGCCTAAGTGCGCTCATTTAAGGAAACTCGTGAATGAGCAACCAAATTAACTAAATAACTTAACATGTTGGCGAAAAATCGCCGCTCTGGAAACCTAGTAAAAGTCCCGCTTTTTTATAGTATTCTCTGCAAAACTTTTTCTGTGGGAGATTCTACTAAGGAAATCAGTATAAGCTATTCGTTGTGATATCTGTATCGGAAACTCGGAAAAAGTGAGACTATTTACTAGGAAATGAAAAAAATATTAAATGAGTTGGCGGATACTACATATATAGTTTAGAGGAAGTGATGGAAATTTCAAGGATCTGTGGCTGAATATTTTTAACGGTGATAAAACCTACATATATTCTTACGGTTGCCAAAATTAGGTAAATGATAGCAGGGCTTATATATACGATTCAAATCTTGAAGGCGTGAGGCTTTTTCTTTAGAAACTTCTAGCTGATCATTGGAATGTGTTTCAGGCTTTGGAAATTCAAAAATAGTGCTGAAACTGGCTTAACAAAATAGACCGTCGCTAAAGCAACCGTGAAGGAGGCATGGCTAAGCAGAAAAAGAGTCAGTTTCTCAGCGAAATTTCCGAGAAATGTAAGGCGTAAGGAGTTTGGAACACACTTTGACTTGACTGAGATTGCAACAACAAGGTTTATACCATATACTCTATGAAAGAGAACACATTAAAGTTTACTTCCAGGAAATATTATGTAAGCTGATTTGCAACTGCCCTGCACTATTTAGAAATAGATTCGTAAGTTCAAAGTCAAAGTTTTGATTACACACATAAATTTTCTTAGGTTCGCAATACACCCTTGTTCTTCCTTCGATGTCTCTGCCGAAGTATAGAGATCTTTTAGAGAATGTTGCTGTTGCTGTTGTTCGTAAATGCTGTAAAAGTTTAAACATACTCGTATGTGTGAATTATTTTCGCTATAACATTTACGGTAATTCGAAAGTACATGACAATTTAATTAAATAAATTGGTTCCACAATTTCCATTAAAGTCATATACCAACATTTTATGACAATTTGTGGCAAGTGTTAAAAAGCGCCAATGGCAATTGGTATGAAATGAGAATTTTCCGTAAAATGAAATTAACGCGGTCACACGAAGTTAAATGTATAAATTTAATAATATTTGCATGTACAAATTTCTAATGAATACATAGGTATACATATGTGCGAGCTCATGCTCTTCAAAGGATATATGTGTTAAAGAAGGAGTGGTTGGGCTCAGGTGTAATAGATGTTATTAATTTTTTTCATTTTTTCATTGTAGAAAAAATGATTTCGCTTTATTTTAATAAAAAATCTTTGAAAGAAAATACAACTTTTACTCTCCTACGTCCGTTTTTAGTTTATATAAATTTTTAAATTTACTCACTACCCTTTCAACCTAAAATATATGCCAAGTTTATGCTCACCCTTTGGCAGTAGTCACTGTTTTGATGGATGTCCAACACTTACAATGTGTTCACACCATACAAGCGCCACATTCATTATCCAGACCGTCAGGATATACTCGTATGCATTTACAGCGTAAAGCGGAATACTCGTACACAAGTACATATGTTATGTGCAACCAAATTCATACATATGCAAATATGTAAATATATGTATATTTAGTTAGAGTGTCAGTGTAACATAAACAAATGAAGTAATTTGCACTGCTTAATAGAATTATATTGTGAGAAATGTGAATGTGAGCATTCCGCATGGAAAGGACAGGCGACCTGAACTCTTGACCGACTGGTCGGTGAATGTAGAAGAAGAGAGTGTAGATATAAAAATGTACATATGAAGATATAAACATGCTAATGTTAGTTTTGAATTAAAGTTCGCTAAAGGCTTTGCACGGTCGAAATCAGTCATTGCAAGTGAACATTTCGAGAAGCTTAGTTTTCCTTTAGAATTTAGGTCCTGTGAAACTTCAACAAGATAAGATGCTTATACTGATCTCTATAACCTGGGTAGCAGCGCAATCGTGACGTCCTCAGTGGATGGTTTTGTTCAACCTTTTCAGTGCTCGTCCTCTACGGACCTCTGCCTGGTCTTCCGAACCACTTAGAAATAATCTTTACAGGCGGTGCAATCGTTCCATATACAATTTGAGTGAATATTTGTATTGGCTGTAAATTACGCCAAAGCCCGCAGAGAATCACAAGGCAAATTTCTGTTTGCGTTGCTGGTAGAATTTCGTCTGACCTATCCTCAGCTATCTTGCGTTTTCTCGTCTCCATACCACCAAAGAAAATAAAACGATAGAGTTGGTAGAGAGTATGTACGGTGTACAAGTATGAAATGTCGGTTCGAACATATAGATGTCTCGCAAACGTAAATATTTATCGATTGTCATAAAACTTTGACCTTGTGAAGTGTCAACCTTGACTGTCGAACCACCATAGTTTTGCGCGAATCGAGCGTCATTATCGTTTACTCTCAGTGCAGTCAACATGTCGAGTTTCGTGCCGAATAAAGAGCAAACGCGGACAGTGTTAATTTTCTGTTTTCATTTGAAGAAAACAGCTGCGGAATCGCACCGAATGCTTGTTGAAGCCTTTGGCGAACAAGTACCAACTGTGAAAACGTGTGAACGGTGGTTTCAACGCTTCAAAAGTGGTGATTTTGACGTCGACGACAAAGAGCACGGAAAACCACCAAAAAGGTTCGAAGACGCCGAACTGCAAGCATTATTGGATGAAGACGATGCTCAAACGCAAATACGGCAAGCTACCAACAACAATTGATCAATTTGAACCGTGCGCTTCAGAGAAAACGACCGGAATATCAAAAAAGACAACACAAGGTCATTTTTCTCCATGACAACGCTCCATCACATACGGCAAGAGCGGTTCGCGACACGTTGGAAACACTCAATTGGGAAGTGCTTCCGCATGCGGCTTACTCACCAGACCTGGCCCCATCCGATTACCACCTTTTCGCTTCGATGGGACACGCACTCGCTGAGCAGCGCTTCGATTCTTACGAAAGTGTGAAAAAATGGCTCGATGAATGGTTCGCCGCAAAAGACGATGAGTTCTACTGGCGTGGAATCCACAAATTGCCCGAGAGATGGGAAAAATGTGTAGCTAGCGACGGCAAATACTTTGAATAAATGGTTTTTTCTTTTTCCACAAAATTTAACGTGTTTTTTGATTTAAAAAAAACGACATTTAATACTTGTACACCAGTATTGTCAAAAATCATTTATATATATAATTGGCGCTTTATAACCGCTGAAGCGATTTTCGCCGAGCTCCCCGTCGATTTGTGGTTTTGCGTCTTGAAGTTTTTCCAACAAATAGAGGGACCTACAATTTATACTAAGCCGCCTCCAAACGGATGATGGTTTTTTTACGAGGAGCCTTTATTTCATGTCCGGAATACACTCGGAGGGGTGGATATTCCCTGCCGAGGGTCGACCGCAATTAGAAAATTTAACTTAATTTTTTTAATTAATTTGTGGTATACGTTTTAATATTTTCTAACAAATGGAGAGACCTACAATTTATTAAAAATCGAACCTTTTTCGAATGGGATGGTAACTGATGATGATGGGCAGTGAGCCGTCCCAAACAGTCTTCAAGCCAGAGTTGACGGCCAGGGAAGTCTTGTTGTGTGTTTGGTGGGATTGGGAAGGAAACATGCGCTGTGAGCTGCTCCCCTACTGCTAAACTCATAATTCGGACCTACACCATCTGCAAGTAGACCCTCTGAAGGCAGCAATTGCCCAGAAGTGCCCAGCTTTGGCCAGCAGAAGGGAATTGCGATTCATCAGGACAACGCCAGACCACACACATCGCTAGTGCGTGTGCGAATCACTACTTGCCAGAAGGTCTAAGAACATGGTTGGAAAGTTCACGTCTTAGTCCGGATCTCGCACAAAGTGATGACTATTTATTTCTGATTTTGAGGAGTGATTTAGCTGGTGAAGTATTGGCCACAAGAAAAGGCTGTGAATACCGATTATACCAATGTTTTGTTTCTATAAGAGAGGCATAATGACATTTATAACATAATATCAAAAAGCTAGACCAATGCATAAAATAAATATATTCAATAGCAAGCTAGCTATAGCTGGTGACTGGTCCGATAAGAAACTATCATCCGTTCCTGTCTAGTTCGAATGATTTGACTGATGAAGAAGTGGCCTCAGGAGAAGTCCCTAAAGGTTTGTTTCGAGCGGTATACGTAATATCATTACTTTTAATATTGCCAAACGTTGTCGAACAAAATGATACATAGGTATTGATATTTAATTTAATGCAAACTTATTGGTTTACTGTTTACTAGTCCAATATATAAATAACTTGAAGGTATTACACATATATATTTTGATTGTGTTATGCTGGTGTATACAAACATTATAAATACATATATCTAGTGTACATAGTGCAGCCGGAAAAGCTTATTGGCACATGGAGTACATACATTTATAATAATAACATATTGTAAGGATTATTTGCATATTAGACTTCTATTATTACCAATTCTGATTCGGTTTTGATTACTTTTCAATTCACAGCAATCAATGTGTTCAGCATTGTTATGAGTTACTGATTAATTTTTGAATTGCATTAGATTGATTTACAATTAGTTGGAACGTAAATACAATGAACACTAAGAAGATTTCACAAATGAACTAACGGTACATATACACATGTACTCGTACATAAATATTTTAGTGCATTTGTTTGTTGTATCAATATTGAGAGTTGTGTGAAATATATTAAAACTGCAATCCAAATGCTTTCTCACCTTCATTAGCACCCTGTCAAGTGAGTGTAGCTTCTTCTACAGTGGAATAATATATTGTACATACATATTTATATTGTCATTTAGACTTCACCATAAAATACCATCATGTGTGTCTGTGGCCTCTTAAAGGCAATTACAAGTTGACCAGCTTAAATGACTATTAATTTGAGTGTCGGTTTAAAGTAGCAATCTTAAGTAACAAAACACACTATAGCATATTAGCACGTACATGCGTGTGTGTACTTACTACTAAACGTACCCTCCAGTCGATTGAACAGGTTGAAAACCACTTAGGAACTAGCATGTGAAGCAAACGTAACTAGTCCGCTCTATTTTTCTAATGCGATTAAGTATTATTTCATTTCATAGAGAAAAGGTCTTACTTCAGTTCAAAAAGGATTAGTTCGGTTTGGTACTAAATTTGGTATTTTGTTAGTTTAAAAATAGTAATAAAAATAAAATAATAAATACTAATTTGTAATTATTCAATAAATTAGTTAAAAAAAATATATAACAATTCCTGTGCCTTTTTTAATGATCAAGATTTATACATAGAAGAATATACAATTAACTTTATTATTAGTACCAGTTTGATACTTTTTCGGACTAGTTCCATATGGTTTACGAAATTATAGTAGTAAACTGGTGTTTTTTGCATACTAGCCTTATTGCAGGAGATACGGTTACTCACTTTATATGGTGAGTGTAGTTAAAATGCACGTGCAATCGATGTAGCTACAAGAGTATCATGCATTTAACTTGATATATCTGTGTTGTTGCAACTGCTTCTTCATCGAGCTTCGCCACTTCCATTCATTGTCACACTATACCACATATTATAACTCTTTGCAATAGCTACTGTCAGCCTAGCCTCCCAGTTACTACGACAAACATTGAACGACATTGGTAGCCTGGGAAAATTGTATACGGTCATAAGTAGGTGCTAAATTATTGTGGAGCATTAAGGTACAGTGGGACAAAATGTCTAGTATTTGAGTAAATTCAAAGAGAAAAGTTTGATTTTTGTTCAGTCCAAAGTAATATCTGCTGGCAAGAATAATTCTGCATTGGATTTCACGAAATTCTCAACAACTTGAAATTTAGGAACCTCACCAGTGTCGTGAGAGCCAAGACGCTGGTGAGCTGACTTCCATAAGGGGTCACTTTGGCTGAATTTTGGTATGGTATGGCTCAGAGAGGTGCTTTCTAATTCTGAAGGCGTTTTTGGTATTGCACAGCTATTTAAGTTCGTAGGGATACCAAATTCAGAAGCAGAAGAAGTAGTTCGTCCATACTTCTCACACGAGTCTTTTCTAAGATTTTAAGCAAGGTTAATATTTGGTCGTTGGAAGATTTATCATTGCTGAAGCCGCCCAGGCAATCGACTTTAGTCTTTCACCCAGTATGATCAGTAAGACCTTTAATACGTTATTGAGCAGTTAATTCACAGGATACCTGTGATTGTGCGGTCCCTTTTTTTTGGATTTGGCAGAGCACACTTAGGTTCCCATCGTCCGACATATTTTCGGTAGACCAAACTTTTCACTTAAGCTGATGCATTGTGCATTGTCCATTCCTCCTTTTTGGATACTACAAGTGTATGCTCTCGGCCGAAAACGTTTTGTTAGCCAAGACGCGACTGTCATAGAATTTTCGGACATTACCACTGCTTCTGAAGATCCTCACACACCTTGCGTTCTCTTTCTTTTTCCGTCTGCAAACACGTTTCGCTTTCCTCTTCAACTCTCGGCATCCCTTCCATACAGTGAGCGTTGTAGTGTTTCTCTTGTGACAGGTGATCAAGAGTACCCTGCCCATGGTTAGAATCGATTTTAGATAATTTTTAAATTTTTTTCAAAACTTTTTCGCTGAATTCAAGCCACTGTGCCGTATAAATTCACGTTTATCATATTCAACATGTGTTTGTTTGTGCCGGTGTGTGTGTGCGTGTCTATGTGAAATGCTACAAACTGATGCAAAGTGATTTGATGCGCTTGAGCAACTGTTGCCCAACGATGGCACTCTAAGACAAACAACAGAAACAACCATTACAACAGTGAGTGATTATTATCTCAGCTACTGTTGACAGCGAAAGAAAGTGCAAGAAGGCAAGTGCGTGGAAAGATCATAGCACCAAACAACAACAACAAAGCATACATAATCTCGCAGTCGTTTGAGGGAAGTCGCTTGTCATTAGCGTCAATGGAAGATTAGGTGTGACAATTTTGAAAAAAAAAGGGTTTTCCCTATTTGTCCGTTACGTATATATATACATACATACATACATATTTTAACTCTTTAAGTGCCTAACACTTCGCCGCACTTTTTCACTGCTGCCTCGCCCTCCGTGGCATGTGAATGAAGTTAATTTTTGCCTTGCTTTGAACACATTAAACATAAATAAATATTTCAAATGGGGAGAAGCACATTTATTGAGTGTAAAAAAACGAGTGAATGTGTGACATCGCATGGAGCTGAGTCAGGTTGATTGATAAGGGCATTTACCGTCGAAAATCTAGTGAAAGTTTCCGGGGTCGATCTCAGCAGAAAGCGTGTACTTATTTCCTTATATGCATACATGTATACATACATATGTACAGGGAAATACATATATGTAATATTATTATTATTTAAACAGCCTATTCACTTGTCTGTGTATGTGTAT
Source organism: Ceratitis rosa (assembly GCA_037013455.1). Taxonomy (NCBI): domain Eukaryota; kingdom Metazoa; phylum Arthropoda; class Insecta; order Diptera; family Tephritidae; genus Ceratitis; species Ceratitis rosa. Next base: position 8,898,916 of record JAWMAG010000054.1, read on the forward strand.
GTGTATGCACATCAACTGTCAGATTTATGCTGACAATTAACGTGGGAACCGGTGCCACCCGCCATTTACGCGGTCCGCTAATAAATCTTCGTGGCTGCTGCTACTTGTCTGCGTGCTTGAATTCGATTAGCTTGGGAAAAACTGTTCAAATAAATTGTTGTTATTTTTCTCGTGCTTTTGGTGCACAGCAGTGCCTGTGCTCTCAATTTAATAAAATAATAGCGCGCAAGAGCAACAAACAAAAAAAGAATAGCAAAAACAGCAGTAATTGTAGTAGCTTTAATGAAAACATTAGTAGTTGTTGTTGTTGCTGTTTTCGTTAGTTTGATTGTAACAATTTACGCGCAACAGCCTTTTGAGAAGACGGCAATTGCTTCAACAACCGCCTGTCTGTCAATCAGCCTGAAGTTGAATGCGGCGCGCGTTGACTTGATTCACATACACTCGACCGAGACGACCGCGTCCAGTCGCCAAACCTCCGCTCGCCGCGTTCATTCAGCAGCGTGTAGTGCGCACGGTTTTCCCATGTGCCCAGCTCGCGTGTCTTTGCAATTACAACGCTTGCAACAACTTTGCACCGGCAAACAACGCTTTACTGGTACATATATGTACGTATATAAAATATAATAAATCCATATATGTATGTGTGTATGTGCTTGGTGGCAAGTAGTTTTGCTACATGCAACATCAATTTGCGCGACTATTACAGGCATCTAACTAACATATACACGTATTTGTATGTACGAGTATGTGCCATGGATTGCACAATTTTAGAAGACGGTGTAACCGTTATATTACCATTGCCTTGCATGATTCTAATTACTTGCCAATAGCCGCCACAGCGCAGTTAGTTTGATGTTTTATTAGACGCCCTCCGCCTACCATTTGCACCTCCTCCTTGCTACCATGCACTCGTACGTACACACATATGGTATGCAAGTGGTCGTCGATCAAGTTGCAATTGAATTATTGCCTCAATTCGCGTGTATGACGGCGTTTGCTTGAATTGACTTAATGGCCCTTCTTATTCCCTCCCATCGCTGACACCGAATTTTATGAGTTTTTACGAGTGTCTTCCAACTTCCTTTTCACCGTGCAATATAACAATAATTATTTATGAACTTTACGCTAACTAAATTCCTATTATTTATGGCTCTTGTTAGGCCATGGCAGAAGATTGGGGAATTGTGTGCCAAGTCGTTTTTAGATTTGCTTAAACTTTGGGGCTGTAAGGTCTGTGTGTATGTGAATATCTTCGGCAAATAAGGGAGAGCAGGAGAGAGGAAGAGGAAGAAATAGAGTAGTATCTAAACCTTTATTCAGCTTCTAAAACTTCTCGAGGAAAAGTTCCAAAAAATGGAAATCAAATAAAAGTGAAATAAAATTCTTAATCAACAGCGAATGAAACGAAGTCTGTCTTTGTCCCTCCTTTTGTCTTTCTCTTTCTCTTTATCTTTCTCTTTCTCTTCTCTTTCTCTTTCTCTTTCTCTTCCTCTTTCTTTTTCTTTTTCTCTCTCCCTCTATCTCCCTCTCTCTATCTCTTTATCTTTCTCTTTCTCCTTCTCTTTCTCATTCTCCTTCTCTTTCCACCTTTTTACTCTGTTTTTTTTTCAAGGGATTTCTTTAGCCTTTCGATGAACCAGTTTTTCCACAAATAATTATAAAAAAAAAAACTATCTAAAAAAACACATTCTTATGCTTAAATGGTCGGGTTGTTCAGTGATGTTCAAACAAAATCTTGAACTTCTTACCGGACTGCAACTAATGAAGAATTAAAAGTGTGGTAAGTAAATCTTCGATGTTTGCAAATTCTAAATTTAAATATAAAAACAAAGTAAATTTTTCTAATTGCGGCAGCCCCTCGGCAGGGTATGTATTTTTGACGTTAAAAAAGACTCCTCAGAGGCGGATGTTTCCTACTCGTTTATGACGAAACGCTTTTGTCCTTTCGAGCAGGCTCATCTGTATTCACTCTTTCACCATACGCCATGAGCCGATATTCAACGAGGCACAGCAACGAAATTAATGGAGTTAAACTAGATATGGATGTCCTTTTCATTTGATTTTTTCTGTACTTTGTAAGTTATTCAACAAGTCGTTTAAATATTTGAGAAGAAATAGATTTATCTCTCTTTCATTCGCTCTTTTTCTCTCCTCATATACATTGTTGTACAGGGTGGCTTCTGAATATACACTAGTGTGGTTGCCGAGTATGTATCCATTGGTTGCGGATAAAAATTCGAGTCGCGGAGAGATCTCTATATTGATAGACCTCTCTTATAACGAGATAAGGTACAATCAGAAAAGTATTGGTTTTATACTAGTTCATAATGGATAAAAATCTAAGCTCAGTTCTTAAGCAAAATAAGTGTTGAGATATTGAAAACTAAAAAATAGAAATGAATTTAAATAAGATGTTAGTTAGTTGTTTTGTAATTTATGATTGGAACTACATTGATATGTTTCGTACTAGTGTAATGTCAGTCATTAAATACTAGTCGTAACTGGTACCTTTTGGGAACAGTTTAAAATTTCACTACAATGTGTGAGCATAACAAATTTACTACAAACATAATAGTATACATATTTATTTATTTTGAGTTGGAAATTTTGATTTGTAGCTTCGACGCCCAGTGCGCTAGTTGCCGCAACACGCTCTACCGTAATAATATAATGTATGACAATTTCAAGCTTGCAACAAATCAAAACTAAAGAAGAAAAAAATAAATAACAGCAACAATGACAACAACCACAACAAAAGTTGAGACAAGTAGTGCGACAGCTATTTAGATTGCCACCGTAAGCAAGAATGAATGGCAAATTGCGCACGCGCAACCAGCCACAACCATTCAGAAGACGACGCAGAAGATGAAGCCTCCAGCAAAACCACAAAAAAAAAAAAACACACACACAATAAGAGGAGCATGAGGTTATGTCGAGCTAATAGCGTAGTGAGGAAAATGAAGAGTTGACAAGCAGCGCGTATTAGATAAATGTAAAGTCTCCGAGAGAAGTGGGTAGACCAGGGCGCAGAGAAGGTGAGAAGAAAAGAGAAAAATAAGTGGAGATGAGCGAAAAACTGAAACGTCATCAGCAGCCACGCCGCCAACTGTTGCGACGGCTGCAATATAAAATTGTTGGTTGGTTGCTGTTTGGTTTTATGGTGTTATTGTTATTGTTATTGTCAATTCAGTGGTCTTCACTTTGCTTTTTTGTTATTGTTTTATCTAGCCAGTAGTAGTAGTTGTACTTATGTTTATACATATGTATGTAGTCAAACTCAAACTCTTTCAGGCATTGCGCGGACGCGTGGAAGATCTCTCCGAATCGTGGGAAACTGTAGTTCGCCACAATCCCAAAACCATTTGCTGCAGTTCGATGATGAAAAGCAAAAAGCAACAAAACATACATTATACATACATTTATATATGTATGTATGTATATACATACCTAGATCCCAGCAAATCTTCAAAGCACAGTAGCAGCAGACACATAAAACAGTAACAAAACAACATCTGTGTTGATGAAAAGAAGAGCAATTGTAAGCCAACCAAGCGGGCAATTGTTGCGAGGTGGTGAGGGAGTTCCCCTTATTCTTCTTCTTCTTCTTATTCTTCTTCATTTGTGAGATAAAATTCTGTATTGAAATTGGAGCTGTTGCGACGGCCGTACACAGTTGTGTAATGGAAAATTGGAGCTACTGCAGCTGTGATAAGCTTAACAGCTTTGCTATTAAGTGCTACAAGCAGCAAAATAAGCAAAAACAACAACAATTGTTTGGTGCTCCTACTTGTATGAAACTTTGTGGGCAGTCGCTTTTGTGTCGGAATAGCCCCACTTGTTGCTATTGTCGCACTAATATTGGCTTCTGTTGATGGCGGTTTGGTTGTTGGTGGTGCATAAGCCCCTTTTGAGATTGTTCTCGAGTGCACTGTCTTAAATTCGAAAGATTGGCGTTAATATCAATATACTGATGAGGTTTTTTTGCGTGCGAAGTCTTATAGGTTTACTGACTGATTGCTGGACAGATAAGGTATAAGGTAGTTTAGTGGACCTATTTCCACTTTCACCGTCATTCCATGTCGATAGCCGACCAGGTTAAAAGATATGTTTAAAATACTCACCCGATAGATGATGTTCCAGAATTCCCCACATGAAAATCAACTAAGTCTAAAACCTCGTTTGATACCGGCGAACTAGGATTTATCCCGAATTTACGGAAGTTCCTAGAGTCGGGGCGAGACTGACATCAAAAATTATTCAAAAAATATTTACCTAAGCATTCACCCCTTAGCAAGATTTGTAAACTACCGAGTGTATTTCTGACCTTAAATAAACAACTTATCATAAGAATTCCTCAGCCGTTTGGAGCTCGCTTAGAAAAAACTGTATGTCACTCCATTTGTGCGAAACTCATAAGACGCACACCAAAAATTGAAAGAAAAGGGCAGCTGGAAATCGCCCCTACGGTTGTTAAGCGGAATATTCTTTGTTTGTTTGGTGATATCGTTCATGATGGGCAGCTGATTCATGCATTCTCTCAGTACTCTGGCAATGTATTTTATTAGTTTAGTTGATAAGGACGCCTGCCTAGAAATCATAACATAGAAGTTTCGAGTATTTCCCTTTTTTCCTCTCTCACTCTACGTATATCTCTTACTTCTCTCTTAGTTCTTGATATCTACACTCTTCCTCTTCTTTCCGACAATATCTGTCTATACCGTAATAGTTCCAGCTCCATTTACGCCATTATCGAAACGTAATAGCTTCTCCGAAGGCTCATTCTCGGAGCCACATTTCCCTTATAAATAATTTTCCATCTATGCTCTCAGAAAACAGAAGTACAAGTCGAAAACTATCTGTCTGTCATATGTAATTGCAGCTTTTCAATGTGGAACCTTTCATATGTTTATTGAAGTATTTTCTTCGATACACAGAGTGTATCTACTAATCGATTGTGTTTACCCCAGACAATCGTTCATACTCAATCAATTTGAGGATATTCCATACTGGAGTTTGGAGAGCTAAAACCTCAGTGTTCCAATCACTCATAATAAGTATCTTTGGCCATATCACGTTCATAGCAATTCTTGCACGATGGTGTGTCAGCCTTTATTCTTACAAGGCCATCAACCAACTGGGCAGCGCCACTTTTCCAATTAAGAACGCGAGCATTTCAGGTTAAGGCTATTAAACGTGAACTTTAAAATATTAGGTTTAGTATAAAGTTCGTTCGGTTTTTTTATTGATTTTTCAAAATATGATAACTTTGTGTTCATTTGTCCGATTTAAATCAAGTATGCGCCGTTTTGTTCGTAAACTTGTTGCCAACGAGATGCCAGTACCCATTCTACCCATCTCGCAGAAGGCTGCGTCCCTATTGACAAAAAACTCGGAGAGCCAATTTTCACAGGCCTCTCTTGAGGCCAACTTCTCACCATTAAGCGCGTTCGCCATGGGAAGGAAAAGATGGTAATCACTTGGTGCCAGGTCCGGACTATAAGGTGGGTGCATTAAGACCTTTAATCCGAGCTCTTGGAGCTTCTGGCGCGTCACCAAAGACCTGAATGGCCTGGTGTTGTCCTGATAGAACACAATTCGGCCTCTGTTGATCAAAGATGGCCCCTTCTGGATGAGTGCTGCCTTCAATCGGTCCAGTTGTTGGCAGTAGAGGGGCTAATTGAGGGTTTGGCCATATAGGAGCAGCTCGTGGTAGATGATTCCTTGCCAATCTCCTGGCTTGGCCACCGTTTCCACCGGCTCACCGCGTTTCGACCACTACCGATTTTGCTTAACGTTGTCGTAAGTGATCCACTTTTCATCTCCAGTCACCAAACTCGGTCCATCATGTTTTTTTGCGTTAGTTCGTATGGCACCCAAACATCAAGCTTCTTTTTGAATCCAAGGTTATGCAAATGGTTCCAAACGGTTTTCTGGGTTATCTTTAAGTCCTCAGCAATTAAATAAGTGCTCACGTGACGGTCTGTTTGCACTATTTCCATGATTTTATAGCAATTTTCGACGACAGGCCTCCCGACGCATGCATCTTTGACATCGAAATTACCGGAACGGAACCTAGCGAACCACTTTTGTGCTACACGTTCGTTTACAGTATCGGGCCCATAAACTAAATTAATTTTTTCAGCCGCTTTGGCTGCTTTTTCGCATTGATCGAAGAAATATTGTAAAATATAGCGAATTTTCTCTTTGCAGGTGTCCATCTTTGACGAGCGCTCACAACATACTGAGTCAATCATTCGAAAAACTGTCAAAGACAAACTGTTAGCGCGAATAAACACGTTTTCAGCTCCGTATAGTATGACATGATGTGACACGTAATACTACAGGAGTTTCCATCATAGTAGTGTCTCCCATTAGATGATTTTGTTATTTTTCACCAAAGCTAGTTTCTACATGGCGGATCCAAAGCCATTGAAAACACATTTTTATAGCAAGCGGTATGAACCAAATATGTCAGGAAGATTTCACTAAAGTTTCGTCTCTATTAGCCATGATCCATTCAAGGCACCACACAGTTTGGTAATTATATCTCGCTTGAGGGTAGCTCACCTTTTCAGGTTGCACGATGTGTACAGTGTACCCCTGAAACTGTAACCGTATATCCAGAAGACCTACACCTATTACTTTAATCATAATATTCAATTATATTGTTACAGAGTACTCCCCGCTAAGTGCAAATAAATTTTCATTCATGGTATAAAATAAATATCCTTCCTTTACTTTAAAACTAAACATATTTTTCATTCTACACGCAGTTATTTGCAGGCTAACCAACATGTCAATAACAAATCCACGTTGAGGCAATAAATCAGTTCCACACTTCCAGTGCACAATGAATTTTAAATGAACTCAACGGCAGTGCAAGTAGTTATAATTGTAATTGTAGCTGACGCAGTGGAGAAATGAAAGAACGCATAGAGAGAATACCAGAAACACCAGTAGCAGAAATAATTCAACGTTACCACAACAACAAGTAAGAGCAATAACAGCATAACACTTGTCAGCAACAAAGTTAAAATGAAGAAACCACACATGGATGTACATACACATTAGTATATACTCGTATGTCCACCTGGGAGTAACCGTTGTGGGGCGCCATGCACCTGTTGCAATGCACAAATTGCATAGTACAACATTTGCGCTATCCCAAGCCTCTGCGATGAGACCATAACTCAGCAATTTCGTTGTGCAGTTAGTCAATAGTGCGTCAAAATGACAGCGAGACTAATGGTGTGACAGACTACAGGTGATAGTTGATATTGTTGGTGGTGGTGGTGGTGGTGGGGTAACGAGCTATTGGGTGTTAGAATTTGAAGACTTGAGGTCTCTTGTAGAATTTTTCTGTTATTTTTCAGTTGCGGATTTTTATGTTGTGTTTCTTATTTTATGGTGGTCACTGCGCAAAAAGTCAGTATCTGGCAGCGGAATATCAGAAAAATACATTATTCTTTCATTTTTCATGCATATTTTCATTTTTATTGACACGCCAACACACGCAACACAATCGATGCTGTTCACCGCGAGCTCACACATTTATTGGTGTTTTTACGAATATTCGCACACTTTCTGGTTCACCGAATTTCACGTGAAATGCGCATAATAATGGCGTCACACATGTGTATGCCATAAGCACTTGAGCTTTTTTATCTCGGCTGGTTATAGAGATACCATTCGACAATGCAGCCTACTGCTGCCGCAAGCAATACTTTGCATACAGGGTGATCCATGGGGAGATTTTCAATTCCTTTCGTTCCGATTAACGAACAGCTTTTAAGGGAAATATTTTTTTAAGTAATTCGCAAGCAAATAAAAGGCTGCAGATTTCTGTCTTCTCTTTACTAATTCTCTTTAATACATATTTTTATAAATTTTCTTTCTTTTTTTGAATTCTTACTAGCTGCCCTGTTTTAATTTCAAGTCTTTAGGCAATTTTTGCTTTCTTTAGTAAAAATATTTACACACTTATATGTGCTTGTAGGCAGCACATATGAAAATAATGTTGCAACAGCCTGAGGAAAGCTAAGAGAAAAAGAGAATCAATAAAGTTATTCAATGCGAGCGTGAAACGTGTTGATTATAAAAAATTCTGATTTTCTTTTTTTTTGCTTATTGAGTTTTGTTGGTATGGGTTTGAATAGTCGAGACAGTCATGAAAAAATTGCATCGGAAAACTTTTGGTAATTTTTTTCGAAAAAAAATTATAAAAGCCCATACTTATAAAGTGTGTTTTTCAATAAAAAAAAATTTCACCCTAAATCAACAGCTGTGAAATAAAGGTATACACGGTGTGTCCCAAAAATAACCGAACTTTATGTTTAAATCATACAACATACAGCGCCATCTATTGAAAATTTGCAACATTAAAAAGATGCATTGATCTTCTTTCAAACGCACCTAACTTCATGTAAGTCGGATGACAGATGTAAAAGTGACAGCCATTTCAATAAAACCAAAAGTGTGCTAATGGTTCCAAAAAAAAAATGGAGCAAAGAGCAAATATAAAATTTTGTGTCAAACTTGAAAAAAAATTGAAATTGAAGTTTAAAAAATTTAAAAAAAATTAAAAAAAATGAAGCAGCCGTACCCGAGGTACTGAAGAACATTTCTATAAATGACATAAAAAAATCTATGCATGCGCTGGTTGATCGTTTCAAACGTTGTGTAGAGTCAAATGGAACCTATTTTGAATAAATAATAACTTTCAAAGATAACATAATGTGTATTTTACTATTTTATATCCAAAAAGTTCGGTTATTTTTGAGACATACCGTGTATTTTACATTTAATTGAAGGTTTATTTAACATATACATATGTCTCTCTAATATAAACCTTTGTCCCTATAGGAAACTTAATGGAACAAACGTTTTTTACAGACTTCTCTTGAGGCCAATTCTTCACCAGTCAAATCATTCGCCATAGACAGATATACGAGTACAAAAAAAACCTTCCTGACCGTAAATTCGAAGATAGAAATGCGATCCATGAGATTTTTTCTTATTAACTCTTGCGACACCCATACATCGAGTTTCTTTTTGTATACAGCATTTCCAAGCACTTCCTAACTTTAACCGATGTATTTTCACGCCAGTTATTGGAAATGGGGAATGTAAAATAACAATTGATTGGATTTCAAGATAGATTATATATCCCGCTAACTTCTGTAATTCAGCGATGTTAAAAAAATCGATTCACGGAGTGTTCCCAAATATCCAAATCTTTTATAGGGTTCATGGTTGGTTGACTGAGCGAGCTATCCTCGCTGCCACAAACTATGATGTCTACAATCTCAATGATACTATTCAGTGCCAAATCGAAATCGAATCCGTCACATATAAGTTAAGGGGTTATTTTCGAAAAATCTATTTTTTTTAATTTTTCGACTGCACATAAATCTTTTGAGAATATTTTCTGAAAATCTAAAGTTGTTCCGACAAACAGTCTCGGATATATGATCGTATCACTAAGCACGTCACGTGGTGTTCGAAAATAGGTGAAGCGCAAGGCGGAGTAGTTCAACTTTGTGTAAATGGTTCGCAAAACTTTAAAAGTGTGTTTGTCGGGTAGGAAAATTTCTCCGAAACGACTGAACCGATCGTTTTAAAATTTTTACACTACCTTCCAAAACGTATTTGTTAGGTAATAATCGAAGGAATAGAATTTTTTACAATAATTTTAATTTTGAAGTATAGAATTTCTCACTAAAAATTCATATTTTTTTTTGAAGCCGCCATTTTGTCAAAAATCAAAATTTTCACCATTCCTTCGATCATTACCTGTATTCATCAATTATAATACTAAAGTCTTTTTTTTTGTTTTCGGGTTTCAGATAATTTGAAGCAGAAATATCATACTCACCGCCAGATACATTTTTTTGGAGGCCCTTCTGGAAATCGGCTACAGGAATAAGAGGATCTTTTTTATATGAATTTTTTATTGTTAAACTACATTAAATTCTGTTTATTAAAATTTTTTCTATGAATTTATAGAATAAAATGCATCAGAAAAAAAATTAAGAAACAAAAGCATTTATTTTATTTTACAAGTGGATATAACACTTTAATATACAGCGTTGTGGGAGCAGATGAAGCAGTTAATTTTTTTAATACAATCACTACAAAGCTCAGGGATTACTTTTCATTTAGATATTAATTGCCTTGCTCATGGAAATTGTATGCTGCATATTCTACGGTTGGCAGATAACTTTTTTATTTTCCTGGCTGATGGTAAAAAATAGGAAATTTTGTATATCTACAGTTTATGAATAAATAAAATTATGAAGAAAAGATATTCAGTGTTTAATTTTTCATACATTCAATGAGTATATGGCATAGTGAAGCTTTGCAGGGAACGAGTAGTATAAATATATTTGTCTTATACAAAGATTATTTAATTTCTATCTTTGAACACTGGACGATTTAATGACGACCGCTCCGAAACTCAGCTACAACCACTCATTAATTTCTGTCAGTATAGCAAATTGTAGCCTATAATTAGTTTCATCACATCAAATGTTTTGGTATAAACTATTCCCTAGTAGAAAATTACAGCGAAAAAATTTAATTAGTGATAAAAAACCAACTCTTCCAGCTGATATTAAAAAGTAAACCCCGTTAAAATACAGATCGTATAGTTCATATTTAATTATAGAATTCCTACAGCGAAACCATAAAGAGTAAGTGAAAAATATATGTTTGAACTGGTTCTTAAGTCACAAACTTAAACTAGTTCAAAATGAACCAGAATTATACCACCTCTCTATTTATCCCTTCATCAAATCGCTATTGTAGTCAGTCCCTAAATATTTATGTTAATCATGTTGAGTTCGAGGTCAATGCTGATAGATAACAGGAAATAGAGGTGAAAAGGGGGTGCTAAGAATATCTTTGTGGTGTATTTCTTTGATTGTGTTAGCCAACTATTACTTTTCGCCATAATATATGCATTAGTGAACTAGTATTTTACCACTATGATGGTAATGGGCATGATAATTGGTATTTCGCAATATTTTGCCATTTAGCCAAAGTTCGGTGGGAGAGTAGTCAGACGTTTATTAGCTTGGACTAGTTACCCACAAAGTGCAGAATCGTCTAAAATATTATTTGAATTTTCTTGCATTTCCAACTCAGAAAGATCATCGGATGTAGGTATTTGAAAAAAAATCAGTAAAGAACTAAACATATCAGTGAGCTCTGCATTTATTCGTCGCAGATGTGTGCGAATCTATCGCCTCGTGGTATAGAATTTCAACGCAAAGCCAAAATCTCAAATAACAAAACGTATTCATCAGCAAAAAGCTTCACATGAGAACGCTGTGTAAGCTGCGCTTGGTCAACTCACAATTTTCGCAATGAATCTGTGGGGCGCATTCTAATCTCACGCGTATCCATTCATTCATAAATTCAAGATGTCGATGCGACTAGCCAGCCAACAGCCAACACCCAGCAACCAGCAGCCGCAATTATTCCTATGTAAATCAACAGTGAGTTGTTGTTTTTTCTTTTTCTATAATTCTCAACCGCATTGATTAACATAAACAAACAAAGCGAATCAATAAAAGAGAAGCGTGTACGTGCGTATGTTTGATAGCTGCGTGTGGATGGTTGAAATAATAATTTTCATAAATATTGAGAAAAAATAAACTCACAAGAAAATTGAGAGCTCAACCAAAAGTAAATAAACTTTAATTTTAATAAATTATTCATTAAGCACAAATTGAAGCAAGCGAGCGAGCTTCATATGCACCACTAAAGTGCCAAGAGTGGTTGCAAAGTGTGCGTATGAAATATTTATATTCTCTGTTTACAAAGTCAAATGGCTGATCAGCAAAAACGTGTTATGCCTACCCAAGTATGTTTGTAGCAGGCCAATCGCGGCGAGTGATCGCCAAGTAGCAGACAGTCGGTTAACGAAGAACGCACAGCAAAAACAATTGCACCGTGTGAACTTAAATGATGGGACGTGCTGCGCTTGCGCGTGGCCCATTGTAAACAATCCGCAGCCAACAGTCAGCATATCAAACGGTTGACAGTTAACTCACATCCGCAAAACGCATAGGCGCATTTATGAATGAAATGAATGTGAATTGAGATAGTGGCAGAAAGAAGCCTTGAGAGGGCTGCATGGCCGGTGAATAAGTGCTTGCAGGGCAGGCAGCTGAAATACATACGGCGTGGACTCGCTTGGAGGATTGGTTTAGTCATGCATTTGACTGACCTTGATTGAGATCACTATCGACGCTGGAAAGCTTCATGCGTCTACCAACACGGACCGCATGCTAACGAAGGACTTTTTGGTATTTGCATAACTATTCTATATGTAAAATGCTAGCGTAAATATTTAATTGTAGAATTGATTTATGAAATAGGTATAGTGCAAACACAGATTGGCCTGATTTTTTTCATTCAGTAGATGACTTCACAATTTGTCTGCACGATTTATCACCGGATATGATGTTAGAATTTATTAATACAGTCTTGGCCGAAAGTATTAGGCACCCCACTAATTACTGAATTATTTGTTTTAACAAGTGAAGTAATGAAGTTTTATTAGTAAAACAGTGCAAATACAATGAATTAGTGATAATAACATTAATATTTAGTAGGTCCACCATTTAATTTAATAACGGCAGCAATTCTCTTAGGCATGCTGCGTACAAGCTTTGCACATATAGCGTACCACTCGTTAATTAAGACATTCTTTAAGTCAGCTTTTGATGTTATACTGTGTTCCTTAACCTTGCGTTTTAAAATAGCCCACATGTGCTCAATAGGATTAAAATCTGGAGACTGTGCAGGCCAATCTAACAAAACAATGTTGTTATCTCTAAACCAACGCATCGTAATCGCTGATATGTGACAAGGAGCATTGTCTTGTTGAAATTGAACCCCGTCTAAATTAGTATCGCCGAAAATGCGCGTTAATGAAGGCAGAAGAACAGCTTCTACTACATTTATGTACTTTTGATTGTCCATGCGACCCTCGCAAACAAACATTTCGCCGACACCATCAGCAGCCATACAGTCCCAGATCACAATGCTGCTTCCTCCATGCTTAACAGTGGGTACCACGCAATCAGGATAATATTCTTCCCCAACCCGTCGCCTCACGAACGTCACACCAGGTGTTCCAAATATCTGTAGAAAAAAAAAATTATGTTTTCATAAGATTTGCATTATGTGTTCAAAATTGCTCTAGGGTAAGAAGCTATGGCTGTTAATACTTTAAGACGATCTTAACTAAGCTTACCTCGAAGTTTGATTCATCAGACCACAGAACATTCGACCAATCTTCTTCAGTGAACTGTTGGTATCGGCGAGCCCATTCCAACCGATTTTTGCTATTCTTTTCTGAGAGCCACGGCTTCTTTCGGGCTTCACATCCTTTTAAACCTAGTTCCAGAAGTCTTCTTCTAGCTGTTCGAGCACTAACTGGTTTACTAAATTCATCCGAAAGAGCAGCTGCAAGGGCAGAATAAGGTTTTTTGCGATCCTTGAGAGACTCGCGTATAAGTATTCGGTCTTCTCGTTTACTGGTTAGACGCTCTCTTCCACTTTTTGATTTATTATTGTGAGATTTCGCCTGATAGTACATTGGGCCGCGCACCGCAAAAAGAAGTGGTAACTTTGATAGCCACATTTGAGAATACTTGTATTTTAGTGGGGTGCCTAATACTTTTGGCCAAGGCTGTATGTTGTTCATGCCAAGAAAAGAGCTTAATCAAATATTACGATTACTTAGGAACCCATTGCTAACCTACCTGGGCTTCGTGTCTCTTCATTTGATGAAAACCTCTGTCCTCCGAGCGCAATTTTCAGATAAGGAGACAAAAGAAAGTGGCTTGAAGCCGCTGCCCGTAATTTCATTAGTCGCCAACATTGTGCTAAATTGAGTGTCTATTGACATCGCTGGTAAGTCTTTAGTCAGTATAAAAAAACCTCTCAGTCTGAGGATTTATGCTTCTCTCAACTGTACTAACATCACAGATGTGCTGCTCCTTCACTCCTTCTAGGAGTGGATCATTGTACTGATCATGGTGCCTGGAAAGGAGGGCCAATCAACTGAGGTTTAGGTAGACAGGTCGCTGAGCTGGTCCTCTGTGCGCAATTCGCTATCCATACCGGTTTCAGGTGATCTGGAACACCATGAATTTTTCAACTGGAAGCGTCATTTCATTTAAGGACACTGGCATGTATTCTGATAGCTCGGTAGATCTCCTAGCCTTGGATATACTTACGAAGGGCTCATTGCTAGTGAATATATGCTTGACCTCCCTTTCTAAAGCATCGAGTTATTTTAGAATAAAACAGTTTTAGGTGACATCACAGTTTAGAGGATTGGAAACTCCTAAGTTAATATCACCAAACAATTGAAGTGTATGGTTTTCTTCTTGGCAGTTGGCTTTTTAGGAGTCTTTCAGCACTCACCAACCGCTTTTGGCTCGTTTTCTAACTATTCACTGTCTGATTGATAGACATGCAGTTAGCGTGACTCATATTGCAAGCGCTATATAGGATATGGTGTGGTGGAATCAACTTTGTACTTTCATCTTGACTGTGATACTCTTTTGAGAGTAAGACATTTATATTTATCAAACACACTGATTAATCAACAAGAGTTGGAAGTTTTTTCGATATTTCTGCGATTAGTGACAGAAGCAAAGAGGCTGCTGCCTGTTTGGAAGTTCTTTTACAGTCTCGAGGCCCAAATCTGGCGAGCTTCAGAATCAGCGAGGCGGGAATAATCACAGGGCTCAAGCTTTTTCTTGCTTAGGGATCCTTAGTAAACTTCCAGAGTTGATCACCCAGGAGAGAAACGAGTAAGGTACTTGATGCCAGGTGCTCCAAATTGGTGTTTGTGGTATGCCAAACGGCTTATGGCTTGGGATAGCTTTAAAATTATACAATTCGTAGCTGTTTGGAGTTTTTAGAGGTCTTTGTTGGGTTCCGTTCCCCTTCGGAAGGGTTAAATAGCCAAATGTATAGTAGTCAGCCATGGGAGGATAATAAAGATATATATAGGGTAAAAAGAATCGAAAATTTTGATAAAAGCTCGAAAAGTATTCACGAAAGAAAATTGCAGCCTTTCTGTATAGAAACTTCAAGGTGTTGGACTCATTAGAAACTTTACGTGGAACAAGTAGCGGATAAGACTGGGATGCTGCCAAAGACTATTTGCATTGCACTTAGATCATCAAAGCATACGAGTAATCAAAAGTAGAAGAAAAAACAAATTTTGTTTACATTTCCTCTGCTGTTGGCTAACAAATGAACTACAAAGTTGTTTCACCTTTTTTTTATTTATTTTTATTTCGATTTTTTTTTCTCCCCAAAAAAATTATGTGCGAATTGCTGGCGGCTTGTAATTTTACCCGCCTCAGCTGCCACTTCCACCGTGATTACTGTTTCCACTGTTGTTGTTGATGGCTCAGCGCACCACAAGTGTTGTTGCTGTTACTGTTGTTATTTGTTGTTGTTATATTATTATGCATGCGATGATTACCCGCGGTGTTGTTATTGTTGTTGTTGCTATTGCTATTGTTGTCATTTTCATTTACGCCACATTGCCACTGAAGTAGCCAATTGCTGGGTCAGCACAATTGCGGGATGTCGCTGAAGCAATAATAACAACAGCAAAACAACTACAAAAAATTAATGCATTTCGCGCGCTTCTCGCGACAACGGATGCCAATTGCCGCGGAGATGTGATCATATAGCAAAGCAAAAAAAAAAACTAAAAATATATACCAACAACAACAACAACACGGCGATACATAGCATCATAGCGGTGACGCCAAACAATGGGAGTTGTGAAGTTGCTTGCATGTGCGGCGACGACTCGCGCGAGCCCGTGAGCTTCAATTCAGATCGTGGGAATGACTTGTAGTTGCGCAGTCATAGAATAATGAATAAAAAATTTGTGAAAAAGAAAATATATACATACATACATATACACTTACAGACATACGTGTACATACAGATATACATACATACTCTTTCGTTTGTAGGAAACAAAGTACAAATGTTAATGGCAAACTATTTTAGTTGTTGTTGTTGTTGTTTTTTTCGTTATTGTTACTGCATTTTATTTCATTTGCTTTCATTGCTATGAATGGGAGCTCCCAGACAGCGTAACAGCCAAGAGAAGCCAAAAAAAAATGCATGCAACATGCTGCTGCTGCTGGTGTCGTTATTGTTGTTGTTGTTGTTGCAGTCGAACGCCAATCGTGTTGCATGTAAGAGTTTACAACGTCTTTATGAGGTCAAAGGGTCGTAATTTGCCAATTTGTTAAATTAGCACCTTGTGAATGTATGTATGTCTGTCTGTCTGTCTGTCTGGCATTCGCGCGGCCTTTTAGTATGCATCGGCGCGCCGCGAAAGGCTGGTGGGTTAAAAATAGTGACGAAATGTTTGATGATTTGAAATGTCACAGCAACCACACAGTGAGTACAATGGTGCTGGTGTGTGGCAAATTGGGAAGTTTTTTTTGTAGAAAATATATTTTATATATTTTTTCTTTCTAATTTTTTATATAGGTATATACATAATATATTTTCCTTTTTCTTGCTTTTCATATCCGCTAATATATTTTCTTTAATTCTCATGAAAAAAATGTTTTAATCTCTTTTTTTTTACATTTTCCACGCGCTCCCATAAATATTTAAATTTGCATTCTCCTTCGATAATTCTTTTAAAAGCGAAATTATGTTGTCTTCAGTCTTTCCGTCCTTATCTTCCGTTTCGATTTTCTAATCTAGTTGTATATATATACATATATGGCATATGTTTAAATATGCGCTGAGTTTGTGATGTATTTACATACTCGGCAATGTTGTCATATCCGCTTACATTTTTTATTTTATTTTATTTTATTTTATTTTATTTTATTTTATTTTATTTTATTTTATTTTATTTTATTTTATTTTATTTTATTTTATTTTATTTTATTTTATTCATAATTTGCATTCTTTTGTTTTTTTTTGGTTTAATGCTCATATTTTTTGTTATTATTATTGTTCAGCAAAGTGCGGCAATATTTTATTAAAAAAAAAAAACAAACACAAATAAAAAGTGCGTCAATAGCGGCATTTATAACAACACGAACACACATATAGGTACACACACACATACACATTATGCGGACAGCGAGTCTTGCGGCAATGGCATTGACAGTGACAACAGCCTCCCATGGTGCTAACTATCCCACGGGAGTCGTTGACGTATTTACTCGTATTTATGCGCGATGCCACCACTACAATAACAAATCAAGACATCACGTATAAGTAGAAAAGGTACAGTGGAGCAATGGCCATAATATTTCTGTGATAGCACCTGCCGGTACTGCATTGAAAATTTAGAACTTTAGATTGAAGAAATAATCAGCGACATCAAAGTTATGAATAAAAACATTGGCACGGGAGCCAAGTAAAGAAGACGGCTGCTTGTTTGATAGAAGATATTTCTGCTTGGTCTCATTCACTTACTAAACATTCGCTTTACTTTATTGCACTGCATGTAATAAGTCAACCTAATGACTCTGTTTATTTCTAAGTAATGAATCCAAGTCAATAAAAAAGAAGAATGAATCCACATGAAAGAGATTCACCTTCGCGAATGGCTCGGGGAGGTCCTTCCGAACTCTGACGGCGCTTATGATGATGTTCAGTGTGAACTTAACCGGTCGTTTTTCGCGGTTACCAAATTCGCGAATGGCGACGTAGAGGGATGAAGAGGTTATGCGTAACGGTAATTTTCTCACAATTATTTTCGACGATTATAAAAAATATTTGACAGATCTGAAGCCACAAAGATAAGGGCCAATTAGTTCCTTGACGGTAGGCCCCGTCTTCCGCGCTGGATCTGACCTAATATGCGATATTGCGGTGAAATATCTACGGTAAATAAATTGATAATTGAACGTGAGCTTCTTCATTTAGTGGATTAAGCAGAGTTTAGTAAAGTTCCAATTATCACGCATGCTTTCGCCCAACCATATTCTCAAAGAAAGGTGATGCATGCTCCTCGACAGTTATTTCCCACTATGCTTGAATAGCTCACTCGGTAACTTATTGTTCTTTACATCCGTTCTTTACTTCCATCATAATCGGTTGATGAAACAATCTATACCATCGTTTTCGATTCGGGTATTTGATGTTCACTGCTGTTTAGCTGGCTAAGGAGGTGTTCCCTCCATACTGTGAACGTTAATCAACAAATCTCCTTTCTTGTTCCAACAGGAAGAATCTCCGGTCTGCAAAAAAAAAAATTCGAGCATTTTTCTAGTTGGTCATTTCATCAAGTTCTTTATACTCCCAAATCTCGGCCTCTTAATTTTTCTGACTTCAAACGCAACGCGCTTTCCTTTTCAACTTTCGGTATCTGCCCCAAAGAGCGCGCAATGCAGTCGTGCCCATTGTTGCAGGTTCTAAGCCTAGGTCGAAATTAGCGCTGGGAACGGCGTTTGATGCGCTATCGAAAGACCTCAGTATATCTGCTATTGGTACCTCATCGTATGAGCTCTTCTTTTAACTTCGTCGAAAACGTATATTTTATGGTAGAAAGCTTGAAATCCATCAACATTTCCCTACTATCAAGTTGCTACCGAGAGGGCTCTTAGACACATCATTAAGAACACTAAAGATATATCGTCCGTGTATAAAAGAATTTATCAATTTTCGGGTTTAGCAGTGAGTGTTACCATGAAGATGGTCATGGGTCCGCGTCCTGACCCAATCAACATTAAAAATTTGAGAAAATAATTTAAACGTGAAAAATTAAGTAAAACTGCCTCCACCCCTAGGCTAGGATTTTCAACCCTTTCGAGTGTATTTTTGCCATAAAATAAAAGCTCTTCATAGAAGTTCGTCAACTAATCGCTCGAAGGCGTCTTAGGATAACCTGAACATAGGTTCTACCGTTTGTTGAGAAAAACATTAAGACACACAACACAAATATTTGCATTAAATAGAAGGCCTTATCGAGATAAAGTTTTTATAGAAACCCGATTTTCACATCTCTTGAAGACAATTCTTCATCAGCTAAATTCGTTTAGAGAGGAACAGATAGCAGTCATTCTACCGAGTCACTATCGATGTTTGTGGTCTGGTGTTGTCTCATGAGGCTCAATTCCCCCCCTGTTGGCAAAAATCTGGACCTTCCTGGCGATTTTTTCAAACTGCTGACAATGCAAGTTTTGGCTGTAGGTGAGCAGCTCACAGTGAATGACTCCTTGACAATCCCACCAAATATACAACAAAACCTTCCTGACCGACAATCCTTGCTTTAAGACCGTTTGTGCCGGATTACTGTCCTTTCACACGACCGTTTTTGTTCGACTGTTGCTGTTGATCTGTTTTTAAACACCGTCGTCATCCGATTCAGAAATAGGTCGATTTTGTTATGAATCAGCACCGATTAGCACATGGAAATTCAGTTTATGAGGTTCTTTCTCGTTAACATGTGACACCTACGTGTATACATCGAGCTTCTTTTTGTATCCAGCTTTATTCAAGTAGTTTCTCGTTTTATCACCTTTCAAAATGTGGGGCATCTTATGCATAAAAATTACTGTAAAGAAATTGACAAAAAGAAAGTTTCGCATGACTGACTGTTATAAGATCAGGACCATAAACACTACTCATTTTTCGAACTTTCCAACGTCATCTAGCGTTATCTAATAGCACTTATAGACCGAAAGATACAGACCACTAAAGCCACCTATTTACTAAACTTCATATAACCTGGTTGCGAGTTTTCGGATCGAACTAAGTAACTTTCTTGTGCTAAAATCCTGTCTTGAAGATACATTTTCTTCCATCCTTGAAATTTTAACATCATGGTTAGGACTGCAATCATAGATGTTGAAGGTATCTTTTGATACATATTTTAAGCGGAGACATCATCCACGTGGGATCAAGCTAATTAAGGGGTCAAACGTTTCAGATATACCATGTGTATATATATGTATTCTGATTCGATATTTGCATCTAAAGAACTGGACACTTAAGTTCTGTCCGCGATGAGACATTTTCCTTTCCAACAAGAAATTTATGTTTCTTTTTCAATTACAGATGTTGTTTTCCCTAGAATTCGTGAGTCTTACATGTCTCGAGCTGACTCTAGACTAGGTGGTGGCTTTCAGAGACTTTTTTCATATATTTTGTGGCTTTTGGCGTCTAAATATATCTAAGCAAACCACTGTGCCATTACATTGTATACTTCTCTCGAATAGCATAATTATTTTCTTTTTACTTCAATTAAAAAAAAAGAAACAAAACAAACAAAAGGCATTCATAACGAGATTAGCGCATTGCTAGCGCTGATGACTGCTTGCTGCTGTTGTTGTTACAGCTCCTGACACACAACTCATATTCGCAATTCAGCATTTTTATTAGTTGTTATTGCAATTATTTTTATACACTTATATGGATGTGACTGCGAATGTATGAATGTGTGGGCTTTCACAGAATGAAACACACTAAGTGATGATACAGTAGCGTGCTAGAAAGCAGTTCGAGAGAAAAACGCGCGCCGCACAGAAGGGAATTACATCGAAACATAAACAACTCAAAGTCAGTTGAGAAGAAAAAAAAGGCAGAATGAAAGAATAACGAAGTAAACAAAGAACTACAACAAGTAGCGTACCCACAAATGAATATGTACATATGTATTGTGTGAAAATATGTAAACACTAAGCTCAACATTCGCATGGAAGCTTGCAACGCAATGCTGAGTCAACTAAGTCCCACGAGTCTTGCTTGCCACACAATCGCCCAACAGTGGCCCTCATCAGGCAGACACTTCGTCACTTTGACGCCACCAACAGCGAGCATTAAAAAATAACAACAATAATAATAATAAAAGCAAAACGTGCGAGTTTGCCACGCTGTACCTCACCCTAACCCCGCTTTGCTCCCTTCCACACAGTGTGAGTACAATTCATTCATCCGATGTGCAAATACTATTGTGCAGCTAAGGAATTTCATTCATGAAATTTTATCCGCTTTGTGTTGCTCATCTCTGCGCGCTTCGCTAAACTCCATCAAGTCATTGAGAACAAAAAAGAAAACACAGTTTACTTTGCCACTTCTGGTCAGTCCAACTGTTTGAGAGCGGATAGTCGTATGCCAGCTATACCAGAGAGCAGCTAATAATCAAATGCTCGTGCCTCAACTGCGCCGCGCACCGTACAGACAATTACAGCGACTACTACATATTCGTATCTTCCACTAGCAAGCATTCCGCGTACCATTGTAGTTAAGCTTCGTTCATGATCACTGCTGATCAGCGGCGAGTGGCATCGCACGATCGTGTTGATAGGTAGCGCTGGCTGCACGAGCTCTTTCTTGAAGTTGTAACTCCAAAGCACAAGCGCACGCGACGATTGGTCATCGTTGTTGTCAGACGAGCCCACAACGAATTTGCTGTCAGCGAATGGGAAATGAGCGTGCGCACGTTCGTAAGTGCCATCGAGAGCGCACAGCTATGACGATCAGTGATTCTAATAAAAAGTCAACTTATCGCGCGCTCACGATCATTTTTGATATCAACGTTCAGTAGTTAAGTTGGTGCAATTGAAGTTTTTAGTGGAAAAAAGTGTTTAGAAAGTAGCATTGTGAAGATTAACTAATATTCTAAATTCTTGCGAGAAGCTGCAAATATAAATTAGTGTATAAATTTTTAAACAACTTTTCAGTAACTAAGAAAAGCACAAGTGCAAATACTAGTGCAAAAGTGCTTTTATAGGATACATATACCGACTGGAAAGTGTTTTAAAGTGTTTTTATGCATGAGTTATCCCACGAAAATGGCGCCAAATCATCATCCTCACCATTTCATGTTGCATGGTTTACCGCTAGAGCCTGTCTCGCGTACATATCAATATCGAAAAATTATGAAACCGATGTTGGAACGTAAACGTCGTGCCCGCATCAACAAATGTCTGGATGAGTTAAAGGATTTAATGACCAGCACTTTGCAGGCGGTGAGTAAACTCAAAAGTATTCGAAGAGTAAATAAAGGATTTCTTAGACTGATAGCCCCAAAAATAAATAGAATAAAATTTTAAAAATTAATTTTGACTTCAGTGGGGAAATTCTAATTCGGGCGCAGCCAAGTTGGGAAAAACTTTTTGATAAGCGGCGATGTTCAATTTTCATACCTTTACATGCCTAATTTATTTCTTCATATTCAATATAAATAAGGAACTTTAACTCTGACCCGGGTATTAAAAAGCCTGAGGGAAGGTTGAAGTATATTTTGTTTTTTGAGTACCAAATCTTCAATAAAAGTATGTATGTATGTAAAATAAAAAAAAAGTTCTTACTACTTTACAAATGATGTTGATAGGTTTTTAAAATATGACTACCATTTTGGATCCACTATTTTTAACTTTGTAAAAAAACGATTTGGATCCGTAATCAGCGACTCCCAAAAACTCCGGCTTAGTGTGTTTCAAGTGAATCCGAAGCTTTTTGATTGAGAAAACAATAAATATTTTTAATAAACCAAAAAAAATTAAAACGGCGAGGTAACTTTGAAAAACAGCTAACGCCATTTATTTCAGTGCACATACCTGATAGGTGTCCCATATGTTGAAATTTCACAGTGTTATTTCCTAAGAAGTTTTCGAAAATTTCCACATATTATTAAAAACATTACCCTTCTTAAATCATTAAAAATTGAGAAGGAAGAACAATTCCTAACAATATTTTCATCCATTGAAGAATTTATTGAATTTCCTAAAAAATTTAATTATTTTCAAAAATATACCCATTTTATAGGTGCAAAAAATTATTTATCCATGTAAACCCTATTGCAGTCTTGTCAATATTCGGATGGGCTTTACAGGTTTCTACAGCAGAAATTTAGAATTATAGATGATGAAAAAAGATATAGGTATTATGGAAATTTGCTCATACTTACGTGTATTTGTACGTTAATTTTGTTCTTGCCTTTCTTATCTATTAACGACAGCTTTGACTGGAAAAGTGTACAAAAGTTTAAATAAACTTATTTTAAATACTAAATTTGTTGAAGCAGCAATAGTTGATTCTGCTTTTTTTGTTATTTTTGTTTTTCGTTATTTGGTTTGTTAATTTAGCGCTTGATACCTCAAAATTCAAAGATTTTGGTCTTTCGGAAACCTCCATTCCTCTAAACCTCCTATTTTGGTGTCCCTTCCCAGCATTGTGATTTTTTCTTTTTTAACAAAAACCACATCTACATTACACTACAGTGGTCAAAACATTAAGGTCCATTAATATGTTTAGCTGAGTGGTTAGCATTGCGAAGTGCTATTCGGAAGGCCAGAGTTCAAGTGCAACCAACATCCAAAAATTATAGAAAATAATTTAAATAAAAAAATAAGTTATTTTTCTTATTCCGGTCGCCTCTCGGCTGGTATTGTCAGGCGCTCCGAATGTATTTCTGATATGAAATAAAGGCTTTTGGGAAAACATCGAGGCGCAGACCACAAATTGGAGGGGAGCTCGACCAAAAGTCGATCCATTATATATACGAGACTCATATAAAGGGTCTTCCTCAGGCATCGAACATTAGCTGTTCTAATGTGACTAATTCTAAATATATTTAAATAGAATAGTTTTTCTTCCGAAATAAATTTTAAGATACAACAATTACTTCTAAGGAGGCGAGTCAAATCAAATTCAAGAGTTAAATTTTAATTTTTAATACCACAAAAACGAGTTAATTTAAATTTAATCGTTGAATATCAATGAGTTAAGCACCACTTTTTTTCAAGAACCAGCTAATTTGGAAATACACATATATGAAATGAAAATTCAGATTAAAAATATAAAAGAAAAGCCTTATCAGATGAAAACTGTGGTTGTTCGTATGCATATTTTCAATTTTATGACAAAACTTCTTATTCGGATAATATGCTTTGTTTAATGTCTGACATTCTGGCAAGAATTTAATGTGAACAGCAACGCGATAATCAAAGGCTGTGGATGTGCTTGACTTGGTTTTTTTTTCGATTTCAACTAAGTGGAAAAAAACCCATTTCGAAGTTTACTGACTGGTTTGCTTATCACACTCGTTAAGCCATGTTTCATCATAGACGACAATGCCTTTCATAATTGAGCGGTCTGAACTGACACACTAGCAGATCTTCAGCGACCTTTCCGTGGTTGTGTTTTGCAGAAAATTCTGAACATTCTAGGAAACTAGTACAGCGGCAGCGAATTTTATTATTTATATTTAGGTATATATATTTATACCCAAACTTTCGTTTAATATGGTATGAATAGATTTTTGAAACACAAAAAGTTCAGTGTCCATGATCTCCGGCCACTTTAGCAAAGCTCAAACCTCATCGTAACCTCTTTGGAGTAGACTGCACCACTCACTCAACTGCTCTCTGTTCTCAAAGCAGTCGGATGTCTGACATACGGCTCTTCTTTACTTATTATTTAATAAAAAGTATTTTTTAAGTTACTTCTTTTAAATGCTTACTCCTTACTTACTTCTTACTTCTTATTTATCATTTATCTATTTTCTTACAGGACGGTGAAAATCTCTCCAAACTGGAAAAAGCCGACATACTCGAACTAACCGTACGCCATCTACATCGCCTACGCGAAACAAACGGCCTCTTCGTACGTCATACCGACACTATGAATATGGAAAAGTTCTGGGCTGGATTTCAGCATTGCGCTGTGGAAGTATCACATTTTCTACAAAAATACAATCAACCAAATAAACATATAAATGGTGATTTAATTAAATATATTGCGAATTATGTGCCAAATATGGCAGCAGCGGTGGCTACGGCAGCCGCGAATGCTAATCCAACAGCAGTAGCAACAGCAGCCACACAAATACCAACCGCACATATACCGCAGTCAGCAGTGGCAATGCAAATAACAGCGGCGGGCAATGGAGTTACCTGTGACAATATGACTAATAATATAAATGCGCATTACCAAAGATTTTGTACAGCGCTGCGGCAGCACCACCAACCAGCAGCAGGAGTGGCAGGGGTTGAAAAATTGGCAGTAGACATGCTTGCACCCACACCAACAACAGCAACACCACTAGTAGCGGCATCAGCGTCCTCTTCTAATGCCCAACAACAACAAATGCAAATCTCTGCTTCAACGGTTTCCAGCTTTGAACGCATTTGGGAGGCAGCAGCTCGAGCGGCGGCGAACGGCAAACACCGCATGCATCCCTACGCTCGTAAAACGTTACCGTTACATAATCACGGCAATGAGGCGAGCGGTGAATCTGTGGCAGGCAGTGGCGGCGGTAGCAGTGACGATGGTGATGCTGCTGATTATGGCGATGGTGATTTTGTAGCAGGTGATGGCCTTGTTTGGCGTCCTTGGTAATGTTCGCCATATGTACTCGTATAACTACAACAACGATAATTTCATTTTGATTTGGTCGCTCGACCTTAAACACCGTTAGTTTTACTTTTTACCACTTAATCATTGCATATTTATTTAATGCTGTAATGCATGTAACGTAAGCGTATTTACCTAGTTGTATGTGATCATATACTCGATATACCCAGCAGGGAAAAGGTAGAGTAGTATGCAAAAATTCTAGTTAAATACTAGTATTTTAAAGATGAAATCATACTAGTTTGTTGTTAACCAGAATTATACAATACTAGTATTTAAAGGACAAAATATAGACTAAAGTTATACCAGTATTTTTTTCGGCAAAATTTGAACAAGTTTGCAAAAAGCCTGGTAAATGAACTAGTATTTTGCGGACAAGTTCATACCAGTTTGTCGTTTTGCAGAAAAACAACAGAACTTATAAGAATTAGAAAATCTTAACACATATTGTTAGACTTGCCGCTAATACAACAACAACAAAACATAATTGTAATTTTTATATCGTACAAACATACAAATACTACCACATTTTTAACCTAAAAGAATCATCATCCAAGCGTAATTATGTATATATAATACAATATTCTAAATATTGAAAACAAATAATTAGATAAGTGAACAGTAGAACTTTGCAGGTATAAACTAGAATCAATAGACATGGGTTTTAACCAGTACAATGCAGACTGGGCTGATTAATTGGTATTTAACTAGTATGACGCTGATGCATAGACTCTCAATTGACAGTTCGTGGGACATCGCCGTGCGACAAATACCAGTTGTTTACAAGGAAAATAGATGGCAGAGGAACTAGTTGGTGTAAAAATTTAAACTAGTTGGATTTTCGTCAACAACTAATATTTTTCCCCGCAGGGTATATGAGTATTTGATTTGTTAAGTAGTATTTCAAAGGACCATAGCAGCAATTTTCTATATTTGTATATTCAAATTTGTTGTGTAATGTGCATGGTTAAAAGCTTTATTTATTTATATATATACAATACATATGTGTGTGCTTATAATTCGAGTTAATATATTAATAATATAAATGATAATATTGTATGTATAATATGAGGCAAAATGCAAATCTAATAAATGTATATGTATGTATGTATGGTATATGCATAACTGCTATTTACCTTGGGTAATTGCATTTACCATAATGAGTTTTTCTATTTCGCATTTGCTCTTTATTTATGTGCGTTTGTGTGGCTAAATGTGTAGTGGGTTTGGAATATGCATTTTGTTTCTTCAATTTAAGCAATTATAAAATGCAAATCATAAATTAATATATTACCAAATTATTCCACTGGTAAACAAAATCATTTTCCTATTTTATTACAATTAACTAAAATTTGTGGAAAAATCAGTAGCTTATGTGGCTAGATAATGTTATGATTATTTAAAAAAAAAAAACTCAAATATGTGTGTGTTTGTAAATTTAAAGCAGAACACTCAATAACGGTGGAATGTGCAGTTACTAGGTGAAAAATAAACTTAGAGGGTGGCATTCCCATAAATTCTTGGAACCATGACCTTAACGGGCGACCATAAATGTGATATATCGCGCCATAAACTCTTTTGTAAGACAATTTTATTCATATGCGATTGTCCATAAATTACGTAAGCATTTATAACGGGGGAGGTCAAACTGAATATTTATGTATGCTTTCTCAGGAAGAGGGCGCTAGGAGACAAATCGGAATTTAAAAGTTTATAACTCAATTGAAGCTTAAGATTCTTGTACGTAGGCTGCTATATATAGGTCTGGCCTAGGCAACGCTAAGTGTTGCCAGGTGCAATCTGAGATCTCCATTAGAAAGTTTGACATTTTTTAGCATAACATCACTCAGAACGTTTTGTCATTTAATCGTGAATTGTTTTATTTACAGGGAATTAAAAAATTCATCCTGACCAAAAAATGGAATTAACTCGTGAACATTTTCGTGCGATCATTTTTCACAACTTTCGACGTGGATTATCACGACAAGAGTGCATCGATGAACTAAAATCTTTATATGGCTATGAAACACCATCCTATAGCACTGTGAAAAACTGGTACAACGAATTCAATCGTGGCCGACGCTCGCTCAAAGACGAATTCCGTGAAGGTCGTCCAAAAACAGCCGTGTGCCAGAAAACATCGAAGCCGTACGTGAACTGATAATGCAAGACCGTCATGTAACATACCTTCAGATAGAGGCATGCCTATGCATTTCTCCCACCAGCATACATTCGATATTGCATGAACACCTGGCCGTAAAAAAGGTTTGTTCTCGTTGGATCCCGCACCACGTTAATAAGATCGTCACAGGTGACGAATCATGGATCTGTGTGTATGAGTCCGAAACAAAACAGCAATCGACCGTTTGGGTAAGCCAAAAAAAAAAACATTTTCGTTGATAAATATTCGTATTTTCATTATTAGGCCAGAAATATATATAGCAGCCTACGTATATCTTACGTAAGATTTTCGAGGAGGGTAGCGACTATCAGTTTAAAATTAGCTATTGCTTAGCTTAGGTGAGGAAAGGATTGTAAAATGCTGAAAATTATGCATATGTAATTTGGGCATGAATTTCTAATTTTATCAAATTGTTTTCTAAATAGATAATTTTCCGAATGTTCCAACTCTTGTACCACCTACCGCAACTTTAAATCTTAGTATGCTTTTTCTACAGTTCGGAATAATGAAGGGCTCAGGTTTGATGAAAACAAAGAGATGACTTGCTGTACGACATACGTTGGAAGAGTGCTTGTCTGATGTTGGCAACTTAAGGGTCTTTCACCTGTCTACAAAAAGAGCGAACTCACAGTTGACATAAAGTATCTTAGGATAAACTTTGTGTAAAAAATTAAATCCCACTATCAATTTCTTTAATTACCATTAATCAGATTTTTACCATCGGCTAAATGTTGGCGAACACTCCTTAGAAAAGAGAATATACACATCACTTCTTCGTCGATTTTTTAAGCAGTCGCTCACCACTTCCATCCTGATATATGGTGCGGAGGCGTAAAGTTTTCGGAAAGAAGTGTTTTCGAATAATATCAATGTATCAACCCTCTCGTATCAGTAGACGGTGGAACGACGAGCTATGTAAAATATACTTGTGTTTTTAAATTGTGTAACGAAATCAGAGCCAGAATTACGACGGCCAGGCCATGTTGTACATTAAGATGAAAACACTAATGTCTTGGCTGTCATGTACGGTTTAGGAAAAAGTATAGGTACCCAGTGCATAGTTTTTCCTTTCATAAACATCTCAGACTATGAAAAATCAATATTTTCAGCATTCTTTTGAGTTTACTATTTACTTAGGATTTATTTGATTAACACAAATATGCATCCGTTGTGTTAGTGTGGCATCAACTTTCTGTTTTGACAACATATCTTTTTACAAAAATTCCTGAGAAGAACGATTGGACTTGACGGCAGAACGGGCAAGAGCCAGAGAGAAACAAGAGACTAATAACTAAGCGTTCATTAATCATTTTAATGCAAACACCCTTCGTCGATGGCGGCAATGAGAGTCGAGAAAATCTAAACAAAATCTCGACCTGACGTGAAACGTATGGGGTTTCGGTCTCCGGGACATTGCGATATTCCAGAAAGTGTGGCCAACGAGCTAGATGAAAGCATATCTATCACAACTACAATTTCATTATGCATACTAAGTTGACATACCTCTTTCCTCGGCAAAATTACTCCTAATATCGGTCTTCGACAGAGGGACAAGATCAAGTGATTTAATGAAACCACATGTATGTAATAACAAATTGTTTATTCCTTTGAAACCGGTCTTCTGTAAATTTTATAACCCGCATGGTAACAGATGGGCTCTCACGAAAGAAGGACAAATTTAGTTTTTTTCTGAAGTTCAGGAACATAGGTAGAAGTGGAAGATAAATAAAGAATAAAGTACTACCTAACCATCCTTAATATAGCGTTTTCTAGAAATTTTTTACTTCGAATGCATCACCGAAAAAAAATCAATAAGTCTTTTACAAAGCACGGTATAGGTATAACTTGAACAACTAAGTATGTGAAATGGACTTTTTCTACAGGCCCAATTGTGATAGAACAACGGTTCAGCAAGCCTATACTCGTATACGCCTAATCACATATCTTGTCCAAGTTACCACAAAGAGCTTAAACTAACGGATTTGTTGAGAAGCTTAAAAATTAAAACGAAAAGAAAATAAAAGTGAAACTACATCAGGGAAGAGCCAAGTTACTCTACAGATTATTACTTGGTTATAAAAAGCTCGAATATAGTTAATAGGATGGTGACTGGTGATAAAAAGTAAACCACTAACGAAGTTCCCAGCATTGGCCAACAAGAAAGGAAATATGTTTCATCAGAACAACGCCAAACCACAAACATCGATAGTGACTTGCCAGAAGGTCCATTCTTTTCCATCCACATTATAGTCCAGATATAACACCTAGTGTTTACCATCTGTTCCTGTCTATTGCAAAAGATTTGGCTGGTGAAGAATTGGCTTCAAGGAAGCCTGTGTATGTCGATTATCCCAATCTTTGGCCTATATATATAAGAGTTTCTACAAGAGAGGCATATTGACATTATCTCAAAAAGTAATCAAGCACCATCTTACATAGGTAATATATATCGAATAAATATAACTATGTTAGTAAATGAAACTTTCAATTCTATGAATAAATATGGACTACTTTTTACTTGACCTACAATTAGTTGTACTTACCGATTTATGGAAAATGAAAGAAACACGTCATTGTTTTATATGTTTTATTGATGAACTTTTTTATTTATTTAATTTAATATTTTTTACCAATAAGTTATTAATTAATTATGCTTTGTCATTTATTTAATATGCACTTTAAATATAATATATGCTACTTTTTTAAGTTACTTATTATTATTTATTGATCGGAACGATCAGTGAAACGCTTTAAAACTTTTCGAAAATCTACGCACACATACATACTAAGCATATTCTTAGCCAATTTTACTCTTCAACTAGTTGCAAATTGCATTCATAAATATTTTTAATTTTTTTTTTATTTATTTTTTTTTTTGTAAATTGTATATTTTAGTTGTATGTAATATTCACAATTATTTTAGCATTGTTTTCTTTGATAAATAATAACTAAAATAGTGTATTTGTCATATTTGTAATTACTGCTAGTTATTTGCATTGTTTTCTTTTTAACTAATTTAGTTTATTTATGTATTTTTGTTGATAATAATATATGTATGCAAGTTGTAAGCTTATCTTAATTATATTGTAATAATAAATTATATAAATATTTTGCACTAACAAAAAGGTGGCTTTGATTTTTGTTGTAGTTTTTTGTATACATATATAAACTTATTCGTTTTTTTTGCTGTTGTTTCCCGTTTGTTGTTTTTGTTTTTTTACTTGTTTGTAAGTTTATTAAATGTATTATTGCCGCTAAATTGGTGTGTCTGTGCATGTGGCTTAGCTGATAACGGTCTTTATTTATATTATATTTATTCGTAATTAATAATTATATGCTGCTCATATATATTTTATGTATTGTATAATTAATTTTTTTTTCTATTTAATAATTTTTATTTATTAACTGCTATTTACTATTTCCAATAGTACATTAGTTATCATAACAAAATAATAAAACTTTTAGAACCTTTGAAAATTTATTGCTTAATAATTACGCATTGGGCTGCGCTTTTATCTATATCTATAAAATTGTAATAACATAATATATTAGGCATTTAAAAATTAATTAAAAAGAAAGTGTTTAAAATAAAAATACTAATAATATATAAATATATAATAAAAAAATTATGGAACCTAAGAATGGATATACAATTAGAAAGCTCTAATTGATTCCGTGTTTGGAACGAATAACCAAGAATTTACTTCAGTTATACAGACTTAGCAAAGCAGATTTTACAACAACTAAATTCGAGGAATATATCCAGCAATAAAACCCTCAAAACAAATTAGCTTAATTTGTAAGGCTTTTGAAGCTTTTATATTCAGCCATAAGCGGTTTTCAAAGAAAAATGTAAGAAATAGTTTAGATTTCACGAGAAACAATTCTGAATTTCCCAATTCAATAGCTATTTTAAAAGTGTTGTTTGGCTCCTTACTTCAAGTGTTGGCACAAAAAGCTTATAGTAGTAGAGAGTAGAGCTTTAAAGCGATTGGTATATTCTAAATTTTACTCTTCATTTCAAAAAACCATTCAAACCCAATTTAAAGATATAAAATGTTGTAAATTTTCCCGTTGACCTAAACTTGATTAAGTAACAGTCCTTGGCTGAAATATTTTTGGGTCATAAAGACGTTGTGGGATTTTTAGTGGCACAATTAAGGCTGAATAAAATATTCATCTCTACAGACCGCACGGCACTAACCACCTCTTTGCATACTTAATCAAACCCACTCATCTAAAGCATCTGTTCTTCTACAACTCGTTTCCAGACTGATCTCCGGAACTTAAACTAATTTTGGCTGCTTCCAGACGAGGTTAAGGTCAGAAGTATTCTCAAGCAAAACCTTCATGTTGCCTACATATTAAATATTCTTGTGCGGAAAAATTCACTAGTTGGTCTTACAACAGTGAAAATTTATTAATTTCACATTTAGCATTTTTGTTAATTATGTGTCGTGAGTATAACCACGACTGAGACACAGTGGTCTGCCTCTACGAAAACACTCTTCAAAGTCGAAACTAGTTTGGTGGAAGTTTTGCTAATTTCTTTATCAACATCACCGATAGAATTTTTGTGGTGGAAAATTATACACGGAGTCTGGTAAACATGGTGAATGATATCACCAATTTGATGCATCCCATTGTTTTTAGAAATTTTCAATCCTCAAAACTACATATGCACATATATAAATTTTAGTTAATGAAAAATATAAAAAATGCACACTTTACGTACCCGAAATATGTTTGAACAAAAAAGTTAAACTAACACCACGAGCTTTCATGATAAAGTGAAAAGCTTGGAACGCAATCTGCTACAAAAAACAAAATCCTCGAAAGTAACTTCAGGACTTCATTTTAAATTTTTTTGACAGCAACTGTAGTCAATAAATAAAAAAATTTACATATTTATGGGGTGTAATTTTTTTTCGATTCTAAAAGCTCGTTAAAGTTTTTCGTTTTTTTTTTCGAAGAAACACTTTATATTGGAAACAATGCATACCTTTAGGTGTGACTTAACTGGCTGAAAAGTTATATTAATACTTGACGGGACTATACAAAATTCGAGCTAACTTCCGAAAACCCATTGAGGTTATTATACTATCAGTTACAAGAATTTCAGCAACTATAAGTATAGTCCGGTTTGATTTAAGCTTTCCATTGTTGTAATTGTAATTTTTTTTGTGGATATACTCGTATATTCAAATTAAATAAATACATACGTGAATGTCAAGCAAAAATACAAGATATATTCATAATTGCATAATATTACACTTAAATATTTAACTTTTATTAACTTAATTTCTACCAATATATTTTATTGACATTATTTATTTACAAATCGTTTGCGTTTGTCCACGACACTTTAAGCCAAACTATTTAATTGGTGACGTGTTTTAAATATGCGTATTTAAATTTTATTAAATTACGCGAGAATAAATTTTGCAATTTTTTTCGTTTCAGTTTGATTGATTATAATTTAATAGTATTTTTTTTTTTTTGTTGATTTTATAGTCTGACCAATAAATTATTTTTATGTTAATTTATTGAGCTCTCTCTTGTCATTGCTAGCATGTGTATTTATTTTTAAATTTCTTTATTTAATATAAATTATTATCATAATAAAAAAATATTATTATGCAATTAAATTATTATTTTTAGATTTGGTTTGAATTCATAAATTTTAACAAAATTACAAATGGGAAATTTTTTCAAATTTTACAAATTTCATTCCTTGCCTTTGTTTTATTTTTAATTTTTTTTTTTATACATTTTTTATTATTATTTTATTAACATTAGCTTTAAAAATTCAGGTTTTAATTATTCCTATAAATTTATCAATTTATTTAATGCAATAGTTTGTTATAATAGATTGGTGAGTAGAGTAAAGTAAGCGCTTAAAATTGATTGTTTGCAGCTAAGTTTTGTCACAGTTTATATAATAAGTTATTATTATTACTAGTATTTTTTTCTTTGACTTACGGTTATTTATACAGGCTCATATTTGTTGCTGACTACTATGCTTTATGCTCTAAATTTTGGTAAAGGTATTTTGTGGAATATATTTAAGTAATTTGTTTATTTAGTTATTAGTGAATTTAAGTTGTATTAGTAAATGTTTTTTTTTTTAGAATATTTAGTGCTAAGCGGTGCTGCCTACTACTTTTAAAAATGCTGGTAGATAATTTATTTAATACGAAATTTAAATTTTTTTCTTTGAATGTTATAAATCGGTTAAAGGAAAACTTTTTGCTTAATGAAAATATATTTTAGAAAATACATGAAATACAATGATTTGGAAAATGAAACAATATTTTACTTTAGAGTTTTACGCCAATATTTTTTAACAGAGATCAACATTTTAAGTTAAGAGCCATAACATGCAAATGATCCCTCTTCAACTACCGGTGGGTCATATCATAGAAACAAAAATTATAACGTTTCACAACTATATAAAGATATTCAATCTGTACTGAATGTGTCGAAAAATTTATATATAATTTTTTTATATAAAAAACTTTAATCTAAGCAATGAAACCATACATTGTTAGTCAGGCGGCAATTAAATTCGCATCTAAGCAGGAAATTGGTAGATAAAACGGCTGTTGTGCAGAGGCAGGCCACAAGGGCATTGGTGGAAAAGAAGTTGTTGATGTGATCGAGCTATTCGTCTTATGAGAGTAACTTTCAAAATATTTTGATTTACACTTTTCGGGCGAAAATACCAGAAGAAAATTTTATGTTCCATGACGCTAATACTGGTTGCCAAATATTTCATTAAAAGGACGAAAATATACAATACTACTAGCTCGCTGGTGTAGCGATATTCGTAAGGTAACCATTATTGTTACTATTTGATATTTAATCAAATATTGGTCGAAATTTAAGTGAAATTTTCTCTTAAAATATTAGTGAGTTAAAAACAAAATTTTTTTATTGTAAATCTTCTTCTTTTCTTATTAAAAGTAGAACATAAATCGAATTTAATTTTCAAGTAACACTTTTGTATTTTCTCATTTTCTTATCTCTTATCTCCTTTTAAACAGAAAAGCCACAATAAAATATTCTGAGCAAATCTAGGCTTTGAAGTTGCACAAAACCATAATTATATAAAATAATTTGACGACATTTTTTTATATTTTTATTCCATAAAATTTGCATGAAAGTTAATGTCTCTAACATGTCAACATGTTCCTTTACAGGCAATTAATTCGCTTGCAGAAGAAAGAGCAAATCTACCGCTTATAAGTATGTCATATATTCTGAAATTTTACGACAAACATAATTTTTCTAATTCAACTCAAACAAATAAAGATAAAAGAGATACAGATATTCTTACTTAAGAAATGAACAGCACAGCCTAAGCTTTTGCAAAATAGCCATAGACATACGAGTATATAAACACTTGTACAATGGGAAAGAGAGAAATACGTTTATACACAAAGGATATAATAAAAAGTAAGAATTAATACAAATACAATAGGATAAAGATTTGTAAAACAATAAAATTTTAGTGCACTTTTACAAAATACAAAGAAGTTCGTTGGATATAATTTTATAAACAAAAAATTCTACATTTACGAGCTTTTACACAAGTAATCAAAAAAAGCGACAGGCAAACAGTTTTTAAATGTAATAGAACAAGACTTAATAAGTTTCTTTTCTTGCCATAGATAAAATTCAGCAGGGAAAAGCGGCTGGCTTATTGGTACTCACTTTACATAAAACACATACAAATACAAGGTACATACTAGTATAAAAGGCGAAAGCGTTGAATATTTTTGTTAGGGTTTTTTTTTAGACTTTGATGGTTAAATAAAGAACTGTTTTTTCTAATAATATTTGTTAAAAGTTAGCATTCTAGTGAATTAAATTCTTAACATTTTTTACAAGCAAGTCGATTATTTAATTATTACTAATCGAAAATAAAATTAAAAAGTCATATTTAAAGTTTTATTATTCTTTGAACTTTATTTATATTTTTTACAACATGAGTTTGACTTAGAGGCCTACGTTAACAAACTGATTTAATTGAATTTTTTTAATTCATATGATTTAATTATATTTATTTATTTTTGTAGATATTTAATTTAAGCAAACATTTTTGGGGTATTTAATTTTCAAAATTCGAGTTTATTTAACTTAATTTAATTATTTGCTTCTTAATTTGTTTATCTGTTTGCTGAGAATAAAGCTGAACCACATATAAAAACAGAAATTATTTTAGATTGGTGATACACTCAAAGGGGGTAGAGGACGAAGACAAGTAGTAAAGAGTATAAGAAGGATATAAGTGTGGGTATGCATGTTTGTGTATGTGTACTGAACATATAAAAGTGTATTGAAGTGAAAAAATATATATCAGAATAGTTGAAACCGGTGTTGGAAGCTACAAAAACGGTAGCAAAGACATCAATATTATTTATAATTTGAGATAATTAAAAACTAATAATTAAAATCAAATATATTAATACAAAATAGAATAAAAAATAATAATGTAGTAAAAAATAAAACTAAAAAATTAGAATAAATTTATATGAAAAATAAAATTAAATTAAATAAAGTGTAATAAAATAAATTATGTAAAATAAGTTAAAAAAACAAATAATAATAAAATAAAATAAAGAACAACAAAATGAAATTAATAAAAAAATATATATGTAAATAATAAAATTAAATTGAATGAAGTATAATAACTTCAAATACGTGAAATAAAATAAAAATAATAAAATAAAAATAAAGAAATAAAGTTTAGTGAAATTAGTATAGACTTATATTAAATTACGTAAAACAATAGATAGTGAAATAAAAAAAAGACTGAAATAAATTTGAAAGCCTTTAGGTAGCTCTAGCTCATTTTGTCAATTAATAATTTTTTCTTAAATTTTTTATTTATTTATATAGTTTCTGTTTTTATTATCTCCTATAAATATATATCAAATTTATTACCAAATTGAAATTGAAATATATGCATATGTACGTATGTATAATTATCTAATGAAAAATAAAAACAAAAAAAAACTAAAAAATGCAGTAAATAAATCGAATGTTTTATTTGGATTTAATTTCATTACTAATTTATATTTTTTACTAAGGGAACGTATATTGTACATTTGTACATATGTATGTATTTATGTATATAAAGATTAAAAATTTTGAAGCATGCATATATAAGATACGTATTCAAGCTCAAATAGACAAAGATATTGAGAATCTTACGAAAAACTCATGCTAAAAAAATAAGATAAGATAATATTTGAGAAGAAGGAAATTAAGAAAAAAAATTTAGACAATCATATAAAATACATACTCACACTGTGAAATACGTTAATATATGTATAATAATGGCAAATAGTAAATATTGAAAAAACAATTTTAAAATAAAATTTTCGCTGATTAATATATACATATACATACTTGAAAATGGTTTTTGAATGAAGAAATTTTGACTGGAGCCTTTTGAAACTGCTAAATTTACTTCCCACACATTAAAAATTAGAAATTTTGTGAATTCTCACTGACAATATATGACAATATCATTAAAGGCAAAATTTAGAAAAATTACCTTGGACTGGAATCTCTTTTATTTTAATATATTTTTTTGCAATGTAGTTTTAAATTTATGTTTTCAGTCGCTATTATTTTAGACGAATGTAATTTTTAAAACAATTTTAACGCAATATTTTGGAGTTTGCTAATTACTCTAACAGCTCACATTTTGAAACATCATTCTCATCAATTACATGCAATTTTTTTTTAATCCAAAAAAACGGTTTTTTGTTTTATGCGTCATTTTTTTAAATTTCTGTTTTAATTTATATAATATATGTATTTTTGAGATGTTTAATATAATTTTTAGATTCGTTATTTATAGCATTTAACGTCTTAAGGACGTACGTAAATAAAGAATGGAGATAGGCAATCGATTAATTTTGAATATTTCATTTTCTAATCTGAATAATTATTATTAGTTTTTCAAATAATTATGAATAATAGAATTTAAATTGGTGTTATTGTTCATAACAATTTCGTTCGAATATACATATATTTATATACTAATTGTAAATATACATTTTTATCAATAGCAAAATCTTTTTACTGGGCATCATGCCATCCTTTCCGGAAGTTTAAGCGAGGAATTATTAACACTTTTTCCTTTGACGTTATATGTACATATGCATTTTTTTATAATTTTTTTTTCCAATTTTTAACCAATTTCTCAGTATTTTGTATTAGAAAATAATGTAATTACTGAAGATATTTATAATCTTCATTTTTTTTTTTCAAACGCACCTTTGAATTCGACCTTTTATGGCTTCATTTTCAATTCAAAAAATTTTATTATTTTTATTTTGAATATTAATTTTCATTATCATTACTGTTTTTTTTTTTTTTTTTTGTTTTGAAAGTAGCTTAGGATTTGACTTAGTTTGAAATTGAAATTTATTGCGCATAATAGCTTTTACTAAATTTTCACTTACTGTGAGCTGATTTGGCTTTATATGTATGTATGGTATATATGTATATATAGTCTATGTTTATCCGCCATTTTCTGTGGGGCAGATTTTGATTTCCGTTTCGTTGAATGCACTAATATTTATTAATGTATGTATATGTGTCCGCTGGCTGCCAAAAGAATGCCAGTTTTTAATATTTGATGTCTATGCTAAACCAGTTTCTCTTGTTTTTACTTTAAATGGTTTTTATTCGATTTTATTATTTTTCTGTAACTTCCTTTCCTCGGTATTTTATTTTTATCGAAGCTTTACTACCGCTTGCTCTACTCATATACTTATGTTTTTAAGTATTAACTATTTTGCTTGTCAAATGTGTGTGTGCGTGTGTGTGTATGCGTGAGTGTATTTACATATCTTCGTATGATGTCTATGAGCGTGTAAAATTATTTTCTTATCATTTTTGATTATGTTCTCTTCCTTTCTTATTTTTCTTTTCTAAATATGGAATCTTGAAAAAAATTATTTTCATTATCCTTCATTGTTATTTTGTCCTTAAGTATTTTTCTGCTTCTTCTATGAACTCTTAATTTTTTCTCATTTATCTGCGCTTTACTATTTACTATTTTCGGTTTTTTCCGAAATTTTTTTTTCGATTTTTTTTTTTCTTTAGTAGTAGGTTCCTCGTTTAATCATTATTAGAATTAAACAGAGTCTCTTTTGGTTAATCACCACCTAAACTTAACGCCTGTACTATACGTGGATCAGCTTTACTACCCTCACGAAATTCGTCGAGCGTTAAACGATCATCATGATTTTTATCCATTTGATCGAATATTTTATCGACACGTTTTTGTGGCGTATTCTCCTCCTCTGTTTGCGGTTGTTGACCCTTTTCAAGGTGAAAAAATATAAATGTTGAAAGTAGTAAAAATAATTAATTAAAGCAAAGTAATTTTTTTAACTACTAAATTAAATAATAAAGATATAAAAATGGTATAATTTTACAAAAATTCCTCATGAAAATTGCATACAGTAAATTTAGTAAAAGTTGCTAAAATATACATACGTATACTTCATTTAAAAAATATACGTAAACAATATGATAAATAAATATATATTTGTTAACTTGTAATATTACATACCACCATTTGATATATTGCATCGACTATGTTATACATTTCTTCTCTCGTTATGTAGCCATCATTATCCACATCGTAAAGTCGGAATGCCCCTGAAAGTTTAAGAAAATAATTTGATTATCTCAATACAATTAAAGACGTATATCTGTTAATAATTGTTGGGGAAGGAATCCCTTAAAAACATATATTTTATTAATTGTTATTTTATATAAATTTGATTACATTAATTTCATTTAAGTTGCATTCTTCATTTCATTTAATTTTTTTTTTAATTTTACTTTATTGTATTGGCAGCCGCGGTAGCGCACTGCCAGTCGTAAGGCCAGGGTTCAAATCCTGATACGTCAAATGTATTCGATTAGTTCTATTCCATTTAGTTTCATTTAAATTATAATATTGTAATAAATGAAAAGGAATTACAATAATTTATTAAACTACGTGTATATTTTATTATATTTTATTTTATATTATTTATTTATTACATTTTAATTTGTTTTATTGCATCTTATATTCTTTTACAGATTTTTACTTTATTTCACTTTTTTTAAATTATCTCCATTGTTTTAATAATTTTTTTATCTACGTTTTGTTTCATTTAATTTATCTTGAAGATACTATATAACCTTACACATAAATTTATTATATTTTATTTGATGTTATGGTTTAGATTAACTTCATTTATTTTATATTAAATTCGCATTTATTTACTGAATTTATTTTAAAATAATTTATTTAAATAATATTCTGTTATATGTTTTTCTGTTTTTATTTTATTTTTTACTTTATTGAATTTTATTTAATTTTATTTTATTTTATTTTACTTAATTTTATTTTATTTTATTCTATTTTATTGAATTTTATTTAATTTTATTTTATTTTATTTTATTTTATTTTATTTTATTTTATTTTATTTTATTTTATTTTATTTTATTTTATTTTATTTTATTTTATTTTATTTTATTTTATTTTATTTTATTTTATTTTATTTTATTTTATTTTATTTTATTTTATTTTATTTTATTTTATTTTATTTTATTTTATTTTATTTTATTTTATTTTATTTTATTTTATTTTATTTTATTTTATTTTATTTTATTTTATTTTATGTTATTTTATTTTATTTTATTTTATTTTATTTTATTTTATTTTATTTTATTTTATTTTATTTTATTTTATTTTATTTTATTTTATTTTATTTTATTTTATTTTATTTTATTTTATTTTATTTTATTTTATTTTATTTTATTTTATTTTATTTTATTTTATTTTATTTTATTTTATTTTATTTTATTTTATTTTATTTTATTTTATTTTATTTTATTTTATTTTATTTTACTTTATTTTATTTTATTTTATTTTATATTATTTTATTTTATTATATTTTATTTTATTTTATTTTATTTTATTTTATTTTATTTTATTTTATTTTATTTTATTTTATTTTATTTTATTTTAGTTAATTTAATTTAATTTTATTTTAGTTTTGTTTCGTCATATATTTATGCAGATATGTAATATGCTTACATTGCAGCTTTTCGTCCAGATTGCCACGCGATGTAATCGATAACGCTCGAATGAACTCTTCAAACTCAATAGCACCATCCTGAAATCAAAGAAAATAAAAGCAAAAGACAAGAGGAAGAAAAAACGAATGAACACAGAAAATGTGGAAACCAAACACCAGATAGTTGAAGTTAAACGTTTATAAAGAAGTAACGATAAGGGAAAAAGTTAAAATTTTGTAATGTTTAACTCAAACTTACATCATTTTATTATACAAAATTGATCAAGGCAATAAAACGTATTGAGAAATATTGAATTGAATTTTTTAGCGAATTTATTGAATTGAATTACAAGTAATGAATGATATAAAATTGAATAAATAGTTGAGCTTCATTTCAATTGCATTAATAAATGAGCTGCCAATTCACATTCAAAATTTATAGCCAGACCAATGTTAATACTGCCACGACTACGTGCATAGGTACGAAAGAATACAGAGCCGACAGTGAAATAATGGCTCCGTTGTTGCTTTTGGCAGACATTGGCTCATTTTTTTTATTATTTGGTATATTCATAGATACATATATTTTCAACTTCTACATGCACTATGATTTTTTTTTGGAATAAGAAAATAAAGTATGTACTATAGGTTAAGTGAATGCCTTGCGCTTCACGTCGAATTACTCACCTCGTTCTCGTCGAAAACTCGAAACACCAACGAAGCGAATTTACTAGGATCTCCTTGTGGGAAGAATTGCTTGTAAATTTTAATAAAACCCTGTAGAGTAGAATTGAAGAAAAAGCGTGAAAGCAAAATGTACAATACATAAATACCAAATTCATAAAATTATAACACGAAGTAATAAAAACAAAAATTATTGTGTAGGTACAAGGCGTGGGCAGACTTCGAAGCAGCCAGAGACTAAAGTGTTGGAGCGTTGATTTTATATGTTGTTGTATGTATGAGTTTGTGTTGTGACTAACAGGAAAACATGAATGTTAGCAAAGTGTGGCGCCATGTTGTTTGTTTTATCATTATTTTTTTTCCACTTGGCTTACATATAAGAAGTTATGAGGCGGGTATGCTTGTATAACTTCAAAATATTTGCTGTTGTTGTTATACTTGTAGCTATAACTGCTGTGAGCAGCGCGACTTATCGCGAGTGACGTAGCTAATGCTCAGCTCTTGTTACGGAGCTTCTGTTGCAAACTAGAACTGTGGATTACATTTAACTCATGAAAGAAATTAAATACATTTTTTCTAAATTCAAAGTAATTGAACACTTTCCAGCTATAGTAAATATTTAATAACGAGCACACACAAATCGATTGCTGGCTTCCGAAATCTTACCACCACCCTCAGCCTTGAACAAAAGCTGTTTTGCAAACAAAATTTTATTTATGAGGCATAGTTTTGGGCGCAAGAATATGTGAAGCGAAGAAAATGCTTTTGTTTCTATTGTTTTACACGTACTTCACTTCATCTCAAGTAATGACGTCTGCGTATCGTTTGCATAACCATGAAGTGAACAGCTGACGCTTTACTTTAATAAACCAAACTAACAATACAATAGTGGAATATGTAAATATGTAATATGTAAAATGTTATGTACAAATCCTCCGCAAAATCAACAAAAAAAAAATTAAAGAGCAAACACAAATAAAAATATAATACTTAAAAATATGTAAATAAATTAAAATATTTGTAATAACATAAACTAAAAAAGCCAAAACAATAAAAAAATAAATTATTTAAACACCAACAGCCTAGGACAAAATCAAATAAAATAATTATATATAAACAATATTAAAGATAAAAAAGGTATGCATTAATTCGTGCGATTTTTTTTTCGAAAATTAAGACTTTATAGTGAAAAAATTGTTATACATTTAATGTTCAAGCTATTGCTCATCGGAAGCTACGATGTTTGCCCAACTTTTTGGCAGTTTGTGGATCCCATCCCAAAGGAACTTCTCCGGCTTGGAGGTCAAGAAAGAATCGAGCCAATTTCTGATACCCTGTTCTGAAGGGGCATTCTGCATTGATCTGAACAAGTGGTAATCGGAAGGTGCTATGTCTGGGCTATAAGGCAGGTTAGGTATAACTTCCCACCCACAGTTTTCCAAATAGTTTTTAACTGGCCTTGCAACATGTGGCCGAGCGTTGTCATGATGAAAAATTATTGATTCGTGTCTCGTCGCATATTCTGGTCGTTTTTCCGCGATGGCCTTTTACAAACAAATCAATTGTTTTCGGTAGAGGTCCCCATTGATCGTCTGACCCGATTTCAATAGCTCATAATAGAGCACACCCTTGTGGTCCCACCAAATACATAGCATAATCTTGGCACCATGGATATTTGGTTTCGCCGTGGATGTCGATGGTTGGCCGTGCTTCACATACGATCTCTTGCGCTTTGGGTTATCATAATGAATCCATTTTTCATTGCCAGTGACAATCCGATGCAAAAATGACTTCTTTTGGTGGCGTTGAAGCAACATTTCCGACATGCAGAATCGACGTTCGACGTCTCTTGGCTTTAATTCATAAGGCACCCAATTTCCAAGCTTCTGGGTGAATCCTAATGACTTTAATCGTCTGGGAACGGTTCCTTGATCAACTCCTAATGCTTTTGCAAGTTCTTCTTGAATCTGGCATGCATCTGCATCGAGCAATGTCTCCAATCCTTCGTCTTGAAATTTTTTTAGCTGTCCGGATCGTTCTACATCGTTTAAGCCGAAATTGCCAATTTTAAACCGTGCTAACTTCTTTTGGCACATTCGTTCGGCTAAAGCATGGTCACCATAAACGTCCAGTAAAATACGATGGCTTTCGGTAGCAATTTTTTTCATGTTAAAGTACTGAAGAAGAACTCCCCGCAAAAACACTTTTTCTGGTACAAATTTCGACATTTTCAAATGAATGAAACAAATTGTTGTTCAAGCTAAAACAAATCTACTGAAAACGACGCGAAATGACAGTACCTTTGAAATAAATATAGCCACAGATGAACACGACGCGAAATAATACTAGTAAAGCCCTCTCTTAGAAAATCGCACGAATTGATGCACACACCCAATATTGTATTATGCTACGAATTGACGTACACTTTGTACCCAGTTAATCGTAAGTCTAAGTAACACAACAAACAACAACGGTAACCGAAAAGATTTTGGTAAAAAACAAATAACAATTGTTGCCAGGCAGACCATACATTCTCCACTTTTCCAAGTGGTTGTGTAAGCAGGCACGTGTGAGTTTTGTGTTTTTATTACGCCTCGTAAAAATCGCAAACACAAGTAGCGTAGAGTGTGGTACTCGTAAAAAGCAAAGAATAAGTGGGATTTTAAATCCTTCGTTATGGTTTAGTGTTAACCACAACAACTTTGTGTTTATTTTGGGATTTTGTTTTTCATTTTACTGTTATTTTTTTACTGTATTTTATTTTGATGTTTTCGTTTTTCGCAGTTAAACAAACTTGCCAATATTTTAGTTACTCTGTCCGCTAGGAACATGTGTAATGGTTTGTTGTAGTCTGTTGTTTGGTTTTGTACGTTTTTTTTTCGTGGTGGTGGTGTAAGAACACAACGAAATACCTTCTTTTTAGGATAAAAGAAGATACTTTGCATAAGAATGTTTGGTATATTGCTATGGGGTTAAAAACGTTTTAAATTAAAATAATTGTATCATCAACTAAAGAAATTTAAGAAAAATTTAATTTTTGTATGCAAGTTTTCTATTGGGTTTTTAACACTACTTATGGTTATTTTTAACCAGTTATTTATTTGAATTACTTACCTGTTCCGTCAGTAATCCATTCGGACAGTCTTTCAGAAAACCTTTGTGCCTTTAAAATAAATGAAAAATA
Source organism: Ceratitis rosa (assembly GCA_037013455.1). Lineage (NCBI taxonomy): Eukaryota > Metazoa > Arthropoda > Insecta > Diptera > Tephritidae > Ceratitis > Ceratitis rosa. The sequence goes on from JAWMAG010000054.1 coordinate 8,943,455, forward strand.
AATTTAAACTATTTTTGGAAAAAATTATTATTATTTAATTAAAAAATTTTTATTGAGATATAATTTTGCGGGTGATGAAAACGAGTACTCCTATCTTTAAACAAATTTTGGAATTAAATTTTTTTTTAAATTTTGACTAAGCAACCTAATCTGTTGTTCGGCTTTCCCTGCTTTTCAATACTGCCTAATCTTGAAAATATTTGTATCAATGGAAGCTTACACAATACTGAAAAAATTGTTGTGAATTTTGTATAAAAACTTGCCCAAAAAAATGTGAAAATTCGCACTACATTATGATTAATTGTTGAAAAAGTGAATAGAACTCAGAAATACTGAAAAATCAAATAAAATTATTTATTGTATTATTTATTTATAAAAGTACATAAATTTAATCAATTTTTCTACTGTAAAGCAGCCCAAGCATTGACTGCTTTGCTTCCCCTTGTTTAGAAGCACTAAACTAAGCCTCTCTTATGTACACGTAAGGTAAGATCTCTTTATATCACTCTACGTTGTGGTTTCATCCATTGAGAAACTCAGCTATTTCGTTTCGTTTTTGTACATAGAGAAAGCTTTCAGTAACATATTATCAGACACCGTTTAATCTAAACTAGAATATTTTGTGATTTCAATACTCCACTGGAGGCACTCATTTCCAATCTACTTCACTGTAGAACTGGGGGAGCTGTTGTTGGCGTATGTTGTTTTTCCAGATTTGTCAACGAAGCCACATAAAGCCAAGCGGACAGTGAACTATCACAGAAGCTCTCAGATTACACATTTAACTTATTTCTTGTTGAAACCGAAAGGAGAGCTGGTTTTTATATGGTTTAATGCTGTGTACAATTCAAAAGAGATCCTTGTATCCCATTTTTCGTAGAATCTCTTTTAACTCTAATAAGGCAATACTTTTTATCTTCAGCAGTCAATATGAACTTCCGTCAATAGTCCACCAGTTCTAAATGGAGCTTCCCTGAGCCTGGGAGCTAAGGCGATTATTTTGAAGTTATAGTATTCCTATTGAGTAAAAAGAGCTGGATAACGCATGTAACGCAAAATGGGCTTAAATCCACTGACCAGCAATCGTGAAGAAAACAAGCATATACTACTCATCGATAAGATTCAAAGCACGTTTCTATGTTGATTAGTAATATATTCTTGACATCCCGTCTATTGAATTGGCTGTCATTTATATGCCCTAACTTTCAGCTTTTCGCTTAAGGGAAAAAAATTACGACCAAGTAACACAGACCACATCGTTTCGACTTTAGATACCCGCTCTAATTATATCGCAAGCAAATAAAAAACCTTTAAATTTTTTCCCGTAGCTCTTTATTGGATAATTAATTCAAGCTGCCAGAACTTTGTAGTGTATTCCAGGCAGAAGCAGTTAAAGACAATAATAATTAATACTCAGGAGGAAATATTTTCATCCACAATGAAAGGGAATTGAAACGGCTTGACAAGGTATAACGAAGCATATCATTCCGGATAAGGTTCCAAATAGAACTAAAGAAGGCAGAACGGTTGATATTCACTGAAAAAGTAGGGCATTTAATAGGTATATGGGATCCCCTTTCAGAGCTTTTCGTGACATTACAATGGGTTTATTTTGGTCTAGGTGTGACGATAGTATTAGCAGTAATAGTAATAATACTAATAGTAGTAGTAGTAGTAATAGTGATAGTAGTAGTAGTAGTAATAGTAGTAGTAGTAATAGTAGTAGTAGTAGTAATAGTAATAGTAGTAGTAGTAGTAATAGTAGTAGTAGTAGTAATAGTAATAGTAGTAGTAGTAGTAGTAGTAATAGTAGTAGTAGTAGTAGTAGTAGTAGTAGTAGTAGTAGTAGCATTAGCAGTAGTAGTAATAGTAGTAGTAGTAGTAGTAGTAGTAGTAGTAGTAGTAGCATTAGCAGTAGTAGTAATAGTAGTAGTAGTAGTAGTAGTAGTAGTAGTAGTAGTAATAATAATAATAATAGTAGTACTAGTAGTAATAGCAGTAGTAGTATTAGTAGTGGCAGTAGTAGTAGTAGTAGTAGTAGCAGTAGTAGTATTAGCAGTAGTAGTAATAATAATAATAATAGTAGTACTAGTAGTAATAGTAGTAGTAGTAATAGTAGTAGTAGTAGTAGTAATATTAGTAGTAGTAGTAGTAGTAGTAGTAATAGTAGCAGCAGTAGTAGTAGTAGTAGTTGTAGTAATAGTAGCAGCAGTAGTAGTAGTAGTAGTAGTAGTAGTAGTAGTAGTAGTAGTAGCACTAGTCGTATTAGCAGTTATAACGGTAGTAGTGGTATGTGTGGCAGCACTAATAGTAGCAGCAATATTAGTAAAAGTAATATATATTCCTTCTACCGTGTTCCTCCTCTGGCATTTATTTTATATTAAAAAACGAAAAGAAGATTATGCCAAAACATAATGTTGCGCCATCTTTATCATTGTATACAACACTTCATTTCGGTAATTCACAAATCCGTCGTAAATTCACTCTCACTTCTATTCTCCGCTACTTAAGACATTTCTTTTCTTTGTTTTCTTTTCAGTAGCTTCATTAGCAAAGCGCGCAATTAAAATTCATTTAGTCTACATAAAATTCCTCTTTTGAACTAATTAAAATTCCATTTGGCATAATTTAACGCAAAAATTTTGCGGCTGCCTTGATGCACACACACACATACAACATTATCTGCTCATGAACGTTGGAACGCCTATTTTGGGGAGCCTCCATGAGATAATGTAAGCAAGAAGCCATATAATTTGGTACTTAGAACTAATCCACCTGTTTGCTGATGAAAAATTTAAGAGAAAGAGGGAGAGAAAGCGAGCGAAAAAGAAGAAGAGTCTGATATATACACAAAGACACATTACATTTACATTTTCAAAATCGCTAAGCGCAGTAACGGCTGCTTAGGAAGAAGTAAAAAATTGCTGTCATCTTTCATTAAAATAAAATTTTATTTCGCCGTTTTTTGGGGCATCCCAATTTATGTTTTTATATGTATGTTTTTTAATGTTTTCTGAATGGAATTATACCGTCGGCTTTGGAGCATTAATTCAATTACACCATAAGCAGCGTGTGGCATAAGATTTACAGCATGAAACTTGCAGCATGTTGTTATTTATGCTGGTCGGTATGTGGCTTTGATTTGATTTAAGTTTGGTTTGTTTTGTTATTGTAGCGTCTGTCGTCTGTGGTCCGTAAATTTTCCTACCGTTTGTAGCATGACAGTAATGTGGTTAGCTAATGCCTTTGGTATGTTTAATACACCGTAATCGCGCACATAAACACATACATTTTGATATTTACTCAGCAAGAGGGAAGGATATGGACATTACTTAAATGCGTTAAATTTGAAAAATAAGTCTCTCTTTAATTTTTTTACTCACCATTGTCTGATTTCTTTTTCTGTGACTGTAAAGAGAGAAAAAGAGACAATTAGAATTTTAGAATTTTTTAAACGATATATTATAAACAAGATTATTTAATGTGATTAAAAACATATTTGTTTCCAAAAATTAATATTTTTAATTTACTTAAATATTATGATGTATTAACTTGAACCAGTAAATCGTATTTTTTAAGTTTTTATTATTCCAAATACATATTAAGTGCACCTACTCGGAAATAAAAATAAATAAATAAGTAAAATATTAACGGGTTCAAACTGGGTTTGCTAATTTTATAACTTTTTTATTAAAAATTGAATGATATGTAAAATTAGTATATATATTTTTTTGTTTATTATTTTTAGTTTTATAAAATAATGTGTAAGTGAAAGCAAGAAATCTACTTAGAGTTTGTTTTTTCACTCCAAAGTATTTCAAATACTAAGTAACCGCACCAAAAAATAACTCAATTCACGCAAAAGAGCCTTTCAACGATTATCCAATATAAGGACATCCTTCCACAGCTAACGATAATAAATAAATAAATAAATACATGGACACGGGACCACTTGAATGTTGAACACACTTATTGAATGATGAATGAGAATAATAGCACTCGAAACACGAGCTTGCAATTTGACCTTAATTTTGCATTTGGGCATTATTTTTTAAGGAGACTTCAGTTGAAAACTCAATTCAATCGGAGATAGTGTCAGTTTGAATGACATTCGCTATTGTGTAAAAAGAAGAGCTTAATGTTTGGCGTCGTAGCCATTAACTTGCTACTATGATGACTCAGGTTTGTCAATTATTTGTGCCTATGGCTCACTCAGAGTGGTATTATTATCCCGCTTTCAATTTGGTATTCAAAGCTATTTGCATATTTTAAATACATGATACGTATATGGTGATTATGAATTATAAAATACAAGCACACTATAACATACGTATGTAAATACTTTTGCCAATGATGAATGCAAATATTTTAATTTATTTTATGTTATTTTATTTAAATTTATTTTATTTTATTTTAATTTATTTTATTTTTGTTTATTTTACTTTAATGTTCTTTCGTTTTATATTTTTAGTTTCATTTATTTTATTTTATTTTATTTAATTTAATTTTATTTTATTTTATTTTATTTTATTTTATTTTATTTTATTTTATTTTATTTTATTTTATTTTATTTTATTTTATTTTATTTTATTTTATTTTATTTTATTTTATTTTATTTTGTTTTATTTTATTTTATTTTATTTTATTTTATTTTATTTTATTTTATTTTATTTTATTTTATTTTATTTTATTTTATTTTATTTTATTTTATTTTATTTTATTTTATTTTATTTTATTTTATTTTATTTTATTTTATTTTATTTTATTTTATTTTATTTTATTTTATTTTATTTTATTTTATTTTATTTTATTTTATTTTATTTTATTTTAATTTATTTTATCTTATTTTATTTTATTTTAGTTTATTTTTATTTATTTTATTTATTTTATTTTATTTTATTTTAGTTTATTTTTATTTATTTTATTTTATTTTATTTTATTTGAGTTAATTCTATTTTACTTTGTTTGTTTTTATTTAAGTATAGTTAATTTATTTTATTTACTTTTTTTGTTTTAGTTCTTTATTTTATTTTTTTTTTAATTTATATTATATATTGTATTTTATTTAATTCAGTTGTTGTATTTAATTTTCAATTTGCTTCCACAAATTAGTTTCGAAAAATCAATATACATATTATATATAAAATATTGAAATAAGTAATAAATGCGCAAAAACAGCCAGAAAGCCACAAACCATGAACAGTGAATGTTTATGTGTGCTTTAAAGTTTACTAAAAACCCACAATACACAAGCGATAATAGAAACCACAACATTGCTCAGCAAATAAATAAATAACATGGTGGTGCGGTGCGTATACGCAATATTTCACTAACTGCCAGCGCACATAAGCGGTATATGAAATGACACTACAAAATCACAAAATAAAAGTTGAATAAACGCAATCAAAAGGAAAGCGGATTGGAAAAATTTAAACTCAAAAGAAATCGTCATTAATCCACAGACAAAAAATCGTGGAAAAGAGTAGTAAAGGATCCCAAAAGAAGATTTAGTGGTGACCTTTTTTACGCTTTTTTTCTTAACTTTGCTTTGACAATAAAAAAAAAGTAAAAATAAACCGAATGAATGAATAAATGGTATACAACTTTTCCTTTGTCAACCTATTGAAACTGTAAGCTCTATTGATATTAACCAAAAAGTAGACACAACCCCTCACGCCAAAAAGTTAATTGCACTATTCTGGGTGTGGTTAGGTTATTGACACTACCATGGACCGATGATATTAATTTGAAGTCATTTTGGGGCAATCGAAACACCTTAGTTATTGTTCCAACATTTCTACTAAGTTTTTTTTTTAATTTTTTGAGGTGCCTTTGTAAATGATACGGTGCTGACTATTGTTTTTAAAAGCGAAAGGGGTATGTTTTGTTATGAAAGCGCATAGTTTTTTATTTATGTATGATTTTGTAAGGGGAAATGTTCTAATTGTACACAAAGAATGTTGATGTATGTATGTATTTCCTTCAATACCTACATACAACCCAGAATCAATATTTGTACAGATCTTTTAGACATATTGATATTTGTTTTTTATTAAAAAAGTTATTTTTAAATTAATAATGCAATTATATTTATATTTATACGTATTAATTGTGAATTAGTGGAAAGTAATAAAATATTGTTTTCTGTCTCATCACTTTTATATGCAAGTAACAAAAGTGAATTTGTACAAAAAATTAACATGCAAAAACGCCTTATAACAAAAAGCATAACCACAAAATTTTTAACATATATTTTAACGTTCACATAAAAATTCGAATATAAAGCCTTTCATATGAACAAATTAGTTTGAATATCCTCCGGCGAAGTCACATAAAATTCCTTTATGGTCTATTAAGTTGTACACTGTCCATTATATGCATTAAAATAGACACAGACATGAACAACATTTATAGAAATGTTTACCATTATTTGCATACAAATGTCTGTAATAAAAATTTCTTTTTTCTCTACCCCTCACGTGTCACATGTCAGCGTAGAAAACAGGATTGGGTAATATACAAATGTACTGCTACATGATATTATATATTATTTAATTTGTGTTCCACCAATTATTTAGCATGTCTACATTGTATTATACGGCCGATGAGAAGTGGAGACTTTTTTAGGCTAGAAAGGTAGGTCTGGGTTTAAAGTGAGGAGTTTAAGGTGAATAGCGCATACTTTTATTACCCAAAATATAATGTAAAGATCTTCATGCAGTGTAAAAAAAGGGTTTAAGAGACATATTAAAAAATATTAAAAACCAGGATTATATAAGTATTACCATAATTATTAATATAATTCCAATTAATTAGTTTATAAATCGGATTTTAAAATTATTTTTTAAGGATATACTAGAAAAGTGATTTATTTTTTGCATTTTTATAAATAAGATTTTAAATCAGAGCTCATGACATCCGAAATAGTTTTAGTAATTAAACTTCGTGCAATCAATCCCTCCGGTATACTGGATATCAAACAACTGAGGTATTGGATAGCAGACAATCTTGAAAACTATTTAGTTATTTAATTATTAATTAATTTATTAACCTATCTAATTATTATTGCCTTGTCTGTAGCATTTGGCAGTCTCAAGATCAAAAAACCTGCAACCACATCGATATTGTTTTGATAGAAGGAAGACACAGTGTTTTAAATGTGCGTACGTTCCGAGGTCCTAACATCGACTTGAATTTCTTTCTTGTGGCAGCGAAGATACACTCGTGACTCTGTGTATCAAGGAACGTCCGTCAACAAACACAAGAAAAGCTGTAATCCCAATAAACAGCAAAACGATTTTCTACTCGGCCTGCATACCTGCTTTCTGAGTGCACTCATCAGCAACTTGATATAAGAGAATTGACGAACGGCGTCTCAAACTACTTACGTACCGCCGCTACGGAAACAATTGGTTTTCGGCAATACTAGAAAAAGAACTGGTACGATGAGCAATGTCGAACTGCAGTGGAGAGAAATCAGACTGCCCACCTTGTTCGGGGTGGTTCGAATAGCGATTGCCCACTTAATGAGCAACAAAGCCACTGGAGCTGACAGCCCCCCGGCAGAGCTAATCAAACATGGCGGTGAAGAGCTAACAAGGTGCATGCATCAGCTTCTTTACAAAATATGATCAAACTGAAGCATGTCCGATTTTATTGAAATCTAAATATGCTCTACCCAATCCACAAAAAGAGCGATACCATAGTCTGCGTCAAAAACCCTGGAAAAAGCCTCCTCATTATCGCTTTTAAGATCCTTCCTAGCATATTGTGTGAAAGACTAAAGCCCACCGTCCACAAACTGATTGGACCACATCAGTGTGGCTTAAGACCTGGTAAGTCAACCATTGACGGGTCTGGTTGTGAACAAGGGCAAGACGAGATATCTTCTGTCAGCAAAGGAACAGTCATCGCATTCGCGACTTCGCTGTTGACAGTCATAATTTCGAGGTAATTTCCCCTCTCTGGGGACCAGCATCAACACCAATAATAATGTCAGCCTTGAAATCCAACGCAGAATCACAATTGCCAACAGGTGCTACTTTGGACTGGGTAGGCAATTGAAAAGTAAAGTCCTCTCTCGATGAACGAAAACCAAACTCTACAAGTCGCTCATCATACCGGTCCTACTATATAGCGCAGAAGCGTGGACGATGTCAATATCTGATGAGTCGGCTCTAGGAGTCTTCGAGAGAAAAGTTCTGCGAACGATTTATGGTCCTTTGCGCATTAGCAACGTCGAATACCGCAGACGATGGAACGATGGATGGTACGAGCTATACGATGATATTGACATAGTTCAGCGAATGAAGAGACAGTAAGAGTGTACAACTGCTGGCGTACGCCGATGATATTGACGTTATTGGGCTCAACAACCACGCCGTGAGTTCTGCTTTCTCCAGACTGGATGAGGAAGCGAAGGATATGGGTCTGATAGTGAACGAGGTCAAGACGAAATATCTCCTGTCATCAAACAAACAATCATCGCATTCGCGTCTCGGCTCCCACGTCACTGTTGACAGTCATAACTTCGAGATCGTAGATAATTTCGTCCTCTCTCGGCGAACGAAAACCAAACTCTACAAGTCGCTCATCGTTCCCGTGCTGCTTTATGTTGCAGAAACAGGGACGATGCCAACAACTGATAAATCGGCCCTAGGAGTCTTCGAGAGAAAAGTTTTGCGAACGTGCATTGAAATAAAGGCTCCTAATAAAAATTCATCAGCCGTTCGGAGGCGGCTTAAAATAAATTTTGTATCCCTTCTTTTATTGGAGAAACATCAAAACGCACACTACTAATTAGAGGATGGCTTCCGTGCAACCAGACATTGTTACATCCAAATGTTTCTTTGAAACAAATTTCGCAATACAAATTTATTCCGCAATAAAAGCAAAAGTCGGCTGCGTAGACAGTACCTGGTTAGCATTCTCCAAAGTACTTGTATGTAAAAAAATCGGTTGGAAATTTCATGAGCACGGAATTTAAAATGTAAAGAAGAAAATTACCAATAATACAGAATATTACATGGCGTTGTTGCAGTATTTGAAGGCAAGAATTACTAAGAAACGTTTGGTAAAATAAATTTTGTTTCATAAAGACAACACAGCGTGTCATAAGGATAGCAATAAAATGAGCTGAACTCACATTCACTGCATTCACCAAATTTTACCCGCAGTGACAACTGGCTGTTCTCAGACCCTCTTGACCAAAAAGAGCAATTATTAGGTAGACTCATGCTACAATGAAGTTCTAAAATGCAGAAATAGAGACTAAAACATTACAATGAGAAGTACCAGGCTGACCATCACAATATGTTGGAAACCAGATTCCTTCAACAAAATGAATCCTAACAATCCATAGTAGTAACCCTAAGTACCGAACACCAAAAACACATTCATAAATGGGACCATCTCAATACGTTATGAACGCGGTTATGTGGTTAACTCTCTTAATATTAAAAGTTAATAAGGATAGAATGCAAACATTTGGAACTGCTACCGAATTACTGTCTGTCAAATTGTGAAATAAAATGTTTTCTCTTTGCCTTGTATATAACGTGATATTATAGTATGTTTACTTGTCTGATCACATTTCAAACATAAGACTAATCAATAATATGTCCTCCTATTTATTCATAAGGGTAACCATTTCTGGGCAGTAATTCGATTTTTACCACCACTCGAGGCTCCTACGCCCCAAGAGATAACGACCAACCACTTTGTAACCATTAAAGCGATCGTCGGCTAAACTCCTCCTTCAAATTGTCTTGTGCGTATTAATCCCTCTCCAACAAATGGATAGACCTACAATTTATTCTTATCACCTCCGAATGGTGGATTTGAGTTTCATAGGGTGTTTTCATTTCAAGAAAAATTAATTTTCCTATAATTTTTGATATGTGTAAACTACTTTTTTGTAAACAAAACTCCAACACTAGAGGGCAAGGAAATATTTATTCACCAATAAATCATTTCGCCAAATATGGCGCATTGTAATGAAAGCAATTAAAGTTGTTTGTATGTAAAACATGTTATTATTATATAAGCAATGCGAGTAACTTAATTAAAGGCAGCATATTTCTGTTATACAAATTGTAAGAAAAAAAATTAACTTTTTACTGTTTGTTTGTTTGTGCTTTATACACACAAATTAATTCAATAAAGCCAAAATGTAACTGCTGCATAAAGTTTTTGCCTTTATTTGCATAGGTATATACTTAGATACACATGCTCACACTAAATACATATACATATACATATTCATAGCGCAATGGTCAACGCATTTGTATGCGTATGTATGCGTGCGCATTTCAATCAATTAAATCTACAAACGTTGAAATTTTTGCCCCACATGAGCATAATTTCATTAGCAAAAGTTAATTTGCTGACTGGCCAACAAAAGCGAGCGTAATTATTTTCAGTTTAGCAATGATCAGCAGTCAAGTTGAGCCCACAAATGAGCGGATCCAGCCGACGGCGCTGAAGTCAGCAACAGAACCAGAATGACGGTTCTACTACCAAAGTATGGCAATAAAGTTGCGAAGCAGGATAATTAATTTTTTCGTTCAATACGAAAGAAAGTGCGTGCATAATTTGCCGGTAACATTTCGGTTATGGCAAGAGCTGTCAGCAGCAGCGCTAAGAGATGCAGGACAGTGGGACAGAGAAGGCAGCAGCGCGAATAATTTTTGTTAATGCAATTATTTTTATTTGTTTTCTATGTAATTATGTATGGCTTTCGGTTGCATAAATTATGTCTGATATTGAAGGGAATAAATTTAATCGGGTTAAAGTATAAAAATACTGAGGTATTGAATATAGCAACGTCTGAGCTATTTTCAGCTGAGAGTCTGTACTGATAATTTGAGGACTATGGTAAATCTTTCCTGAAGGAAATGCTTCGAACTCCAGTAGAATTTCAATTTCCTTCCATCAATATGTGCCCAGACCAATCGGTCTCTGTGAATCTGTCAATATAACTCATCTTAAACAGTACCACCTCAGCACGTTATGGTTCCTGCTGAGCTGTTAGCCAACTAGAAGTTAGAAATGGCTCAAAATTAATACAAAATTACCTTGTGCCAGAAGACACGTTCCGAATTTTACACATTTTAAAACTCATATTATTTGCCCCTTTTCATGCCTAAAAGTTTCCTCCATTCGTAAACAAGTGTAATTACATCCTTTGAAATGTTGCACACCTTGAACCATGAAAACTCACCAACAAACTTAAATAAATTCAAAGCAAATATTCGCTGATAAAGTTTGTGAATAAATTAATTTTCTAGACTAGCACAAAAAGCGCCCCTATAAATATGCAACCAAATTCGTTTGTCGCAAATTCCCACGTGAGCTATGCACCAAGAGGTTAATTGGCTCGTACAAATTAAAAACAACAAGCAAAGGAGTGCTGAGCATAAGAAATATAATTTTATAGAAGATGAGGTAAAATTATCTCGCCGAGCGGAAATTAATTAGTGTTAGTACAAAATATTAGAGGAGACAGAAGTGAGCTTGTTCTCAACAAAAAAAGAAAATATAAAATTAAAATAAAATATAAACAAAAATAGAAGGAGATAAATGAAATCAACATGCGTATTTTAAAATATATTTATTGCTATTGCTTTTCCAAAAATTAGCGTAGGAATTATAATTCTGTTGACTTAGCACCTGTCGCCCATAATTTATGTCCTTTGCGAACGTGTGTCGCATGTATCTACATATACATATATCTATGTATTAATAACATTTTCATTTATTAACATAATTTCCCCTTTGATAAATTATACCAATTTAAAGAAGCTCTTTCTTCATTAATTTTACTCATATGCAAATGAAGTCACTTGAATTTCATACTCTTGCAAAAAATAGTTATACTTTTTAAAACTTAACGACATTTTCTATTTCTGATGTACTCAAATACAATTTAAAATTTTTTTAGAGTGTCATTTTTTAAATATCAATGATCAATAAACGCTTAAAAGTAATATCTAATTGCGGAAACTCCCCAATATTCCCAAATATGTATGTTTATATTTATGTATATTGTCTAATTTTGCCTACACATTTGTATATATACCATATATGTAAGTCTATTCACAAGGCATTTTTCACAACCAACGCATTGCGTTTTATTAAAATAAAACTCACGTAATATATTGATGTCATTAAAAATTTAATAGCTTCAATGCAGAAACAACTGATGATGATTCCAAATTACTTAACGTGAGATTTATGATATAGAAAGCATAGGCAATAATAATTTTAAAGCATAAGTTACAAATGCGTGTCAAAAAATGTACGATGAAAAATATAGCCACCGTCAGACGTGGCAATTTTCAAGAAATTTTTATTTCCTTCACACATGTTGCTGTCAAAAAGTTTTATTTCAACGTGTGACCACCCTAAAACTAATTTCTGCAATTTAATGTATTTACAGATATAAAAATTTCAGTGTGTGTCTGCACTCATTAATGTGCAATTTGATTTCAGAAATTAATTTTCCAATTGTTAATACTGCAATAGCAATAGAGAATCTTTCATAGAATTTTGTGAAATTACTGATATCCAGAAATTTAAATTTTAATTTCATGAAATTTTTATGCTGCCTGTGACTGCTATTGTAATTAAATTTCGGAATCTGTCATTTTGACATGCAATTTGAAATTAACTAATTACTACGTCTGATGGCACCTAACGAAAAGTTGTTTGATTAGATCTTTCATTAAAGGCCCTAAATTTTGAAGCATATTTTCAGGCGCAAAGTAAGAGCGTAGGAATGACAAAGTAAGCATAATGAATTTTAGAAAAAAACACATATACAATCCCCTACACTTAAATTTGGACACTGCAAGAATATGTAGGTTTATTTTACACAATAATGGAGAGAGTCTAATTTTAAGGCTATTTAGAAAACATAAATTATAGTAGTGTATAAGTCATGAATGGGAATGTAGGTCGTTGGCTTGTGTTGAATCGACTTTCATAACAGATTTATGGTTATTCACTTCATAATTTCAAAAGTATAAGGCTGTATTTTGATTTCTGCTAAAATTAAAAAATTTATAAAAATGAATCGCTTAGCAACCGCTGGGATTTTCTTGAAGCACATAATGGCGTATGCCTACATCCAAAATCAATATAAAGTTCAGCTCATGCGACAACCAAAGCCAGCTGATTATTCACAACGCCGTATATTCGTCGACTGTGTGCTTGAACAACAAGCAGTGGATGGCGATTTTTCGGATAAAATTTTCTTCAGCGTCGAAAAGAGGCCATTACATTCGAAAAAAACCCACTATGGTCTGAAGGTATGATTGGGCCTTACTTCTCTACAGCGAGACTGTCACTGTCAATTCAGTGCGTAGTGACCGTATGATAATCGACTTTTTTGGCTTGCAAAGAAGAACACCACTTGGACAATGTGTAGATTTAATAAGATGGTGCGATTTGACACCGTTGGGTTTTTTTTTTTTTGGAAAGCTACACGAAAGACCGTGTTTATGTGCATCAACCTTTAACTCTTGAAAACCAACATTCGTCAAGTTATGTGCCAAAAGTGGTCGAAAATTCCTTTAAATGGTTTGAAACTTGCAAAAATTCGTGAAGCAGTCACCTGAATGGTGTAGTTTTTCACATATATTACCTATACAAAAAAAAAGAAGTTTCATGAAAAAATAAATTAAATGAAATTCATTTAGCTTTATTTTTGAAATCGCAACTTGGATAACCCTATCTTGTTTTACATTTAAATATATAAATATAATCTACAATAAATTGCAAAATTCTGATCTTTACTTCAAATATTAACAAATTTATTGAACTAATATTTGATTGTAAACTTAAAATGGTTTTTAATAGTTCTCGGTTAACATCAAAACTAAATATTTATTTTGACTACATAAAGATTGACTTTCAGGGCGCTCTGGAATTTCACTATTAATAAAATACATTTACTGTATATTCTCAACTCCAGATAGGATTAAAATTGAAACCTATGAAAATTCTTATTTACTATTTATTACTATTTTTTCTTTCTAAAAAATTTTCAAATGGTCGTTTAATGCCTTTTTGAATATAATATAATATGTACAGATTAAATATTGCACATGTACAAATAATCAACAACCACTTTCGATACCTGGAGTGGCAGTTAAACCACAATTGACAACTCCTTCAACCGTAACTATTGAGTGACAGTAAATAACAATAACTAATTTTACAACAACATCCAATACATGCACAATAGAAACATGCAAACAAAGCAAGCCGTTTGGAATTTTGACAAATTGACAGGTTGTATCCACAAATATTGCACAGAAAGTGAACTTAATCCTTGTAATAAAATATCAAAGTCTCAATAAAAAATACTAGTCTACAACCAGTGCCCAACTAGTTCAAAAAGATGCGAAATTTGTACTATTTAAAGCGTTTTTAGGATTTAAGATTTTTTGAAACTAGAAACGCTCGCTAAGGCTACATTAAATGCTTTGTTTTAACAACTCCTTACTTATTATTATTTATTGAAAAACATACTTATAAAATATAATGAAAAAATTGATAACTTCCGCGCCTGAAAGTATACTTTTCCGTATATAATATTTCTACTTTCTACATATTAAAAGTTTTTAAGACCAGCTGCTGGCGTACGCCGATGATATTGACATTTTTGGTCTCAACTACCGCGCCGTGAGTTCTGCATTATCGAGACTGGATAAGGAAGCTAAAAATATGGTAGTGAACGAGGGCATGGCGAAATATCCCCTGTCATCAAACAAACAGTCATCGCGTTCGCGATTTGGCTCCCATGTCCATGTTGACTGCTAAAACCATGGAGTCGTAGATAACTTCGCCTATATTTCAATCAGTTTTAACACCAACAACAATATCAGCCTGGAAATTCAACACTGAATCAATCTTACCTACAAGTCCCATTTTGGACCGAGTAGGCATTTGAAAAGTAAAGTCCTCTATCTATTGTATGAACGAAGACCAACTCTACAAGTCGTTCATCGCTCCCTTCCTGGTATATGGTTCGGAGGCATGGACGATGACAACAGCGGACGAGTCGACGTTGGTTGTTTTCGAGAGAAAGGTTTTGCGTAAGATTTATGGCCCTCTACGCGTTAGGAATGGCGAATACCTTGGCCGATGGAATGATGAGCTGTATGAGATATACGACGACCTTGACATAGTTCAGCGAATCAAGAAACAGCGGCGCAATGTTGTTAGCTCAGCTATAACCGCGAAGGTGGTATCTATATCAGTAAAGGACAATCAGAAGTAGAGAGCAACAAAACGTTTTTTTTTTAGATTTAGCCATATTTCATAACACCAAAAGTCGCTTTCGCTTGGGCACTTTGCAAAAATGAGATATAATATAAACTATTTCTGGCTTTTTAAATACAACACGTAACATATGCAAGCTCATGAATTTTCATAAATAGTTCATTCTATTTAAAGATGAAATGAAAACATGAAAAAATATTCATACAAGAAAACTAATATGCAAATAAGAGTAAATGAATTTTTTTTATTTCTATTATTTCTTGCTTACTTCTGCAGCTGCTGCATTCGTTGTATGAAAGTTGAAATTTTCATTCTAATATAACACAGTATATACACATTCACACATATTTATACCAAAATCCATACATTCATGCAAATGAAAAGCTGCCGTCGTATTTGCACAGACAAAAAAATGCGGGTAATGAATTGGAAAATTAAAAATATGCTGCGGAAGTGCAAATGGAAGTTGTTTTTGCCAAAAACAAAAAAAGCTGCTCGCACTTTCCTACACATATGCGGGTAATTTGCATATATTTATGTATGTATATGGGTACATTAATATGAAATTTCAAAGTCATCAAAAACAGTTGGTAAAGTTAGTGATTTGAGGAAAAAGTGGTGAAATATTTACCTTAATATACAAGAATTGACATAAGAGGAGAAATTTTAAACGAAAAGAAGAACTGATGAAAATATTTCTTTTTCTATCTCCACATCAGAGAACTGAGGAAGGTGTAGAGCTGAAAGAGATCCAACTGTATTCATATCCACCCATATCCATGTACCTGCAGTCGAACCACATATCCAACTTAGAATCTAGAGAACCCGTTCATACTCATACTCAACAGCATGTTTGAGGTTTGAACGCTTTCAAAATACTTTGTAAATAAATATTTTAGAACGTAAGAATGGATCACACCAATGATGCGTATTTTTGAGTCTGATGGTGTTGTGGAATTCATACCCTATTGCAAGCCCAACATTCAAAATTGTATATTAAGCTAAAGGAACTTTCATCTGTATAGTAATCCCTCTTAGGCTAGTTTTGATTTAGCGGAGAGAATGTGAAATCGTCGTCGAATCTGTCTTTGAAGATTTAGACAGCGTTATCGTTCTTCAGGTCATCTTTCACTCACTCACTCTTATCTGAAATCATTTATTTAAACTGAGGTGTCCGATTGACTAACAGTGGTAAGGGGAAAGTATACGATACGTTTTCAAAAAATTAGTTAAATAATAATTTGTTTTGAAAAAAAGTTGACTAATCCATCAATTTATATGTTGATCCCTTCAGAGTAACCCCGCCAGATAGAACAAATTTAGGCCACCCTTTTTCCAATTATCTTAGAAGTTCTTAGATCAGATTTTTATCCTTGAATTTTCTCAAAATTATTAAAATTTATTGAACGAATGATTGATTTACGAAAAATAAGGAGAGCTAAGTTTCTTTTCTCCAGCGTTTAGTACAAAGTATTGATCTGGAAAGCTTTCACGTTACTATATGATTCATGCCTGACTAGAAAAAGCTTTGCGCTTGGCGGTATGATATTGCCCACTCCCGAAAACTGTTCGCATTACCTGATACACAGGACTACTATCCTAAAAAAATTTATTAAAGTACACTAAGGATGGTTCTATTATTATTATTTTTTTTTTGTATACCAGGCTAATGTTCGAAATTATTCACAAGTGAAATAAAAAATAAGAAAACGTTGTTATCCTTTTCATGGTTTAAAAAGTACAAGGCTGTATTTTGAAATTTGTCAAACATTTGACAGTCAAACCAAATATGTATTGATTTAGTATGGTAAAACTCCGGCCTAACAACCGCATAACGCGTTAAAACCGTTAAAACCTACTAAAAATGATTATTCAAACTTGGCCACGTTACGCACTTAATCGTCCAACTTCTTAACCACTTGGTATAATTTTAAAGAAATTTGAAGAAGCTAGAAGGGACTGGATCGGTTACAGATATTTTGTGGCCTGTGCATCGTTTCGCTCGTTCCACCTCAACTATCGCAACTTTAAGTGAAATTGTAGTCGAAGTCAATGTGTCTATTTCTAGACGTTCTCAACAGCTGGGAATTTCTTACGGCACATTAAGGCGTATTCTGAACTCGGACTTACACCTCCATTCATAGGTTATATAGCTTACACAACAACTGAAGCCAGCTGACCATTCACCAAGTTGTACATACATCAAGTATCAATTTTTGATGACTATTTCCAACATTTCGACTGGTAACTGGCGATTGACACGCCTGATGTTTTGCTCCAAGGCCTAAATCGAATCGGAATTATCAGATATCAGTGAGATAACGGTCGCCATTGACGGTTACGTTCACACCAGCATAATTTTTGAAGAAATGTGGACCAATGATTCCACCGGCCTACAAACTATTGTTGTTGCATCTCTCTCTCTCTCTTCAAGTTGCTGTTCGTTCAAAATGCGGCAATTTTGCTTGCTAACATACCCATTGAACCAGAAAAGGTCCTCATCGCTGAACCAAATTTGGCTCAGCTGCCGATCAGTAGGCCGATTATGTTGACCATAAGTTGAGCGAAGCGCACGAAACACATTCTTTACTGAACGTGAATTTTCGTTAAAAAGTTGAACGATTTGTTGTTCAGGCATAAGTTTTTCCATAATGGTATGCCAAACAATACAAAAAAAATAGCACGACCCACGTGGGATCTGTAAAAAAGCCTATTGAAAAAAGTACCTCTGCTTGGATCACCCGTTAAAAAGAAATTTCATGACAAATAAAGCAATTTAGTTAAGTTTAGTTTTGGATCCACAATATGGATAACCTAATATTTTAATTATTTAGAGAAGCTTGTTAGTAGTATTGGCTAGTAAGATATTTTGTAATTTTGCCAAATAGTGATAATTTTGATGAAAATCGCATGAAACCGTTGAGAATGTACACGGTGTGTCCCAAAAATAACCGAACTTTATATTTAAATCATACAACATACAGCGCCATCTATTGAAGATTTGCAACAATAAAAAGATACATTCATCCTCTTTCAAACGCACCTGACTTCATGCAAGTCGGATAACAGATGTAAAAGTGACAGCCATTTCAATAAAACCAAAAGTGTGCTAATGGTTCCAAAAAAATGGAACAAAGAGCAAATATAAAATTTTGTGTCAAACTTGAAAAAAAAAATTGAAATTGAAGTTTAAAAAATTAAAAAAAAATTGAAAAAAATGAAGCAGCCGTATCCGAGGTACTGTAGAACATTTTTATAAATGACATAAAAAAATCTATGCATGCGCTGGTTGATCGTTCCAAACGTTGTGATGAGTCAAATGGAACCTATTTTGAATAAATAATAACTTTCAAAGATAATATAATGTGTATTTTACTATTTTATAACCAAAAAGTTCGGTTGTTTTGGGGACACACCGTGTAAGTCCTTTGTGAGTATTCAGTTCAAAGAAGTTCGTGGCTAGAGTTGCCTCATTTTATTGAAATAAATACACTTGATCGTACAGAAAATACGAAACTTAGGCAGTTTGTTACTTACTACTTTCTCATTAAGAGTGCGTTGTAAGGAACAACTTCAAGGGATTCCAAAGTGTAAGTAGGTCAACTACTACAGTAAGAGTGCTGTAATGCTTTATTTATTAGCAGAGTCTTGCATTGAAATTTACTAAAGAGAACCCTTACAGTTAAATTCCTTTCACATTTTCTTATTTAATACTATAATTTACAATCGTTTCTTCCATTTCTACATTGCTCTTTGCTAATTCTAATTACTCTCCATTAAGCCCTCTTACAGTAAGACTCAACACAGTAAGTTTATACTTTTAATCTAATAATCCTTCAAAATTAAAACAACAAACTTTCTCTTGCCATTCTTCCTACTCTCGCAGTGGTGCTGTCCGTCACTTGGACACATGTAGAGCTGAGGAAACATGCCACAAATCTTCTAGCAATAAAATCAACTACCAAAAATCGTCAGCAGTCCGTTGCCGCAATTGAAACTTTTCACATGCATTGCTGTTCTCCCACAGCAAATACAAACACACACATACACATAGGTTAGCTACTCAAATGTCCTTGTATATATCAATGTATGTATGTATATATGTATGCTTATGTTGCTTTAGTTTTCGTTTTTTTTTTTTTAATATTCCAATTTTCCTATGGAAAGTTTCTGAAGCCACAAATTGGCTGCGCTGTTAGCCCACTCTCAGCTGCCTGTCACAATGTGAGTGTGAGTGTAGTAAATGTGCTGATAACTTTGTCTGTTTGGTCACTCACAATACCAAACTCGTACATCTTCGGTTAAGTTGTATTTGTATTTGTATTCGTGCTGAACTTACCAAAATTATTTTACCTAATTTAGTTGAAATATTTACAAATTTGTTCTGTATTGGTGTGTGAGGCGTTGAGTGCCGGCTGTTTGTCGGTCGTTCGGTCGCTCGGTTCGTTATTTTTGGTGAATTTTCAACTTTTACCACAAAACTCGTTTACTCGTCACTGTTGCGGGTAATTGAAGTTGACAGTCTGCGCTATGAGGCGTCTCTATTCGATTAAGTCAATTAGAAACTATGTATTCCCATAAAATTTTCAAAATTTAATTGTGAACCACTTCAGCTATCCATTCACAAAAGAGGTGAGCACTTAGAGCTGTGAGTAAAGTTAATTTACTTCATTTTTAATTCCTTACAAAATATTTGATGACGAAAGGAGATTTAAAAAATTATATGAAACTTAGCTGAAAATAAATTATGTAGTCTTAATATGGAAACCTCTCAGAGGTGTTATTTTGATATTCAAAAAAAATGTTCCAATAAAAGATAGATAGTTTCCTAAGTGGCACACATCATCTCTCGATAGCGCAATCCATTTGCAGTAACTATTGCTCTAGCCTTATTTTCGAAAAAATTGTGTCCAATAACCCCGCCGGACCATAAACCGCACCAAACAGTTGCACGTTAAGGATGGAGAGGCTTTTCAATAATAAATCTTTGATTCTCCGACCCCAGATGTGATAGTTTTGTTTATTGACGTAGGTGAAAACGAGCCTCATCAGTCAAGTCTACGTGTATTCAAAATAACTTCAAAATAACATCTCTTATTGGAAAACCCTTTACAAGTCCACCATAGTGGCGACTCTATAAAACGGGGTCAAAATATATTTGACGATTAATTTTTCGCTCAGAGAACTACACCTTATCCGACTCTTACTATTAATCTGCGTCATTCGGACCAGATTGAGCTGAGAAAAGAAATATTTGTTATGAAAATTATTTCTACCCCAAATCTTTCTGAAGCAATGATGGATAAGCGGAAATGTTTTATAGCTGCCTATATGTAACACTATACTATCTTCGCTAAATGTCGGAGCTCAGACGATATATTTACGACATAAAGAGTGAGAAGAAAAAGTTGGAACTCGGTTGGGAGAGTGATTGGCTTAAAATTTATTAAGAGTGTTATGTTGCACTCCAGGTAACGTAGTTATCGACTTTGGGTACCGGGCCGCTGAACTCTTAGACAATTTCATCTATCTGGGGACCAGCCATAGCACCAACAATTCTGTACTTGAAATTTAGTATCTTCTTATTCTACGGACACTACCATAGACTGTTTAAAGAAGGGGAGTAGAAGTCGTAGTCATCCAGAAGTGACGTGAGATAGTATTGTTGCTCAGAGCTGATAATGCGTAGGACGATCCGATGGAAGAAATTTCAATATCGGCCTCCTTTCCTACTCACTTACAGAATATATGCTAATTTGTTGAAAATTTGAGTTGTTGAATAGAACATATTAAAAACATTTGTAGTAGATTAACAATATTTTCGTGAGCTGTAAAGAAAAACACAAGGGAGTTAGAAAACCAGCTGAGCGTACGCTGTACCAAACTAGTTATGATATTCGGAGTCTGGGATGTCATAAACATTGTAGGCTATGAAGCATTCTGCGAGTTGGATCGGAGAAACTGAGTGTTTTTCAACCATTAATTTTCTTTTTAATAATATAAACAGACTGCAAACTTTCTCGTTCTGATTGCTTCGTCTGGAAGAGAAGACGGTGAATGATGGTGAAAGCTTTGCAAAACTGCACAAACACCTAACCAGCCACTGGAAGTTGCTTATAGAAGAACTTTTTAAATTTTAATCTGTATTTCAAACTTAAAACTTCGGGTGAAAATTTCAAGGCAGGACAAAAATAAAAATTTTAAAAATTCGTCTGCGTCTGTAACCCTGGAGATGGGTATATTCTTGCAAAAGTCGCTGAAAGACTGAGGAAGAGGTTTTTTTGCCCCGGTCCATGGTGATACACTCCACTGTTCTTGAGGAATCGATATTATTTCCAGCTACGTGAATTACTCTATTTTCCAACCGACGGCAAGTAAATGGTACCCCACAACTGCTTTACAGATATGTCGAAACTTAACAGAAAGGTCGGCAAATAGTATTCTGTTGAAAGGTATATATCGCCAGTATGTTCGCGCCACATTTACTCAAATAATCAAGGCCTACAATGGCCTACTCATGGTGAACTTTAAAATTTTTGACTTACAGAATTAAAATGATATGTGTACGGGTTCAACTGACTTATGGTGAAAAGCGATTCCAAGACAGCTATCTCGCACAGAGCGTTCTCGCAGTGAGCTTGGAGGTTTTGATAGTTCTGCGATGTCGTACTTGTCTCAAAGATTAGAAGAAATCACCCATTGCGTTATCAACCAACGACATTAAACGAATTGGTAGCCTAAAAGACTCATTAATTGAAAAGTAATATAATACTTAGAACATTTATCACTTGTAGCAATACCGTAATCGTGTCTTATGCATCCATGTGAGATTTTCTGGGGATCAGACTTTTCTATCCAACCTGTCATTTTTTTCACTTCAAATACTAGTATACAGAAAATTTTTTTTTAGGTGAAGCGGAACTAGTTTCTTATATCTCTTCAGGAACGAAATGATAATCCAGCTGCCGAGCAATGAAGGATAATGAGTGAAATACCTCCGATACTTCTTAATGAAGTCACCTTATCCATATTGAGTTCTAACTTATTCCATCAATAAGATTCCCAAAATGAAAATAGAAAATGAACTGTCTTGAAAATGTTTTTGTGCCGTTAAATTATACAATAAGTCTGTCTCGTCTTATGGCAATTATACAAGCAACCAATGTCAATTAAACTCAATGCCCAAAGAAGATATTCACGGAGGTATACGATTCATTTACTCAGTACAATTGCCTACTCTCCTTACTTCCATACGTCCGCTTTCATATGTTTGTAAGCCTATTACACAAAGGATTGTCAAATATCCTTAAGGACTCATGTACATGTTGCTAAAAGCCTAATGTTGTACGAAGGCATACATGTACAGATGTATACATATGTTGTATATATAGCTATATATACACCTGTACTCCTGAGTATAATTTCTCATTTGTCTAGGTAACAGCTCGGTATACACATATACAATAATTTACCTGTGTATAGACAAAGAAAACCTCCCACAGTATATGTAGATATCACAGACGAAATTCTCATGTTACCGACTAACACGTTTATGTTTGAGGTGGAAACGGGTTTTAGCAGTTAAATATTTGAATAGCCCAGTTGTGTACTGAGCTGGAAATTAATCCGCGTTTAGCACAAGCACATTTACTAGCGCAGACAAACACACGAGCATATATCTATGTATGCATGTTACATACGAAACTATACACGTCAAGCTCAAGGGACTCATGTCATTTGTAATATACAATATATGTTATGTTCAAATATACGTGTTCGTACATACATATATATGTGTTGATATTAGAAATGATGCATGTTTGTTTGTTAGAGACCATGATGACATTTAAGAGTTCATATACGCGGGTCATTTAATAAAAACAAAAGCTTTTCTGTGAACTTTATTCCGTTTTTCATCGTAAAACTAAACGCATTTCTCTTTGAAATTCAATTTCACTAAAAGATTTCTATGGAAGTGCGCAGTTGCGACGATTTTCTAGTGCTGCCAATATAAATTATATATCGGAATATTGTAATAAGTAGACAAATTGGCATAATCACTTTTAAATGGCAAACGTATTTAATACAGGCTTTAAGAAATCTGATTATAATACAATATATGTGGTGAAGGAAAGAGTCTTGAGTGAAAATTTAGCTGCTTAAACCTCTAATTTCAATTAAATTACATTTATAGAAGCTCATAAAAAATTATTTAAATCTCCTGAAAAAAAAATAAAATTTTGTAGATCACACTTACTTTTTGCGATATCTTAACAAAATTTGATAGACAAATGCATCGGTATATTCAAAAGACTATTTTGTCGGCGGCCGCGGTAGCCGAGTGATAAGCATTGCGTACTTACATACGGAAGGATTGGGCTCAAGTCCGTTACCACCAACATCCAAAAGTTATGGAACATTAGCTTAAATATAAAATTAAGTTAAATTTTCTAATTGCGGTCGTCCCTCGGCAGGGAATGTCCACCCCTCCAAGTGTATTTCGGACATGAAACAAAAGCTCCTCATAAAAACTATCAGCCGTTCGGAGGCGGCTTAGTATAATTTTTGGAAAAACATCAAGGCGTAAAACCACAAATTGGAGGAGGAGCTCGGCCGAAAAATTCCTTCAGCGGTTACAAGTCGCCAATTCTATATTGTTCAAGTAAAAAGTTCGTTCGGTTATTATCTAAGAGATGGCGTTATTGTCCATAGTACTAGTGTTACGTGTCGCATCATGTCATACTATACGGCACTGAAAACGTGTTTATTCGAGCTAAAAGTCTGTCTTTGACAGTTTTTCGATTGATTGACTCAGTACGTTGTGAGCGTTCGTCAAAGATGGACACCAGCAAAGAGAAAATTCGCTACATTTTACAATTTTTCTTCGATCAAGGCGAAAAAGCAGCCAAAGCGGCTGAAAAAATTAATTCAGTTTATGGGCCCGATACTGTAAACGAACGTGTGGCACAAAAGTGGTTTGCTAGGTTCCGTTCCGGTAATTTCGATGTCAAAGATGCACCACGCGTCGGGAGGCCTGTCGTCGAAAATTGCGATAAAATTATGGAAATAGTGGAAACAGACCGTCACGTGAGCATTTAATTGCTGAGGAACTAAAGATAAACCAGAAAACCGTTTGGAACCATTTGCATAACCTTGGATTAAAAAAAACTCGATGTTTGGGTGCCACACGAACTAACGCAAAAAAACATGATGGACCGAAATTCCATCTGCGAATCGCTGCTGAATCGCAACAAAATCGACCCATTTCTGAAGCGTTTTGTGACTGGCGATGAAAAGTGGGTTACTTACGACAACGTCAAGCGAAATCGGTCAAGGTCGAAACGCGGTGAGCCGGCGGAAACGGTGGCCAAGCCAGGATTGACGGGCAAGAAGGTTTTGCTGTGTGGTTGGTGGGATTGGCAAGGAATCATCTACTACGAGCTGCTTCCCTATAGCCAAACGCTCAATTCTGCCCTCTACTACCAACAACTGGACCGCTTGTAGGTAGCACTTATCCAGAAGAAGCCATCTTTGATCAACAGAGGCCGAATTGTGTTCCATCAGGACAACGCCAGGCCACACACGTCTTTGGTGACGCGCCAGAAGCTCCAGGGGCTCGGATGGGAGGTCCTAATGCACCAACCTTATAGTCCGGACCTGGCACCAAGTGATTACCATCTTTTCCTGTACATGGCGAACGCGCTTAATGGTGAGAAGTTGGTCTCAAGAGAGGTCTGTGAAAATTAGCTCTCTGAGTTTTTTGCCAATAGGGACGCAGTCTTCAACGAGAGGAGTATATTGAAGTTGGCATCTCGTTGGCAACAAGTTTTCGAACAAAACGGCGCATATTTGACTTAAACCGGACAAATATACACAAATTTATCATATTTTGAAAAATCAATAAAAAACCGAACGAACTTTTTACTTGACCTAATATATTTATATTTGTTGAAAACGGTTTCAGATTTTGGGTCATAAATCTTTTAGAAAAAACACCTTAGAATGTGAACTTCGGTACTCTACACACATATAATGCATTATTTAAAGCCGATTTTTTCAGTTATAAGACTTTAGTCAAAATTCCGGCAGAAAAAGCATCTAAGCTTATGAAATTTGGTATTCAATATGGGGGCTATGTCATACACTACGCATCCAACCGATTTATTCAGATATGAGATTTTGGGTGAAAATTTCTTCACAAAAGCGTATAAGAGCAAAAAAAGCCAAAATACGCAGGACCATTCATATATCACCCTCCATGTAATTTTTCAGGTATCAGAATTAACACTTTAACCTGAAGTGAAATACTACAAATTTTATATGATTATTTTGTTTTAAATGTGGTTATTTCCCATCAACATATGAAAAGACGGGTCAACATTTACTCGGAAAGCCAAGTGATTATCTCTACATCGAACTTTCTCATGATTTCAATGCTTGCCTCACTCACTTTGTTTTGTGTATTTATTAGTCCGATCGGCTCTCACAGAGTGGGAGGCTAGAAGTTGCTGTAATGCATTGAAAAAGGGCGTATTTTTTATAGAATGGATTAGGAGGTTTGCAACATTTGTTTACGATCATGTTGTAGGCTTAAGAATATATAGAGAGAAGGAAAATTAGAAATAACTAATTAAAAATAAAAAAATATTTAGCAGATTTTTTTTTACAAAAAAAATAAAACGAGAAATATATCTTTACAGGCCCGATAAACAAAACTCAGCATAATTTTAGTTAATGTAAAAAGTTTTCTACCTGCCTTCCACTCACCAAATTTTTATGTAAAGTGCAAGAGACCGATTTTAGACTCTGTTAATTAATAAACACTCGTAAATAAAAAAAAAATTCATTAAATTTTGATTTCATTTTTATTAATTTCGCTTAAAGGTTGTACTCACATTCCCATTAATAAGGATCTCTGATGCATTTCAGTCTTAAAATTTTATAAAAAATCGGATAAATCGAAAGAATCAAATTTAAGTACCTTAATATAAACTCTACCTTTCTCGGATTAAGGAAGAGACTTTTTGTTTTAGACAGGATCCAAAAGGTAATTTTTCAAATGAGAATAAGCGAACTATAAATAAGTTTAGCCGAAATACCTATGTACATTTTCAAGCCCTCAGAACTTAATACAAAACCTGCACAAGGGTAAAGAAAAAAACTAATTTTCATTTAGTTTTAAAAAGATTTAGAGAGTGACTTCATCAGCCTAAAATTTTGTTTAAAAAAATTTAAGATTCAAGCAAATTGAATCATAAAAACATTTTTTTCGAATAGAAAAAAAATTTTCTATATATTAACCTAACTTCCTGGAAGAAAAGTTGTAATCTTCCGTCGATTTAAAAAAAGTTCGAATTAACATCTCGGAAATGTTTTCTTATTAAATACAGTGATTAAGGCTGCAAGTTGATCCGTCAGTCGTTCAGAATAAATCCTTTTATTATCATTTATTTTACATGTACAATAGATAAAATCAGGGTTTTCTCCAATTTTTGGTTAATTTACGCTAATACCTTAAGGGGTAAAGCCGCACAGGTAAACTCATTTTTAAAAATTTATTCTAGGAATGTGAGAAATGGAATATAATTTATATTTAACCATTTCATTGAACATAAGTATATTGAAATATAAAAAAATATTCTATAATTATTATTTTGCGGCAAAATGGCGAAAAAGTCCATTATTTAATCCATGTTTTTTTGAAAGGCGTCCACAGGAGGATCGATTTCTTCTAAAGGATGAGACCTCAAAAAGAAAAGCAAAAAGTTTTATGATCTACAAAGTATGGTCTTTAAAGGTACGTACAGATTTATATTTTAACTAATATTTGTGAAAGCGGCACACTTTTTTTTAAATTGATTTTTGACTAAAAAATACACACTACAGTATTAAACAAAAAAAGTTTTCATTTAATCGAAAAACGGCTACGTACTTCCAAAAAAAATGCATTTGTGATGCTTCCGTCAACATTTTAAATAAATCGATGTCCTCCCAGTTTGAAAAATGTGATTTTGAGAAAAACGCGTTTAAAATTTTCAATGTACTCAACGCACGCTTCAGAGCTGCAGTAAAATAAAAAGCTTTTTGAAATATTTTTTTTTCACTTTAAAATCGATTGCATATCATTTCTAAGGCCCAAAGGTGCCCTATGAGCAGAAAAAAATCCTTCTCCAAAATCCCAGAGTGGCTTTACCCACTAAAACTGAAACTCTTTCTCAGGCTAACCTTATTTAACCATATTTGGTCTGATTAGTATCCGAACCCATCACCCAGTAAACTAGGTGCATCAAGTACAAATTAAAAATATTATATTTAACATTTTCAAATATTTTTCCATTTCCACGCCATAACACCAAAGATTTGAAGAAATACTTCAGAGAGTCCTTCACAGTAAATTACCAGTCCGTGTAGTATTTAAATAGCTGGAAAGCAATTTAACTAAAGTGCTGCCACATGAGTATACTTATACATACATATAAAGCACTTTGCGCACATTTCAGAAGCCAGCAATGTGGTTGCACGCATCACTGCAGCAACCTTAAAACTATGCACCGGCACCAATTGACTGCCAACAACAGGGCAACTGTTTCAATCGCCACGTTGGATCTCTATTGAATATGTACATATGTACCTATGCAGCTACATACGCCTGTACATTTTTACTTTGTCGCCATCCAACAGCTTCGTTAATTGTGTGCCATTTGCGAGCCATTGGTCGCTTGGTTGAATGACAGCTCCCATACAAGTCAACCCTTGAACGTGTCCCTTTGCCACTATCAGTATTTGGTCAGTGTTACTTTGTCGTCATCGTCACTGAGGCATGACATGGTGAATGATGTACTGCTTATGGAGCATATCACAATTACACCGATATCACTCACAGATGCATATTGCTCTATTGGCAATTGAATGATTGCGTACTCGTACATGTACAGATACTGGGTGGTATTTGAAGCGGTTCGAAAAAGGAGTGAAGTAGTGTAGGCTGTTGAATGTGACTCCCAGTAACTTTGGATTGTTTGTAGTCGGAATTTTGACGCCATCGACTTTCACATCGAGTTTGAACCTGTACTCCTTCGTCCAGTTGGTGAAAAGGGTAGCCGAGGATTTGGTTAGTTGCATTCGTAAATGGCTTGCAGTGAAGAAGTGGAAAAAATCGTCGATATAGCATTTTATTTTCAAACATAGATCATCAATATCCTGGCCAGACGCAAATAGCGAGCAATCATCTCCTTCTGGTGGAGAAGGGAGCTTCGAGATATAGAAGTTAATCAGTAATGGGGAGAGGACACCACGCTCTGAAACCACTTGTTTAATCTTACTGAGTTTCTATGCTTGAACTCGTAGTCGATTGAAAACCACTCAGGTAGCTCATCACCCACCTCTTCAACACCGGCGATAATAAGGATTCCTCAATATTCGATAGTAACACCGAATGGTTGACCATGTCAAAAGCTTTTCACAGATCCAGTGTTAGCAGGACAGTTGGTAACCAGGATGGGTTTTAGCTGAGACCATTGACTATGTGAGTGTTTATGACATTAAGTGTTGTTGCGTACTTTGCACTTTGCGGATGCCATGCTGATGTACCGCTGGCCTCAGATAGTGTGTGAAAGCTGGGAGCAATAAGGCCTCAAGAGTATTTGCTAATTCTTTGTTGGCTGGCTTCCTCGGTTCGGACCATCCAACCTATTTTCCACATGTCGGATATTTTTAGGATGTTCAAAGACTAATCGGAGATTTTGGTGCGGAAGTCTGCTCGCAATGGTCCTAGATGTTTTAGCACTAGCATGCTAATTTTGTCGGGGCCGATGGAATTGAAGGCTTTCGCCTTCTCGATGACCCCCGGAACCTCTTCCCTGGAGAAATCGAGCATAGCGCTGGGGTTCGGTAGTTTGCGCAGGCGGTGGGCGACATGTCGCTTCATTTAGTGAACTGAAAAGTGCAGTGTAAAAAGTTGGCTAAAATAGCTCGCTCACCTCTTCGGGTCCTACGAAGCACGGTCACCGAATGACACCGTCTCGTCGGGCTTGCCAATGATTTGACTGTGGCCCAGAGAAGAGAGTGTAGGATTTTAAGTGCTTGGAAAATATATTTTGACTGACGTCACTACTTTGAACTATACAGAACAGAAATTGAAAATCTTCCTCGTAATTTAAACAATTACCCCAAGGCTTTTGTTTGCAAAAATAATGCCGAGCAAGTAAGAGTACTTCGGATAGCTAAGTAATCGCAAGAAACACTTTCCATGCAACAATTTTCGAATATGAATGCTTGGTCTATCTATTTTGGATGATTTTCAAAAAAAAACACAATTTTAAGATTTTCTTATATATTCGAGTATGTAGTATATTTTTTAATACAACTAATATTTTTTCCATTTTCGTTTCAGAGCAGAAAATCAACTAGCTCCATTTTTGGCTAGAGCAGACTTCTCTTTCATGAAAGTAGTAAATAAATCTAGGTTTTGTCATAATAAACTTTTTTTTGAAATACAGTAAACTGGCGTAATCTAGAGTAGCAAAATTTTTATATGGGAAAAAAAAGTTCCACCAAAAGTTACCTGAAAAACATTTTTGAAAAACTGAAACAAAGAGTATTGAATTTTTTTTTACATATACATAATAAATTTATATAAAATACTATAAGTGATTGTAATGCACAATCAGTTTTATTATTGTTACCAATTGATACAATTGTATACATTTATTCAAAGAAAAAATGATAAATATTTACCATATATATTTTACATTCACCCAATAAGCAGAAAATAATTCACAACGACGATTTTTGGCGACAAGAAATTCACGTTGTGAAATTTACTAGCGAATTGTTGTTTTCTCAAAATTTCTGCGACTCAAAATTTTAGTATATCTTCGAAAAATAGTAAGCATAATTTCAAAATAGTATGCAATAAAAAATTATAATATTAAAATAATAAAAATTTATCTAAGGAGTAAACGAGAACTTTTTTTTCCTCCATATCTTTATTTTAGCAACAAAATACGATTAAAGAAAGCTGATTTATAGAAGATCTTTTTGAATTCAAACCACACTCAATATTTCAAGCACATAGATTTCATTCAAACATTGCTACAAATTCTTTGATGAATAAAATATAAATTTTTGGCGCACTGGAATACTCTTTTTGTATTTATGCATAACTCAGTTGCATACTCACACACACACACACATGCGTTAAAACAATTTCCCTGGTATAATTTATCAGTGTATATACATCGCCCATTTTATGGTCCATTTACCCATGATATTAATATTAAATTAATTTATTGTCAGTACGACATTTACCGAACAATGGAATGTATATTTTCTTTGGTCTTGTGAAGAGAATTAATTCGAAATTTATGCGCGGCTTGGCTGGCGGAGTATAATTGTTTATGAACAATTGATTGTGTGATTATGAATTTTTTTTTCCTTTACATTTGTACGTATGTACACGTATGTATGGATGTTATGTAATGATGCTTGCATACCAAAGAAATTAATTAGCATAATTAAGAACCGATTATTTGTCAATGCAAAAGAGCAGGCAAGTGCTTGCATTAAGAAAAAAGAATATTTAATTAAATACACATACATACATTTTATACCTATATGCTTATGTACGTGTATGCATGTAAATAATTTTGAACCATTAAAATGTGTATTTCTAAGGATTTAAAGCTTTATTAAACCTTTAAGGCTTAAGGTATTTTATTATTAATTTGAATAAGACTCTTCGTTGATGACCTCATGCCAATTAGTTAGAATCTAAAGCGCTTATCGTTAATGTTTAATATGCTAATTAATGAATTGAAATTTTAAATTATTCATTAATATGAACAGGTGTGCAAAGGAAAGTTGATTTATATGCTTTCATATTTATTTGGATAATCACTTAGAAATTTATAAATACTTATCTGCAATATAAAGCCATTTAAGCATCTATGTTTTGTACAGCGTTGCCACAAATTAAAAAAAAAAAGTCTAAATGAAATATCGCAATAAAAACATTAATTAAAAACTAAAACTAAGGCTACTTATATGCCTGCGTCGGTCACTTCTTCAGCACTTAAAGTCTTTCACGATAATGTCCATATGAATGCATCTCGTAAATAAGGCAATCTTGTTATTCAGATCAGTTGAAGCCTCCGCAGGCTCGGAATAATAAAAATACGAAATAATTTTTACAAAATTTTTGTCAATCTCTCGTTGATGCCTTTTCCGCAAAGAAGCTATTATTTATATTTCGAGCAAATCGAGCTTGGTTCAATATCTCTGGTTCTTTTTGAAGAAAAAGAGTGTTTCTTTTATTTATTTTTATTTATTTACCATATATGTAAATATATTTTTTTCAAAAGGATCTATTCATTTCCCGTAAAAAAAAGAAAATCAAGAAAAAACGATTTTTAATATAAAATTTCGGTCCCTTTTTCAGATCCCGGAGAGAAATTTTATTTTTAGTTAACCTAAACCAAAAGCCTCATATAGTATAATATGTACCGAGTCCACTTCGGAAAAAATTGTACATACAAACCTTTCTAGGAACCATAAGAACAAACTGACGAATTTAATAATAATAATAATTTATTATAATCTACTGAGTAGTTTCGAAAATCAGATACACAAAAATGTTTTTATATACTCATATTTACGTAGATGACGTGGAAAATTTGATCAAATATAATATTTCAAAATAAAAAAACCTGCGAAGGGTTGCCGCATATTTGCGTTTATTTGTTTGAATTCCTGGAAACTATGAAATCATAATGGATAAGTTAATTACCTTCAGGTGAATGCTTCTAATAACCTTAAGTGAGAAAAAATTTTCCTGATTGTTGCCTAATTTTCCGAATTTCTATTTTAATTGAAAAACATTTTCTTTGAGGGTGGTAATCATGCTTTAGGTAGTTTCAATTTAATTTGAGGTAAAGTAGTAGTAGAAGTACTTAAAATATGTCAACGTCGGAGTATAACTCGCATAGATTCTGAACCATAAATCTTACACAAAACCTTTCGCTCGAAAACTCCTAATACCGACTCATCAAATGTCGTCATCGCCCATTCCTCCGCACCATATATATAGCAGGGCTGGAATAATGAGCGACTTATTGAGTATGGTCTTTCTGCGTTGGAAATCAAGATCGACATTGTCGTTAGTGTTAATACTGAATAGAAGTAATTATCTTTGACTTCTGAGTGATGACTGTCAACAGTCGCGAATGTGATGACTGTTTGTTTGATTGCAGGAGATATAGACATACCCGTATAGGTTGTTACTGTCCGCTTTCCGAGTGGTTAGCATTGCATACTGACATTCGGAAGGCTCGGGTTCAAGTCCCGGTGCACCAACATCCAAAAGTTATGGAAAATTAATTTAAATAACAAATTAAGTTAAATTTTCTAATTGCGGTCGCCTTTCGGCACGAAATGTCCACCCATTCGAGCGTATTTCGGACATGAAATAAAGGCTTCTCGTAAAAAAAACCGTCAGCCGTTCGGAGGCGGCTTAGTATAAATTATAAGTCCCTCGATTTGTTGGAAAAACATCAAAAGGTAAAGCCACAAATTGGAGGAGGACCTCGGGCGGAAAATCGCTTCAGCGGTTTCAAAGCGCCAATTAAATATATGCATAATAACAAACCTTTTTCCCCATATAACGTAATTTTTTCTTTCCCCCCTCGCTGGACCTAAGATCGAATATATCGATCGACATAACCCTTTTACTTTGAGTACCATTTAACATACCTTCCACTTGTTATCTGTGGACTCAGGATCAAATATTTCAGAAATTTACCGAGAAAACTTCAAATTGAATTGGTTGTGATAGTTATACTGAATTCCATAAATCAATATACCAGTAATGGGCCATTAGTCCTTCTATGAAATATCTACCGAGTATAAAACGTCTGGTTCCACTCGAACATAGTCTTCCTTTTGTTCATTCAAAAATTATCTATGTAATATTACAAAAATCCAACTTGTTTGAAAATCTTAAATTTCCATAAAAGTAAAAAGGACGTGTGGATTTTTCAGAATTGTTGTTTTTTCGGCAGCTGTTTCTTGATTTATACTCAGTTTGGTTAGCAAATTTATCGCACTACGCATCCCGTACTTTGTCCAATATTCGGTCAACATAATCGCCCAGCAGGGTATGTAAGTTTGCTCTAGTTGATACGTACCCTCTAGTACGGCTCGGTCTACCGTGAAGCAGAGCAACAATTGGTGCTATGCCCATTCACTTTATGGAAGATTTTGTGGAATAATATTTGTTTGCGGCTTAACAAAATCCAACTCGTGCAAGAATTGAAGCTGAATGGGTGATGCGTGAAAGTGTCCAAAAGGAGACGTCTGATTTACAAAAGAAAATTTTACTCAGCGATGAAGTTCACTTTTGGTTAAATGGGTATGCTAATAAACATAACTATGGTATTTGAGTTGATGATATTCCAAAAGCTCTTTTTAAGACACGGTTACATCCTCAAAGGCTCTATATACTGAGAGAATTTTTGGTTCATATTTCTTCAAAAATGAAGCCGTACATAATGTGACAGCCAATGGAGAATGCCTAAGAACCAGGACCACCTTTGATTTGCGGCTACCCAAGGTCATTTTTAAAACATATTGGCAACCCTTTGTTTGAATTATAAAGCTAAATGCTTGGACATAGCATTAAATGTTCATATTTTGTGAAATAAAAACGCAGTAATATTTTAAAGTTTTTTTATGAAATTTTCAAAAACTAGAAATTAAAAATTCTTTTGTCAGCCATAAATATACTGATAATAAATAAAATACTATTACACACATTTCATACCTACTCAGATATACAGCATAAGGACATATTTATAGAGTTTGTTTTGCTCATTTGTCTCCTTCAAACATTCTACTGAGAAATTAATCCTAGTAAACTTCTTTTGAAAAACAGCAAAGCACAAACTAAAGGATATCGCTTTTCTGCACATACACACACACTGTGACATACACTCATGCACATAACTATATATCAGAAAGTATAGCGAAATACTTGAAATTCCTTTACTAACTTCAAGTATTAAAAATAAATAAAAACATCTTATACTTTCTTAAAGGAAAATTATTATTTATTACTTTATTTGCTAATAAAAATTCTGTACAACCACAAAGCATTATTACATGCACGTACATATGGACATAAAACCAAGCGCGGTTGCTCATGACTTATATAGTACAAATTATTGTTGTATACTCATATATGTACGAGTATGTTACAACATACTCTTAAATGAGTTAGTTTGTATGTGTAGATATGACATTTTTCTAGCGCAAAAGAGCACCTCAGGCGAAGTGCTTATAACAGTAAAATATAAAAAACGTGTAACATACTTATTTACAATGAGACATATAATATTTCATTTTCCATAGCCACGGATAGCTGGCGATTTGCTCGTATACTTGAGGAAACCCTTGGCTGGAATATAAAAAAAAAAATGTAAAAAAAAATATATAAGGGCACTCAAAACGCCTTTTACTCTGGCGAAGAACAGAGTCCTGTACTTTTATAACGACTTATGTACACATACATAAAGGGTTTTCCAATAAGAAGTGAATTGAAATTTGACATTTTTGAGTCCAATTTAAAGATGAAGATATGCCATGATTAATGGAAAACAATATCAGCCAAATGACTGGCATGGCTACGCTTAGAGGACCGTATCTTCTTTATGACACTTTCCATCGCCAAATCGCAAAGTGTCTGCTTTATGCACCTTGTAGCACAGACCTTAGCTCTCACACGGCCACAAAGGAAGAAGTCGCAAGTTGTTAAATCACAAGATCTCGGTGGCCAATTGCGACCCTCTCTTCGAGAGATACACGGTCCGATGGTTTCGTTGCTTATGTAGCACGTAGCGCCTACTTATTGAAAGTAAGCGTTGTCCAGATCAATATCATCTGATTCGATAGCACAATCCATTGTTGCTCATTTTCTAAAAAGTAAGACCCAATGACCCATCAGACCATAATCCGCACCAAACAATTACACGTTGGGAATGAATAAGCATTTCAAAAATAAATCTTGGGTTTCCTGTACCATAGATGCAATAGTTTTGCTTATTTGGGTAGCCATCGGGGTGGAAATGAGCCTCATCAGTGAAGGCTATTCAAAATAACTTTGAGATAACAACTCTTATTGGAAAACCCTTTAGAAGTATGGCGTTTCGTACAAATTTATTTTACAGCACAGATGTCGCAGGAAAAGTAAGTAAAAGCAAAGAAAGTTTATTTCTATAAATACATATGTACATATGTACGTATGAAAGGGTATATGGAGCTAGTGAGGAAGACTAATTTCGGGAGGAAGCGATATGTACATCAAACTCTAGACAGCTGAACTGACTTTCGGAGAAGGACTGAAGTCCAATAATATGGGTGGAAGGGTTTGTTCAAAAGTAATTGAAAAACGCTTTAGATAACGCTTTTGCGACAAGCATTAGAAAAATTTGGTAAATATATGGGTAAAGCACTTTCCACGAAAGGTTCCAGGAATCCGTAATTAAATTAGTTTACGGTAAAATTCATGCACTTTTCTCAGAAAGATTTTTTTATACTTTCGAATACGTCTCAATATAAGTCATCTTTTAATACGAGCGAGAAAAAAAATATATCTACATTCATTTTTAATGACGGTAGAAAATGAATAAGAATTTAATGAACATACTAAAAATGCAGTTCAATACAAAAAAGGATACATATATTATATATTATTTAATAAATTTAGTTGCTTGAATATTTATACTATAAAGGTTTTTGCATCTCGTTGAATGGGTAAGGCCGTCAAGGGCTTTCTTAAAGATGAGTGCAGGTAACATTGTTGACCACCGTCACTCGAAAATAGATGTACTAAACGCATTCGAGTACATCGGCAGTGGACAAGGTTTAAATACATGAGTTGTGAGTAGATCAACCAAAATCAGAAATAAGTTAAACAATCCATAGTCGACATTATATATTGCCTTGCTGAATCTTCATTCAGCTGCCAATAACTTCCTCCTCCTACGCTTTGTTATTAAAGTTTAAAATTTTATTTTTCGTAATTGTATCCTTTCTTCTACTTTTAGCAGCAAAATATTTCGTCTTTAATACATTGTAAATGTTGTCTTTTGCTCTTAAGTAATGTGCATTTAATTTCGTTTACCAATCTCTTTCATTTTCTACCATACGCGTTAACTTTGCTGCGGTTGTCTTTTTCTTCAAGCTGAAAGAAAACTGAATATACTACTTTGTGGTTAGTTGAAGAAAAAGTTAAGAAGTAAATTAGCAAGTTGGTGGAAAACTTTCTGTTTTTTTTGTTAATTTAATTTAATTCTTTTAACACAAAACTATTCTTTAAGCATTTTCTTTGCTTAAATGGAATTGAAGTAATTTCTGTTGGTAAAGGAAATGAGCAACTCTTGAAATTTATTTTTCTTTTCCATTAGATTTACCTTTTTCTGATCTCCAGATAATTTTAATGCCTGTCCTGCAATGATCCTGAAAGTATGCTTCAAAAACCAGATTTGAACGTTCAAGAAAAACTTTTCTTAGTTAGTAGTGAATCGCAATATACTGATGCTTTAAGTGTACTTTTTTTCGGCCGCAGAAATCGAGAAGTTACAAGGGTCCCTAGTCCTAGGTCCCTACATTCTTGGACAAACATCAAAACGCATGACATAAGTTGGAGCTCGACCGAAAATAGCTTCAGTGGATATAAAGCGTCAATGATATATACATATATACAATTTTTGGCATTCTAAATATTTGAATTTTTTTTTTTGGTTGAAAATTTAAATTTTTATGTTTTTGAGAATTTGCTTTAGGAGAAAGTTGAAAATTCGTACAATAAGAACTTGAGGAAGCTGCTGCTTTTATTTTCTATAATCATTCACACTGTTGTCTATAAATCAGTTTCATTAAAACCTCAGTGCAATCTTTAAGTTAATGACGTAAACGCCTTTTAGCTATCAAAAATAAACTCTCTCAATTTTTAATCTTTTAAAATAATAGCACTTCACTGACATTTCGAAATATATGCCGCCAACTACACTCACTGTTAGAAGCTTATCACTTAAAAAAATTTCATCTCACTTATGCTTTTCATACACTTAGATTTTTAGTTTCCATCTAACACCCACACGTCTTTCTCATACTCTTTACCTCACTCAAAAAATTTCAAGTCAATTTATTTTTATAGTCCCTTATGTGCGGTTAGGAGATATTTCAATGGCACTGAGGTATTACATACTTTAATATGTATATGTATTTAAATAAATAAAGCAAGCAAATATTCACTATATACATACTCGTATGTACATACACGTATATATGGATATTATTTTCATTTCATTTTCTTTTTGACGTTTTCCCATTTTGCTTTGTATATTTCAACGGCATGAGTAAGTGTGATATGTGAGTGTTTATGACGCATTTCCTTTTTCATCCAAATATATACATATATCATTTTACCTTTATCCGGTTCACTTTTACTGACTTTTTCTACGGTCATTTAACAGCTGCTATTTCAGCTCAAGAATTATTATGTCATTACAATAAAATATTTGTTTCACTAGTAATAAGTGGGGTCACACTGAAATTGTCGTTAAGTTTATTTATTAAAATTTCATGCATAAAAGGCACATATGAATGTGAGTGTGTATATTTTTATGTATATCACAATGGTTGTCATATCCTGTCAATTTACAATATGTGTTGATATATTGCTATTATGAGTGTACAAATATACAGGAAACAGTTATTATGGTTCGCATATCAAATATGAAATTTTATAATATTATTGTTGTTGCCAAATAACTCATTAATGCTGATGGGAAAAAGAGAAGATACATACGATTTAATACTTTAAAAAATGTATTTTTTTCAAAGCTTTACCAACGGACCGGTCACTTTAGGTTAAAGAGTAATAAGAAGAATACAAGTTTTTATTTTTAAAAGCGGCCGCCGTAAGCGAGCGGTTAGCATTGCGTACTGCCATTAGGAACGACCAACATCCCAGATTATAAAAAAATTTATTTAAATAAAAAATTAATTAAACTTTCTAAGTGCGGTCGCCCCTCGGCAGTGAATGTCAACACCTCCGAGTGTATTTCTGACTCGATATAAAGGCTCCTCGTAAAAAAATCATCAGCCGTTCGGAGGTGGGTTAGTATAAATTGTAGGTCTCTCCATTTGTTGGGAAAATATTAAGGTGCAAAAGTATAAATTGGAGGAGGAACTCGGCCGAAAATCGCTTAGGTGGTTTGAAAGCACCAATTTTATATCTATATTTTCTGATGAATAAACTTTGCTATCTTTTCAATCAAATCGCCAACCTCGCTTTCAAAATCGGTTTCGCTTAGACACCACACCGATTTCAAAAGCGGAGTCTGACTGCACACACCTACTTATCGTTGGAGCTTCCCATGCCTCTAAAATAATAGTTTTTCGCTTCTTCCTTTATTACCAAAACAGATACAAATTTAAACTCTGAATAATCGTATAAGAAAATGTGTTCAGGTTACGCTGACGATGTTGTGGTTTTCATCTGATATTTCATAAATATATTCATTTTCATCTCTTTTATTTGTATAAAGTTATCTACTGACTTTTTTCATATTTCTCTTGAGCCTGTTGCTGCATAGTGGTTAACATCATCCCCCTTCGTCCACTCTGCTGGTGAGTATGCCATGCCGGGGACACCACCAGTTCTTTGTTGCTTAATTGTGTGTAACATTGACACACTCAATTTAAAGTTAAGCAATTTTTAATGCAGTTCCAACAGTGTTAACCGCCACTGTCAGTGTCAATTGACATTAAACCAACGGAAGAAGAGACAACATTTATCTTATATACCTACAACCGTTATGTTACCACCTCTTCGATCGTAAATATGGTGAACTTTGAACTGGACCAGCTGGACATTGCGTAAAGCGACATGCAAACTTCCGACCACAGCTGTGATGATTACACACACTCTCAGGCGTACACGATCACACACATTCAAAATTTAAAAATATCTGCTTGTTGACATTAAATAAACGAGCTTTTCGGCCGCTGTGAGGACAACATTTGGTTGCGTACAATGGAGAATTTCAAAGTCTCTGCCGCTCCTATTTGTGCACGTTATTTTCTACTCATTCTGTTGGCCGGCCTTTGGTTGTTTTTCTGTTTTGTTTTTTTTTTTTTTTATCATAGCCTCGCTGAAGTTTAATGGCCTTTGTGCGTACCTTTTCGCATTAAATTGAATATTCTGACGCTTTTTGTTTCATTTTGTGTTTGTTGTTTTTTTTTTGTTTTGTTGCTGTTTTCTCGGCCTCAACGCAGCTTAACGCAGCAGGACAAAGTTTCCTTTTTAAAATTTAGTGTTCGTCCAGCGGAAATATTGCATTTCTCCAAGGCACTTATATACTTTTGCAAAAAAATACAAAATTAATTTGTTCTAGTTTTAGTTGAGTTTTGATTTTTTTTTTTTAAAGGCAACTAGCATTCTAGCAGAAAAATCTAAACTTTGTTTAAAAAATTACTTTCTAAGTTGCATTTTTTATCTAACTTTAGTATAATTTTTCACTCAATCTTTATTTTTCTTGTTGCAAATGTGCTCGCTTGTATCATATTACATTTTTTTATTTATTTTTCCTATGGATAAACTTTTCCCATTTTCAACCACTGCGTTTGCAGCTGCTTATCTCACAAACATACCGATATTTCAGATATATAATATTTTGATGCTTATACTAGTAATTGTAAAAACGGTGATTTTGGAGAAAACTTAAAAAACAAATAAATAAAATCACATAAGCTGAAAAATAACAACAAATGAAAGAAGATAACAAAATAAAATCAATAACTAGTAATAAAATAAATCAAAAGTAAAATCCAACAAAAAAACATAATATTAAATATTTAAAACAAATAACAAAACAAAATATTCCAAAAAAAAATAAAAAAATCTGATCATATTAAATAAAGATAAATAAATAAATAACTTAAAGATAATTAAATGAAATAAATAAAATAAAGATACTAAATTAATATATAATTATTTTGTATGAAATAAAATGTTATAAAATAAAATAAAATAACATCAATAAAAATAAAATAAAATAAAAGAAATTAAAGAAAATAAAATAAAATAAAATAAAATACAATAAATAATTAAAATAAAATAAAAAAATAAAGTATAATAAAATAAATTATATTAAAATAAAATATCATAAACTAAAATAAAAAACAATAAAATGAACTAAAATAAAATAAAATTAAAAAAAATAAACTTAAAAAAGTTTAAAAAAATAAAATAAATAAAATAAAATTAAAAAAATAAAATAAAATAAAATCAAATAAATTGATATCAAATAAAACAAAATAAAATGTAAAATAAAATAGTATAAAATAAAATATAAAAAAATAACATAAAATTAAAATAATAAAATTTAATAATTTAAAACAAACAATAGCAAAATAAAAAAAAAAAACAAAATAAATCAAATAATACAAAATAAAATAAATAAAATGAAGTAAAATAAAATACAATAAAATGGAATAAAATAAAATAAAATGAAATAAAAAATAAAAGTATAATTAAATAAAGTAAAATAAAATGCAATAAAGTATAATAAAATAGGATAAAATCTTATAAAATAAAATAAAATAAATAAAAACAAAATAAAATAAAATAAATAAAAGCTAAGTAGAATAAAGTAAAATAAGATAAAATGAAATAAAAATAAGTACAATTTAAAAAAATAAAGAAACATAAATATAATCAGTAAAAAAAATTGAAAATTACCTTCCCTTTCACCCTGTCAAACACATATACAAATGATTGACGTTTTCTCTAAGCCTTTTGCAGTAACAAAGGGAAACGAATACACTTGTAATACAATTAGTTCCACTTGCTTTATGCAACAAGTGGACAATAAAAAAATAATTCCGTTCAATTTTTCCTTGTAACAAGGTAACAAGATTTGCATTGCCTCTTGTGAAACTTGAAAAAATAGTAGGCACACATATTTGAGCTTACATCATACCTTCCTTGACACAAATTTGCATTTGTTCAGAAACTCATCGCATTTCCGAGGAACCGGTCAGGCATGCTAGAATAACTCCTACAACCAGCAGAACTTGGCAAATTGGAAATTTTGCATGACTGTTTGAGTTCAAAAGTTAAAAATTGATTTTATGCAATTCTCATTTCATGAAGCCACACACATTTTCCTTTACTATTCTTCTTTGCTTACCATAACTGACAACTTAGATGTGTACTCGTACGTCTGTGCAACGTACGTCTACATTTCAATTACTGGTACGAATAGTATTTGTCATAATTTCCTAACTGTCGGCTTTTGTGGCATGCAAATGTACTATAGGTATGTCTGACAAGTAAGCACAATGCTGTTAGAATTATAGGAATGTCTATAGTACATGTGGCGTAATGTCATTTGGATGAGGTAAAAAATATTTAAATGAATATTGAGCATCCTACAAAGTCTGTTCTTTTGAAAAAGGATGATATTTGAGTTATCGAGCAGCTCTGGTGTACTATTTTTTCTTTAACTTTTACTTATGCTTAGATTCTAGTTATTGGCATGCGTATGTACTAAGTTTTGTGTTACTTTCTTAAGTTAAAGCTGGTTGATTAATTAATAAATTTAAATGGTTTCAGCTCAGACAATTTTAAAACTACTCGTTATATTGAGCTTAATGAGAAAAACCAAAAGCAAAAACGGTTACATACTTCCAAAAAAACTTATTTGTGAAGCCACCGTAAAAATTGCAGGTAAATCGATGTAAGAGGGTCCGAATAGTCTGTCCTCACAGTTTGAAAATTGTGATTTTCAGAAAAACGCCTTTAAAGTTTTCATTATAATCAGTGAACGCCCTGAGGGGCTGCAGTAAAATAAATTGTTCAGCTATTAGAAATATTTTTTCACTATCTATATATCACACATGTCATTTCTAGGACCCAAAGGTACCCTGTGAGAAAAAAATGCATTTTCCAAAATCCTTGAGTGGTTTTAGCCCTTAATATAATTAATTCAATGAACTGAGTTAATTCAACAACTGGTCAAGTTTAAAAAAATTTAGTTTTTCTAAATATTTGTTTTGTTTCCTCTACACTCCCCTATGATCTAAGTATTGAATGAGCAAACTAATAACTTTTAATTAAGGTGTCGCCTTTGGAAAAAGCTGCTTGCGGCTGATCACGTCCATAAAGCACAAATAAGATACACAGGCATGTATTTAAATCACCAAAAGCATTGATTTTCTCTACAGTTGAATCACACAATCCATACTTTTCTACGCTCAACCACAACCATAAAGATATCAACCACAATTCACACAATTCAACCACAACCGCAACCAAGCCAACTTGCTGTGTGTTGTGAGCAATAGAAGAGAATGATTTTAAAACGAAATGACATGGCGCCACGACTGTCGCAAACTACCACAAAGAGTAAACATTGCCACAACAACAAGTGAACATAACTACAAATTCGACACCCACACAAAATGGCGGTTACCCCGCTCAGTCGGGCTCAACCACTTACGTGCGATATTCCGCTGGTTTCAGTTGTTGGTATGTGTGGTATTTATTTATTTAACACGCTATATAATGAAAATACGACATAGCAGCATTAAATAAAGTCATGGAAAAGTTTGATGGTATGGTGGTATTCCGTTTGGATGAAATAAATAACAACAACAATATTATTGGCAAAATTGTTGGCTCTCGTGTATTTATATGTATGAAGACAACACTTTCGTCAGAATAAAAAAGATATTTTTTTGCATAATATAAAAACTCTAATAAGTTAATTAAAAAATATAAATTATTTTTAGTGAAAAATAAATATTCAAAATAAATTCACCACTTTTTTATCTCCCCAGCCACACGTGGCATATGAAATAAGCAGAAGTATTTGAATAAAAAAACCGCACAGCAGAAAGCTCCTCTTTAAAAAAAACTCAAATCAGATAAAAAGCTTAAATTCTTCTTTTCATTTCATTTCAATTTTCATTTTATTTTACTGTTTACTTTATCCCTCATTTCCAATGCACTTAACGATTGTAAAATCTATCCAAGCGCATTTGAATTTTTAAAACTCCATTTTATTGTCGCTTTAACACTTGTTGGCGGAAAAATCAACACGTTGCGTACTCTACGTTCTGTTCCATGTGTGACTTTGAGTCACCGGAATGTATGCACGCGTTAATCCGTTCATTGAAGTGCACCAAAAATTACATTTTCACTTGTCAGGAGAAACAATAAAAGTAGCAACAAAATTGTATATTTTTAATTTTTACAATAGTCGTAGTTGAAAAGCTTTAAGGTTGGATTATCCGTTGAAAATGTGAATTTAAAGTTGATATAGTATCAGCCACGTCAGCGTTATACTTTAATGTTCGCTTTAAATAACTTGGCGGACAAGAAGAACACCTAATATATGACGAGAATCAAATTGTACTCGTACGCCGAAACACGTTCTCGCTGAGAACTGAAAATAAAACGATAAAAAGCAAGCGCAACAGAAACGGCGAATTTTGAACGGCTTTCCTTGAGTTTATTCACCGTTGACTGCTCGAAACTGGTATCTGACCAAATGCTATCTTTATTGATCTTTCCCCGTCTTCAACGCAGTAAATTACGGATATTTAGACTT
Source organism: Ceratitis rosa (assembly GCA_037013455.1). Classification (NCBI taxonomy): domain Eukaryota; kingdom Metazoa; phylum Arthropoda; class Insecta; order Diptera; family Tephritidae; genus Ceratitis; species Ceratitis rosa. The sequence goes on from JAWMAG010000054.1 coordinate 8,987,419, forward strand.
ATGGTCTTTAAGTAGAATTAAAACGCATTTAATTGATGTAATGACAAATAATTTAGAATTAATATAAAGATGAAGGCTTGTCATTATGTTTTAAAAATGACTTTGGGCAAGTGACTGGGGCGAATAAATTTTAACCGATTGGCCCGATTTTTGACCACATTTCGCATCAATTTTCACCGTATGCTTGCTATAACGTCCGAATATTCTCGTTTGATATGACAATCGTAGCGGGATTTCTCTCCGCACAAAACAAGACACTTCACATAAGCCGTAAACGAAATAAAATGTTCAGTGGTCTTAAATCGCACGAGCTTGGAGGTCGCGCCATAGGCTCATTACATGAGACAATGCGCTGACCAAATTTTCCTTAAATAAATTGTTCGTTGACTGTATAGCAGCTGGCGCCGTCTTGTTGGAACCAAAAAAGTCATTAACCATGGCTCCGTAGCATTTTCCATTGACTGTGACATTATGACCGGCTTTATTTTTGAAAAAATGTGCTCATTGATCACAGCAAGCAGATATTTTTTGAGGACGTCACGGCATCTCAACAATGGTTTGTTGTTTATCACCACTCCAAATACCACAATTTTGTATATTAACCCAAAAGTGAGCTTCGTCACTGAGCAAAATTTTCTTGTGAATATCGGTGACCATTTCGTTTTGGGCCAATTCTTTGAAAGTGCGACGCGAACCAAGAACTCTATCAAAATCTTTCTTAAAGTGAATGGGTACAGCTCGAATAGTTGCGTGGGATGCCGGATGGGTTCATTCGGGTCTTCTTCAATAATGTGATTCACAGCAGCAATAGCGTCATGGGTGTGCACTGTACGGTATCTCTGATGATGGAAATTATGCACTACAGTAAAAGAGGGGCGAAACCGAATCATGATTACTCGATTCACGACTCAGTTAGGCAATTATGTCAACAGAATATTGGAGAAGCGCCCTAACCAAATCATTTAATTTTCACGATTTCCAAACGTTGCTTCGGCGCAAGTCTGATCCACACACAAAAATATTTTCACATTTGTTCACACCGTTCCAATTGCGAATATTAGAAGACTTTATTTATTAGCTATGATCACTACATTTCAGCTGAGAGGAAAGCAAAAGCAGAATCAAATGAAACCAGAAAAATCTGACTTAAAAATTGTAGAAAAAAGAACATCAAGCTAAAGCAAAGAAGTAAAAGAATTCGAATCCATATTCGAACGCCCATGTGCCGCAAGAAAGTTCTAGCTCTTGATAACGTCGAGAAATGGACACATTCGGGTCTTCGGCTACACTTTCATTTAAAAGAGTTATATTTGTTGTGGTATTACGATGGTTCACAGGATTTTTAATATCTCTAATCGATCCAGTTAATTCAAACTTTTTTTAAAATTATACCAATTGCTTAAGTCGTTGAACGTTTGTGTGTACCATTTTCTGCCCTTAAAGCACGAATCGTGGCCACGTTTGAATTACCAACTTTGTAGTAGATTTTAATAATTTCAACGCGTTGTGCGGTTGCAAGTCATCCTTTTTTTTAAATCTTTAATTTTTAACTAAAAGAAAACAGCAAAGATTCGGTTTGGCAGCAAAGTTTGACAGACGTCAAACTAAAGTCATATAATTTTGAAACCACGAAATGAATAACCCTATATCATTGTGCAGCTAAGTTTGACAATAATTTTACAAAAATCTCTTTATTACCTTTTACGAGAACTTTTAGCATTTCGACATATTTTTTTTCAATTGTGTGAATTTTTTTAACCAAAAAAAAATTGGGGTAAAAAACCTCTGTTCCTCACTCCAAAAGTCAGTCACTCTAACTTTTTTTAAAATTATTTTACAGCAGATCTACTTGGCTTTTAATATTCTATATTTTTGGAAATCTTGTTTTTTTCTTCGCTTTAATATTTCCAAAATGGTATGCGGCTTATGCAAATTGCCTTGAGAAAAAACCCAAAATAGAGTTAAGAAAACTTTTCGCGAATTTCAACCACAAAATTTTCTTAGCAATTTTAATTGTGATTTGCGTGTTTATTTGTATGTGAATTTCCACAGTTCAGTGTTACTTTTTTGCCCAAAAATATATAAGCAAAAAAATAAAAAAGTGCATTTGTACGTATTCACCAACATTTAGTCGGAGACCGTAAAAGTGTTTCACAATTTTTAGACATATTTATCCTTTCACATTTCTATTTTGCACATATAAATATTTTCGTTGCCAAAACTTCCATTTCATGTTCCTCTCCGCATAGTCAAAGTGCCTTGGCAGCTTTTGCAATGTCAGCAATGTATTATAATTTAAATTTGAAAACTTTTTTGGAGGACAACTTCTAATTCTACAAAAAAGAAGATATATACCCGTATATATATATATATATTTCAAGAAATGCGACATTTTAAAATCTGTTTTCGCGCAGTTCATGCCTTGCAAAGCTATTAATTGTTGAACTTTTTGGAGTTTTTGTTACAAGTTTTAAATTTATTTAGAACCTTTTAGTGTTGGCAAACACCGTTTTTCCATGACATTGTGTTTTTCCACAGTATGGGCTCACTCTTGAACTTGAATTTGGCTGCCAATAATAGCTAGTAATTGTACTTTTCATTATATATGGTATATGCACAAACATATGCTTATAGCCATGATTTGGTAAAAAAAATACTAAATTATTTTGTTACTTACAATATGTTGCTGTTGTTAGACGATCAATGGTGTCTTGCTTCAATTTGGAATTTTTCTTGCCCATTTTTGTACCGTCGACTCAAGTCGTTGATTGTGCGCGTCGTAATTTTTTTCTGTTTTTTACTATTTGCTTAAGTAAATTTATTTAAAACCACTAAAGATATTTGCTTTAAATTTTCCACTTGAAAATCTTGTTTTCCTCTATTTCATAAAGATTTCTGCACTGTCTTATTTCTCAATTATCAGACCCTCTCTTTATTTAATGTTGATTCTGAAAATAAATAGATAAGAGAAGCGATTAATTAAAATAATATTCAGATTGACAGTTTTTCAGCTATTATTAATATTTATAATTTTGTTTGCATAACTTAGTGAACTCAAGGCCACTTTCAGTAAAAAGAAAATCATGTAATAGGTATATCCTCTTCAAGTTATGGCTGTTTGGTCGGGAGTTTGACCTTTTCGTCGATAGTACTGAGATATTCCTATCACGGTTTTGAACATATACTTAAAAATTGCATTTTAAATAATATTTTTCATGAAATTCCTTTTTTATTATAAAGTTTGAATCTTGCAATTATGTGTGAGACACTTCATCATGCAAACGACTGTCTCGCGACTACTTTCGACTACTTTTTGTCCCATATGGTACCTCAGCCATAACTTGACAAATGTTATAGGTTTGTCCGCATAAGCAAGGCATTTCCTGTAGTCCCAGGAGCAGGCGAGAAAATTCTCTCGCATAAATTATGCAATATGCCGCTCGTTTTGTACGTCAAATGGCACCTTACACTTGTTCGAGTTTTACATTGAAATTGACATACCTACATATGTAATTCAGCTGAAGAGACAGCGGCTACATTTGCTATGTCATGTCGCTTAGATAGTATTCGCTGTACTACGTACTGGTCGAAGCAAAGTAACAGCAAAGGAAGGGTTGAATGGCGCGCTATTATGGATTCAGCTACAATCACGAAAGCGGAAGAAAATCTAAATTCCGATGTTAACTCAAAAAATCATATTTAGATATATTAACGATTTTCTGTAAAATTTGTTTAGTCACAGTTTTAGAAAATATTTTTTGAAAGACAAATCAGATAAAATTTTAGAAATCCTTTCCTTGAAAAGAGCTATATTGTTGCTTTGTAAATGATAATTATCTTCTTCTTCTTCTTTATTGGCGTTGGCACCGCTTACGCGATTATAGCCGAAGCAATTACAGCGCGCCATTCATCTTTTCTTTTCGCAGTTTGGCGCCAGTTGGAAATGCCAAGTGCACCCAGGTCACTCTCTACTTGATCTTTCCAACGGAGTGGAGGTCTTCCTCTTCCTCTGCTTCCACCAGCGGGTACTGCATCAAATATTTTCAAAGCTGGAGTGTTTTCATCCATTCGGACGACATGGCCTAGCCAGCGTAGCCGCTGTCTCTTCATTCGCTGAACTATGTCAATATCGTCGTATAGCTCGTACAGCTCATCGTTCCATCGTCTGCGGTATTCGCCGTTGCTAATGCGCAAAGGACCATAAATCGTTCGCAGAACTTTCCTCTCGAAGACTCCTAGAGCCGACTCATCAGATGTTGACATCGTCCACGCTTCTGCGCCATATATTAGGATGATTATTATCACCAACTACATAATTTAACCTTTAGGTTTTGTGTCCATTTTAAGTATGGAAGTCTAAAAAAAAAACTATTTTGAAACTTAAGTAAACAAGAAATGTTTGATTATATTAAATTTGCTGAAAATTGTCATGTAAATATTTATTTAACATATACAATAAATTTAACATTTTGATGTTTGTAACAGACGAGGAAGAGATTATGCGTCATTGTTTAAGTAAGTCAATGTATAAGTATTGTATTATAACCAACTCAAACGAAAAATCACATATGGTAAACATAAATATTTAGAGCATATTGCGGTTTCTTATATAACAATTTAACTTTTGCGCAACTTCCTTTCATTGCCGCTAAGGTGTACAAACATATATTTATTTGGATTTTACCAAAAATTGGCCACATTCCTCAAGCAAAAGGCTAACTAAAGAAAAACAAATAAATTGCAAAAATGTAATAAAATATAGATGTCTACTAGTACTTACAAAGGTATGAGTGTATGACAAATGTGCTTTAAGTTACCAGAAAATACTAAATAAATGCACTCATGTACATACTTATGTATAAATAAATCTAAAAAAAAGTTATAAATATAAATAAATAAATTGTTCGGCACTTTTTTGTGGGTTTTCAGAAATTTCAGCTTTTGGCGCATTTAAATATTTTATAACTAAGATATTTGACCCTTGAAAGTGTCATGAGAAGATTTATTTATACAGACAAACTTGTCAAAAGCTCTAATCAATATTATTGTACACTTATTGCACATATACATATGTTAAACATTTGTATGTTTGTCTTCTTAAAGTGTGGAATTTGGTTTGTTTTGCCGCATATTACAGTTAAGTATGTATGTGCATATATAGTATATATGAAGTTAGCTTGTAAGTGTAGTTATGTATAGTTATGCATATATGTATGTGCGAATTTAGTTACATTTTAATAGTGTAAATTTACATTTTAATATCGCAACCTACCTTACAATAAGTAGTGACCTAAATTGTCAAATGTCAACAGCTGCTCCGATTTTCATACATACTTAAATTTTTATATATAACTTTTTCGCACTAGCATGTGTTTGGATAAGTTATCCGTCAACAACCAATATGTTGCTTTTGCTTCTGATGTTTGCTAAATATACGCTGGCATAGAAATATGTCAAACGTAATTTATTTTCAACACCCCACAGCACTCACAACACATATAAATGATAAAGTTTTGAACACGTTCGACAAATATGCATGTGCGTGCATATATTTTGTAAAGAAAATTTATTCGGCTGGAAAACTCAGTCATGCCTTCATTTCATAACTTTTTCAGGAAATTGTATATTTTTTATTTAGCAGATATTTTGATTTTACGGTGATTTCGAAAAGTGTGTGCAATATCTATAAAAATTTGAACTAATAATAAATTTTAATTATTCCAATTAATATTAACAAAAAAATTATATTTTTCGATTGGATGTAATTTTTACTTTTCAATTTTTATATCTCCGTTCAAAAGTAATTATTATATCTAAAAATTTTTGTATCAATTTGAACATAAATAACCATAAACTTTATATTTAAGTTTTTTGATCAAAAATAACGATTTTCTTTAGAGTTTTATTATTTTCCTTTTTTATAAAAAATATTCATCGCACGTTAGTTTTAATTTTTTTTTTTCAAAAATAATAATGACTTTTTGAGTTTCATTTTTCTGAACAAAACTAAAATTGTTCTTTGAGCAAAATTTTCCCTTTCATAATTAAAAATTAACTAGTTTTTAAATTATTAAAATATTAATGTTTTTTAAATTTTTTTGTTCACAACGAATATACATATGTATATTTATTTTTTTCTCACCAAGGGAGTATTTTATGTTTTTCAAAGGGTGCTTATATTGGCCAAGTTTTACTTGCCTATTATAGTACATATAAATTTATTAACATTTTTTCGTGAAGTGAAACAACAATAACTGATGTACGAGTTATCGACGATAAGTAGATAATATTGACGTCGTTGACGTTAAAGGTAAAGGAATTTCTTGTCAAAATCGATATCACCGTAATTGTTATACGATATCTGCTGACTGCTGCTCATAAAATTTGGCAAAAAAAAAAGCCTGAAAAAGTTAAAAAAAAAATACTTTTAACCTTTGGCCTTTGCAACTAACATATCGTCAAAACTGCTTCTCCACAAATCGAAATTAAATCTAAAATCCAAACTAAATTTATTAAAATTTTGCTTCATATGAATATATATAAACGAGACTGTTCAATAAAACAAAAACGGTTAATTATTCTTAAAAATTTATTTTATCACCATCAAAATAGTCACCATTAGAGGCGATACACATATGCCACCTTTTTTTCATATTCATAACACTTCTGGTAGGCCGCTTTAGGTATGGCTTTCAGTTCCTTCTTCGAATTCTCCAGCGATGTACGGCCGTCCTTGAACGACTTATACCAATCAAAAATACATGCACGTGATAGGCAAGACTCCCCATATGCCTTCTGCAACATTTTCATTGCGTCTGTCGCACTTATTCCATTGGAATAACAAAATTCAAACTCTTTGCCCAACGTTAATTTCCATAGTAAAATTCGAAAAACACACTCGAGGTTGACTTGTTTAAAGTGCCGTAAAAAAAAACTATGTGACAGATCGCGCTCAAATTTGGCATGTAAACATATAACAGTCCTGCCAACCTAAGCAAAAAAAAAGTATGGCCATATGCCTTGTTCTTGTCGAGTTATGGATAAAGTCTCCGTTTATATTTGAGCAGAAGTATATGGTATATGTATATAGGTATATGTATGTATATGATTATTGCCTTAGGCTATACTTTTGCTATATTTTGTCACATAAACTCTTTTCCTTGAATTCTTAGAATAGATTTTTCAAAATTTACACTCAAAATACATTGAGCTGAAAATAAATTTAAGCTTCTTTTAGACAAAAACTGTTGCGTCAATATTGTAATTTTCAGCGAACGTCCGCAAGCCAGGGTCAAAGAAAGCATAGTGTTCGCTAGACATCTGCATTAATCACTTCCAGGAAGTAGCATTTTGTTCGAAGTATTGATTCTCCTACTATCATTTGGGGTACTTAGTTGAAGCAGAATATTTTTTTTTCTACATTGCAAGAAATTTTACAATCATGATATCTTTTTTTAAATTTTTAGTTTCTCTAAATTTTTTTTACTCTTTGTTCTAAATACAAAATTTTTCATATGTATATATGTACATACATGTGTATATAACACGAGCTGTGATAGTTGAAGATATTATCAATAATTTACCATTTTCTTAACGAAACTCGTAACCAATGAGTATTTTAAAGAAATTTTCTTCTAAGTAACTTGACCATTTTCAAAAGAAAACGAGTCAGCACATGTTGCAGAATTATCAGACTGTTGAGTTTTGAAAATACAAACATAATAATTATTTTAAATGCCTAAAGGAAAGATGAAGATTTGCTGGCTTAAGGAGCGAAGGGCTTGGTCGTAGCCACTGTGTGTATCTGATCTGTAAAAAAAAACCCTAACAAAGTAAGGACATTAGCAAAATAAAATTCATTTCAAATCAATAGAACATTTTGAAATAATTTCTAGAAAGATTTCAAATATTCAAATATTCTCGTTGTCCTTGAAGATTTTAACTCAATGTTGTAATAAAGAATAAACAACATAAATAAAGATAAATATATTTTGTATGTAACAATAGAAAACATACGACTGCATACAAAAAAGGGTATTCCATACTTAAGACGCCTTGAACATTAATGAGCACTTTGCGATGGAATTTTCCCAAAAACCGTCCTAGTGGTTTTCGAGTACCTGCGCCTGCTGCTTACTTGCCTATAAAAGGCTATACTCATTCATTTCGCGTCATTGCGACACAGCAAGGCGTTTAAAGCAAACATCGGACTTATAATTGTTAAGGAATACTCGCATATAAGAAAAATAATGAATACATCAGTGTTAAACACAAATAATTATTCATCGTGCGAGACAATGTCTCAGCCTCAGCCACAACAACAACAACCAACACTAAAGCGAACAAGAACACGCTTCACACCCCTCCAACTGAGGATTCTCGAAGAGGAATTTGTCAAGTCTCGTTACATTGGGACAGAAGAAAGAGCAAAATTGGGGAGTAGGTTAAGCCTGGGTGAACAAACCATTAAAATATGGTTTAAAAATCGAAGGCAAAAACAATTTAATTCAATAAAAATCAGGGAAGATAGCGGATTTGAAGGCATCAACCCGAGCGAACCTGAACCTGCAGTTGTGTTGTCACCACAAATGGAACCTCAGCGAATAAGGACCAGAGTCCAAATTCTAAATGAAGTCATATTTCCCGCCGACAGGAGTTTACCTGTAATATATAATCCATGGTATATGTTTTCAGCTAATACAACACAAAATTAAATTTCCTAATCGCTTGACCATTTCTTCATAATAAAACAGTAGAATGGAAATAACATAAAACAAAGTTAATATAAAATATGAAATAAAGGAAAAACAAAAAAATAAAATTTTAAAATAAAATTGAAATAATTAAAACAAAATAAAAACGAAAATTTAAAAAAGAGTAAAATAAAATAAAATAAAATAAAAAAACTAACAAACAAAAACCACTGCGGGGTTACCAGATCCCCCATGTGGCGCGTCCCTAGGTGGCGGATAAGGGAGAACTCGATATATAAATCGGGTAGGTGGGAAATAAAATACCACCCGCGGACTAAAACTGCTCGGCAAACACGTACACGTATTCCACAGTGTAACGGAATTTTCCACTTGGCTGGGGTTACCTTAGCCTTGCCAAGGGTTTCTACTGTAAAATAACACGCTATTTTCAGGCTACAACAAATTTATTATTAATAAACGGAGTTATACAATATACATATAAAACTATAAAATTTTATAATAACAATTTATTGCTAAGCACGGTTTTCGCTAATTCCATGTCTACGTACGTATGTATGTACATGTACAAATAAATTCATGTTTGGTCACGTTTATAAAAATTGAGTTTTTCTAATGAATGTACATATGTTTGTATATAAAGTATCTTATGTGGTTTTGTTATGATATATTAATATTCAATTTCATATGTATATATGTTTAAATGTGTATATATATATAAAAAATGATATATGTAGGTACATAAATATGTTCTTATACCATATGTGTTTTATGTTATGTATAAATTCCGTTCTATAATGTTTTTTTTTTTTTTGTAAAAATCTATGTATGTTGTAAGGTCTCCAAAAGCCTCGGTTTTTGGGCTTCTTACAACAGCGCCCTCCATGGTAAGGGAAAGCATTTTCTTGCATTCTAAATACATGTATTACTGGAGGCCTCGGACGAGCAGGAGTGATGTAGGATATGGAAAATAAAACAAAATTTAATAAAATAAGCTATACTAAATAAAATGCACGGAGTAATATAATTCGAATTGAAATAAAATAAAGCAAAAACAAGAAATAAGAGTTTTTTTTTGGCAATGCTGAATTTTTTAAGTCTTTCATGACCATATGAAAGTTATTGCACCACATTTTATATTTAAATAATAATTATTCTTAATTCAGAACCAATGTGTAGTTAATATGTATAATAACTAATTTCATGTTTTTTCGCCGGATTTTTAACTAAAACCTCTTAAGTATATGAACAAATCGGTTGTAGGAAGGTTACATTGATCGATCTCGCTGATTTTCGGTGTGTGAAGAAAAGTAAATTCCACTCTCTTAGGCAATTTTGTAGTACTTATGAACCAAAAGGTCAAATTAAATAGTCGGGCGTATAGATGCTATAGTAGTCTGATCTGGTTGGTTCCGAGAAATGGTTGTACTTACATACCATGAGATGGCAGGAGTTAAAGAGAAATTGTTGTTTTTACATAGTTCTCAATATTCTGGGAAATTTTCTACATAAATTATTCGAAGATATTATTTTTCCCCCTGAGGTCTTCCTCTTCCTCTGCTTCTGCATCGAATACTTTCAAAGCTGAAGTGCTTTCATCCATTCGGACGACATGACCTAGCCAGCGTTGCCGTTGTCTCTTCATTTGCTGAACTATGTCAATATCATCGTATATCTCGTATTAATATTAGGTTACTAGCAAAAAGATAAAAATAAATAACAAAATAAAATAAATTGCAAAAAAAAACATTATTAAATTTTATAAAAAATTTATATATATAAAGTAGTGTCAAATAAAATAGTATAAAATAATATAAAATATATAAAATAACAAAAAAAAAAATTAAAACAAAAATAAAAACATGATTAAAAGTTAAATTAACTTAAAAAATAAATAAAAATAAAATGCATTAGAAACTTATAAAACATTAGAATTAAAATAAAATCAAATCAACACATATTTAATTATGTGAAATAAAATAAAATCATAATTGTATAAAAAATTAAAAAAAAAATTTATATTAAAAATTTTTGTGTAATAATAATATAAGCTGAAATAAATTAGAGCTCAATTCAACAAACGTATACTTAATTAATTCAAACAAAAAATTAATTTAAACAAAAATTAAAAAAAATAGGCAAGCGGAACAATATTTCCCCTCTACAGTAGTCCTACATTCAAAATATGGTATATATTCTCAAGTTAGGTTAGGTTAGATATAAAAAAAACTCATATCAAGAGGATCTAAGATAGAGACAGAGACGTATCCGCCATTATACCACAAAAGGGGCATTTTCTAGACGCCAAGCTTCTTCTTATTTACAGAATCGCTTATCACATGATTGCAAATGCGCTAAATGCTGTGCCTTTTAGCTAGCAACCAGCATTGCTTTACACTTTCCTAGCTGTCGCCTACTCTTATGTAGGGATTCTGGTAAAAATGAGCCACGCTACTATACTAACTCGGTAATGCGCTTGTTTAATATCAGAAGGTCATGTCAATGACCAAATTAAAAAAAAGATATTTTTAACAATTGCTTACACTTCTCTCCCTTAATATATTTACGTAACCACTTCACACTTGTGCGACTATCCTTTTCGAGGATTGAGTCATTGCATTTTATGGCTGAAGCACTTTGGAAAATATAATTTAAATATCTTCCGGTACTTATACTAGCGATGATCATAAAGTGCATTTCCTTGAAATACTTTATCCCCACACCACCCACCTGCCCCCTCTTATGAACAACGTGCTTTCCACATTGCAAAAATACTTTTCTCCCGAAAATAAAAATTTAATTTTACTCTTGCCCGGCGACGAGTTGAAAGCGTTGATATGCAAAAATTAAATCTTTTACTACCTCACATTTGGACATAAAACAGACTTATATTCACCTTTGTTCACATTCGCAAGAAAGATAAAGAATTCCAATGCTCTTACGAGTATGTGAGTTCACGTCAGTCGGTCTCTAAATCTTCACAACGGATTCCACAACCTGCAGCTGCTGTCAACGCTTTTGCCAGCGCACCATCGCTAACAATGCGAGCTGCTGTTACTGTCAGCTGCCTCACTATCATTGCGACTGCTGCTGTCAAGTCATAAGTTGCAATTTCCACTTGTAGACTTTAAATGTCTGTTGCTCGTTATCGCTTCGGTGCACGAATTTTTATTATCAAGCTACGAAATGGGCGGTACGCGTTGACAGGCAGAGGTGGTAGCGGCATACATAGTACAAGTGGCTCACAGCTGCGTTGCGAAAACCATGTTTTGCCATTTTCGGCAAATATTCGAGAAGAATTCATGCGAAAACAGGTGGTGCTAGAGTTTGTAATTTTAAGAGTTGAAATCAAAATATTCGCAAGAATACTCAAGAGTACAGAAGCACGAAAAGATGTAAAAGAGAACGCAATAATTTTAATGCAATTTATTTGATAAAATAATGTAAAATAAACTAAAATAAAATAATATCTAAAATGAAATAAAAACAGGAATAATAGCTGTCTTTGGCCATTCCGATTGCCATGTCAAACTTACCGTATTGCATTTAAGGATTAAATATTAATTACCTTACCTGAAAAAATCATTTGTATTCGTGCGTATATCAAATAAAATTGAAATTTTAAGATGAGTTTTTGACGGATTTTTTATACAAACCGATTTTGATGATTTTCGGGGAAAAAATTCAATCGCAGATACGAATGCAGAAAACGTAATTTCACTCAGGCTACAGCATAACTTCTTAGTAGATCGGTGATATAGTTATTTGATGTCAAAAATTTTCAGTACCAATGAGTAATTAATTAAAAACATGTACAATACCAGATGTCAGTGCATCTTTGTACCAATTTCAGGTGAAATATCTCAAAACCTGACTAGTTTGCGTTCAAACAGACATGCTTAAGTCAACTCATAATAAAAAGTTTCTCCCTATGGTACTTGCATATTTCATACAAAAGAAAATATAATATTTCATGTTCACGAAAGGTAAAACAAAATTAAATTATACAAACTAAAATAAAATAAAACAACAAAACCATAAATAAAATATATAAATATTGTGAAAAAAATAAAATAACTCAACACACTATAAATGCAAATAAATTCAAGTAAAACAAATAAAAATTAAATTAAATTAAATTAAATCAATTAAAATATAAATGAAATACAATAGATCAATAGAAGGATTTATAGAAAAATAAATAAAAAATCAAAACAATTTAAAATATAAATAGAATATTATAGTTTAAAATAAAATCAATTAATACATAAAAAATATAGTACCCTAATGTAAAGTTAATTAAAATATAAAACAAAATTTAAATAAAATAAATTAAAATTGAAAAAATTGAATAAGCTAAAACAATATGAAGCATAATAAAAATTATAAAAAATATAAACTTAAACGAAATAAAGGAAACCAATGAAATAAAACAAGATGAAAAAATAGGTAAAAGTAAAACTAAATAAAAAATATCTTATTATTATAAATAAAATATGTGAAAAAGGGAAATCGAACCACAAATGCGATTTATTCGCAATGGTTAGTCCGTATCCTGGAGAGAAGAGTAGTAATCAATAATTCTTCTAACCTAAGCAAAAAGACACATATAAATCGAAATTCAAGTAAATCAAATCATTATAAAACTTTTTCGAATCTGTCAGACCCTGGTCCAAACTCCAAAAATTTCTATGGTATAAACCTTCCCACGAATCATAGAAACAATCTGGCAAAATTTTATTGATTTAAAAAAAACGTAAATAAAAAAAAGATAAATAAAAAAAAATATTTTATCTTATTTTAATTAATTTTATTTCTTTTTATTTTATTAACATAAGATTAAAAATGAAATAAAATTATATGAAACAAAAGAAATTGGAACATAAAAAAAATAATATCGAAAAGAATAAACTAAAATTAAAAAAAAATTAAATAAAATGAAATAGAGATTTTTTTAGTAGTAAAAGATACAAATTTAATTAATTTAATTTTTTAGAAAAAACGATATCTTTCTTTTACTTATGTGGTTGTGGCGTTTTCATTTGCCATTTCAATTTATAAATCTTTACTAGAAAAAAATGTTCGAAATGTTTTCGTTATCCCTGGAGATTTTAACCTAATTATGTAATGAAAAATAAACCACATAAATAAAGATATATATGTATATATTGTATGTATTTACAAACATATATAAAACAATAGAAAATTATTAAAACATACATATGTGCCTACATACAAACAAAAAGGGTATCCATACTTAAGAAGCCTTGAACATTAATGTGCACATGGTGATAGGATTTTCCCATAACCCTCTCCAGTGTTTCCAGGTACATGTGCTTGCTGTTTACTTGCCCATTGCTGCAACTAACATACCGCACGGCGATAACATAACACCATAATAGGATATACAAACACAAAAACCGTCAGTAACAGATCAAACCATTAAAATATGGTTTAAGAATCGAAAGCAAAGACACTTTAATGCAATAAAAATTAGTGGAAGATAGCGGATTTGGAGGGATTAACCCGAGCAAACCTGAACCTGCAGTTGTGATGCCAACACAAATAGAACCGCAGCGAAAAAGGACGAGAGATCGAATATTTAACGAAACAATATTTAAAATATAGAAATATAATGTATAAAAAATATAAACAAAATATATTAAAATCAAATTTTATTATATAGTATTACATAAAATACAATAAAATAAAATTTAAATGATTAGGATTAAATAAATAATGTAAAAAATATAATATAATAAATTTAAAACTATGAAATAATTAGAATAAAATAAAACTAACTATAATAAACAAAACCAAATAAAGTAATAAATATAAAAAGAAACTAATTTAAATGAAACAAAGTGAGATAAATTAAAATATAATTAAGTTACTAAAAACAAGACAAAATTTTTATAAAATTTTCTTAGTTACAAAATTATATGAGCCTATAAATTTCAGCACTTTTTCTAATGATGAAATTTCACATTTCATTTACAAAACGTGACTTTATGAAACGTTGCAATTTGTGCAAGATTTAGTTGCAATAAAATGCTACACGTACGCACAGTTATATTTGCGCTTAGCTACAACATTGCATCGTAGAAGCATTATGGTAAATCACAGTCCATAAGTTGCACTCAGAGCACTCTTTCGGGTAGAAAGATCTGCAATTGACAGCCAAGACAAGACAAAGTAATGGTGCAAAATGGTTGTTGTAAAACAGTAAAGGATTCAAGGGATGGTTAGTGTTGCCATTTGCAGATAAGTATTTCACTTTTGAGACCCCCTGTAAAGTTGTCAGTAGTAAGCTTGTTCGTAAGTCGAGAAAAATAATATGAAAAATAATAAAATAATGTTAATGAGATGCTACAGAGACTTTCTTATAAAGTACCTAATTTAATTTTAACATACAATTAATCAGAGATGGTAATCATTATGAGTTTTACTAAAATAATCTCCTTTCAATCATTTCGTTTAAAAAATTTTAAATCACCAATAATTGTTGATTTAACATATCGCTCAAAAATTAATTATTGTCAAATTAATTATATTTTTTTGATGACATTTAAACTTTATTTTCGCTTTTTTATATCATATTATCTGAGCTTTAAAACTTTCCTATCAAAAATTATAACTATCTTGATATTAAAGTTTTCTTTTATCAAAAATAAAGATTTTCTCTTGAGTTTTATTTTTTTCATCAAAAATAATAATAATTTTTTTAATTTAATTTTTCTGGTCAAAAAGAAGAAAATTCCTTTTGGGCAACATTATTGCTTACTGTCTTATACCGTCCATTTTCTTTTCATAGAATTTAAAGTGAAAACAGAATTTCATGTTAATAATTTTTTATTTAAAGTAGTTATGGTGCAAGATATTTATCCAAATGCGATGCCAGTTAGTATCTCCATTGGGCGAACACATTAAAAAAAAGATGTAACGACTGTTAAAAAGTCAGTTCTCCAATCCGAGCTTAATTAAGCACGTTCAAGATTTCTTTATATATATATATATTTAAATACGTGTCACGTGCAAGCCTTATAAGAATTTTCCTCTAACAGGAAAGACTCAACACAACACAAATTGTGAAAATAATTTCGGAAACGTGACTATTCTTTTTCCCTCTCACACCCACCATTTCCACTGCCTTAATATGAGCTCTTGTTTTCATTACCAAAAATGCTAGCAAGATAAGAATTACAACTTGTAATCAGGTTTAATCAGCAAAATGTGGTTTTACGGAACTTTCACCACTCACGCAGGCAAACACACAAACAACTGGCAGAGAGAGAGAGAAGGGAAAGAGAGGGAGGAAAGGATACAGAATTGTGTGAGTTTATGCACTCATTTAACAGAATCATTTCTGAGGAAGCAAGAGTATACGCAGTAGAATAGGAAATAAAAGCGAAAAATTAACATAATAACGAATGAGGAAATAAAAAGAGGAGAATAGAAAAAAGTGTGGAAAAACATTGCAAGTGGCGACGACAATTATTTCGGTAAGTGTTTTTTTTTATATACCTATGTATGCATATGTAGAATGTGCTCGAAATAGCGGTAAAGTCAGAGTAAGCACGCGTTGATGTAGGCTTAAGGCGTTGATGTCTAAGATAGTTATGTGTTTTTATTTCTTTGTGCTAAAACTTGAATACGATAGACGCTTACAAGACAACAACTCACATTGTCTTTATTAAAGGGGATAAGAAAAGATCTGTTTATTTACAGCAAAACGCATACCCTCTACATACTTGCTTGTTATTCCATACATACTATTGGAGTGTAAAGTATTTTCTTAATTCATATTTATATTAGATATCTGACAAAGAGAGTAATTGTCTTAAACCGCCGCTATAATCGAGTGGTTAGTATTGGGTGCTGACATTCAGTATGCCATACTGTTAACCTTTTTTTACACTTTTTTAACGAAATTGTATAATCTTAGTTCCAACCAGAATGACAAGCTCACAGACCAATAATCTTTTTGATTTGCTATTTCAGATGTCCGCAAGCGACTAAATTGCCGGGACTAGCCACCTGTTTCATTTTTTTGTGACGTCCACTTCAGTGCTGTGAAAAAACAAACTTCAAAACAAAATACAAAAATATTTGTTTTTTGTACACCTACCATGTTACAATAATTTAAAGGTAGTTTCATTTTCTCTTCGCAGTCGGCTTCATAGCTGTCTGACATTAAATTAAACTTCCCCTTTTAAATAAAAAATATATGGAAAATTTTAATATTTTTTAAATGTTTAATTGTCGGAAAAACCAGAATTATATTGCCTTTTCAAACCATTGAGAGTGAATTTCATCGACTATATTCTTGTTTTGATTGGTGTAGTGCAAATTTAGAAAATTGTACGAAAGTATCAGAAGTGAAGAGGTTGTCTATCAATTTTAGAAATATTTCAAGAAAATTTGGGAACCAAACAGGATATTGTTCCAATAATTGTGTGTTTTTGAGAGTGGTGCAAATAAATTAGTTTCAAAATTTCGCTAAAAGTCATTAAAACTGATTAAATTTCTCAACACTTTTAAATTTAATCTACTAGCTCAATATATTGAAATTTGGAAATCTAGTCAGTTAGTTAATCAAATAGGTTGCTCGATCACGGAACCCCTTATCAAGCGCATTTAGGCCTACTGGACTACTTGGTCTGTATAGAGGCAAGATCTGCAAGGCAATCGGAAACTAAATTTCCCATATACCTATAACTGAACGCACTGAGAGCTATGCAGTGGCAGATATAATGTTAATGTAAGTGGTTTCACTCTGTCAACTGCTGTTGACCCGAGGAAATAAGTATGCCTGCGACACGTGCAGAGTTTACCGGAGTTATGAATATATTTGGCAGTTTCCTGGGCTGTCCCTATAACCAGGGACATTAACCACGGACGTTTCGTTTATAGTCGAGAAAATCTAAAAATCTGCTGCAGTATTCGACGTTGCCAATGCGCAAAGGACCATAAATCGTTCGCAGAACTTTTCTCTCGAATACTCCTAGAGCGACCTGTAGAGTTTGGTTTTCGTTCGCCGAGAGAGGACCTTACTTTTTAATTGCCTACTTAGTCCAAAGTAGAACCTACTGGCAACAGTGATTCTGCGTTGGATTTCCAGGCTAACATTGTATTTGATGTTAGTACGGTTTTTAATATAGACGAAATTATGTACGACCTCGAAGTTATGAATTTCAACAGTGACGTGGCAGCCGAATTCTTTATCAAGTCTGGAGAAGCAGAACTCACGGCGCGGTTGTTGCGGCCAATGATGTCGATATCATCGGCGTACGCCAGCAGCTGTACACTCTTATAGAAGATTGTACCTTTTCTATTCAGCTCTGCAGCTTATATTATTTTTTCAGCAATAAGTTAAAAAAGTCACATGATAAGAGTCACCTTATCTGAAACCTCGTTTGGTATTGAACGGCTCGGAGAGGTCCTAACCAATTCTGTCCACGCTTCTAGTGTTGTGTAGCGTCAGTTTACACAGTCGTATAAGTTTTTCGGATATGGTGCATGGTGAATATCTGGTCAATGGTTGACTTGTCAGGTCAGCCATACTGTTAAGGTCCAATCAATACGTGTATATTAAAGGTGGGTCTTTCCCACAAAACGCTTGATTGGACCTTATATGCGATGTTAAGAAGTCTTATTTCACCATAATTGGCGCAGACTGTGGGACTAGTTCCACTTATATTCGAAGCAAGGGTGCATGTGCTTGCTGCTCTCGATTATTATAATCAACTCTGTAAGCAATAAAAAGTAGTAGTCCTTAGTTGACATTAGAAGTAGCATACCTACTGAGTTTAGTCGGGTTCCGTCGATTAGATTTTCAAATATTCCCTCTTGTGTCCAACGGCTGACAGAAATTTAAAAAAATCAGTAGTTTTTGTCCGTTCGCACCTAAATTCAGCGCGTGTTCGCAAGACCATAAAATTTTATCAAGTTCTTTACTTTGACTAGTAGTTTCTTTTTGACCCAAAAGGCGGCATAGTCACGTCTAACCGAAGTTTCTTTATATCCTCCAAATTATTACATTCCATGCGATGAGTGCAATTTCATAATTAATTACTAGGTTACCGCTTTTTTCGTACTTTTCAAAATTGCCGTTATATAACAGGTTGACATGAACTTGGTTCCATTTCATACACATGCAAAATCATCTACCAGTGACCTAAAAAATGTGTGAACCAAATCAAAAATCTCATTCCTTACTTTAGTTGTCGTGTACTCAGATGGATGGATAAACGAACGGACAGACAGACTTGATTAAATATATTCGTCTTGGCATTCCATTATGCTTGACATGTACCTATATTTAATTCGATTATTTTTTGTCGTTATATACAACCGTTATCCGAACTAACAAATGTACTGTTTGTGTGCTGTGCTATGTAGCTGAGTGTACACCCTAATGCCAAAATTACTTCACTTTCCTATAAGTCAAACGAACAATTTCCGTGTGGCTCCATATATAAAAGAGATGAAACCATCATGTTAACATATGTATATCTGCATCTGTATATACTTTTTCTATGTGTTATCGATCGCAAGGTCGATGAAAGCAATGCTAAAATGTGGATATCTGGCGTTTACCACATGGCCAAATAAACGTTTTGTCACCAAAATAATATCTTAAGAAGTGGAAATTTATCACACATGGACGGGTATATATTGCTTATACATAGATATTTTATATACAAACGTAACATATATTACGTGATAGCACTTTAAATATTTAACTTGCGTGTCCTTCTCAAAAAATTCTCACGTAGATGTTATATAAAAACACACTACCATAAGGGTTGGAAGTAAAATTCCCACAAAATTGAATGTAATTTAGGGAGACTTGAATTGACGTTCAACAGCTGCTTTTCATCGCCATTTTATAAACGGAACTGCTGCACTTAATGTGAACGTTTTCACTTCTTTGCATTTTTATTTTCACAATTAAAGACTTTTATTGCTTTTTTGGTAAATGTGGCAAGGAAATTGGTGTCTTATGGGAAACAGTCTTTATTTTTATTTTTAAATAAATCTCTTACAAAGCAAAAGTCGATATATCGGCCAACTGATTATGAAAATAGCAAGACAATGTAATTTTTATTTTTAAACAGAACTTTAAGCTGCTCCAAGAGAAGTTTGAATTGAATTGGGCTCAAAAATCCAGCGTAGCCTGACTAATCATTTTATTTATTTATATTCTACTGTCCATTCATTTCCGGAAGCTCAACAGCGCTCGTTGTATTTAGAAACAAGTTTCTAAGCGAATATTTTCCTCATAGAACACGTATAATTGTTTCTTCTTCTTCTGCTTCCGCTGACGCGTACCCTGCCAAATACTTTCAAAGCTGGATTGATCTTATCCAAGCAGTCGCCTATCTCGAATAGCTCATCGTTTGATTATTTTCGATATTCGCAAATGCAACGGCATTTCTGTACCAATACCAACGGGATAATTGAGCAAATGTATATTCTTTTATATCATCAGATTTTACCTTTTTGGTTAAGTTCTGCCACTCGAATTATTATCTCTAGTACTAAATTAAAAAATTCACGCAATAAAGAGTCATCTTATGTGGAACTTTTTTCTGCTGCTCCACTTTAGATTTTGCGAGGGTACTAAATTCAGACACTGCAACATAAAGGCAGTTATTTATTGTGTAGTCAGAGACAGCTTTTATATCGGCGAAAAGGTAACGTATATATATGCATCCTCAAAAAGTCACCATTTGGTGTTTAAGAATTGTGAAACTTTATTGCCGAAATAATAGTTCGAATCATGCGATGCATTGCGCGCTGCGTCCAATATTCGGTTAAAATACTCCCCTGACGAGACGGCAATTCCAGAAACGTGGATCGGTTTCGCACCAGGTATACTCTAGTGGATAACGCGGATCTTTAGAGTTAGCATAAGGAGCTCACCAAAGATGTTATTGTTGCTTTAGTATATATATTAGGCAAAGTAAAAAGTTCGTTCGGTTTTTTTTATTGATTTTTCAAAATATGATAACTTTGTGCACATGTTTCCGATTTAAGTCAAATATGCACCGTTCTGTTTGTAAACTTGTTGCCAACGAGATGTCAACTTCATTATACCCCTCTCGAAGGCTGCGTCCCTATTGGCAAAAAACTCGGAGAGCCAATTTTCACAGGCCTCTCTTGAGGCCAACTTCTCACCATTAAGCGCGTTAGCCATGGACAGGAAAAGCTGGTAATCACTGGTGGGTGAGTTAGGACCTCCAATCCGAGCTCCTGGATCTTCTGGCGCGTCAACAAAGACGTGTGTTGCCTGGCGTTGTGCTGATGGAACACAATTCGGCCTCTGTTGATAAAAGATGGCCTCTTTAGGATGAGTGCTGCCTTCAAGCGGTCCAGTTGATGGCAGTAGAGGGCCAAATTGGTCATGGGGCAGCAGCTAGTAGTAGATGATTCCTTGCTAATCCCACCAAACACACAGCAAAACCTTCCTATCCATCAACCCTGGCTTGGCCACCGTTTCCGCCGGCTCACCGCATTTCGACCACGACCGATTTCGCTTGACGTTATCATATGTGATCCACTTTTCAACGTCAGTCACCAAACGCTTCAGAAATGGGTCGATTTTGTTGCGATTCGCAGATGGAAATTCGACTCATCATATTTTTTGCGTTAGTTCGTGTGGTACCCAAACATCGAGCTTCTTTTTGAATCCAAAGTTATGCAAATGGTTCCCAACGGTTTTCTGGCTTAGCTTTAGTTCCCGACGCGTGGTGCATCTTTGACATCGAAATTACCTGAACGGAACATAGCAAACCACTTTTGTTCTACACGTTCGTTTACAGTATCGGACCCATAAACTAAATTATTTTATTCAGCCGCTTTAGCTGCTCTTCGCCTTGATCGAAGAAAAATTGTAAAATTTAGCGAATTTTCTCTTTGCTGGTGTCCATCTTTGACGAGCGCTCACAACGTACTGAGTCAATCAATCGAAAAACTGACAAAGACAAATTTTTAGCGCGAATAAACACGTTTTCAGCGCGACACCAAACACTAGTACTATGGCCATCTAACGCCACCTCTTAGATAAAAACCGAACGAATTGTTTACTTTACCTAATAATATTATCGAAGAAGACCCAACGAATGCAACAATTGGAACTATCCCCATCTACTTTATGGCAAATTTTTCAGAGAGATCTTGGTTTTCGGGCTTACAAATTGAAAACTTTTGGTTGAATGGTAACTTTTTAAAACAAAATGTTAGCATTTGGGGTGATGATAAGCCATAAATCAATGCAGAGACGTCGTTACATCTTCAAAAACGCCACTGTTGTTATGGGCAGAGGGAATCATTGATTCATATATCCGCAATCACAGAGCCGAACGTAATGTTACGAAATGTTACAGTCAATGGAAAACACTAGAAAACCCCATCGGATATCAACTGCTAGCTGTTGAGAAAGGAAATCAAATTCATTCAAGTTCAAACAGTTTACATATACATATGTTAACTGATAACAAGGGATGTTACAAAACTAACTCTATTTTTGGATAGTTGTATGTTTTAATAAAACCGTAAAATTTCTGGTGAATATTAAAGTAGTTCATATTATTCAAGGAGGGTGAATAATTAAGCAAGTCTAGCTGCATGGTTGATTACATAATTGAAATTTCTTATAAAAAAATAAAAAACCCTCCAACAAAGATTACGAACTATTGCAACCATCCACCAATGTAATAGTCTTATTCATATGAAAATAGAAGTAATAGGTATCATAATTTAAGTTACTCATACTTGCACAACGAAATGGAAACTCGTTACGCGAGAGGCAAGCGATCGATTCGAAAACACATTTGCCCCAACAAACGCCTAAGGCACATAGACACCCATAGTGGTGGCACCAAACAGCTTATATAATGATAGAGCACACAAACATATGTATGACGCCTACAGCTATACACATTCATATACAGTTATGCATATTTAAGCTTCAAATTTCCTTAGTGCATCGTTGGTATGCCTTGGCGTATACGTAACCTATTGACTACGACCAAAGCGTTTGCCTCGCAACTATTCAACACAACTCAATTCAACTGAGCACTATATGTATGTATTTAAGCCTACGTGTACGTCAGCTGACTGCAAAGGCGACGACGTCATTGTATTGCCTTCAGCCCGCACTTTGACCCCCACTCTGGCAACCTTTATACCTAACGCACTGCCATTTGAGTCGCCACACAGTATGATGCCAAACTTTTGTATGTTTGGCTGTGTGTAAGTATGTATTTTTTTGGTTCAACTCAACTTGACTTTGCTTGTTTTTCATTCACTTGAACTACCGCCATTGTCGTCGCCGTAGCCGCTGCCAGTGCCATTGCTACTGTTGCCTTTTGTGTGCTCTTGGCATTCATTTGCCGGCATTGTTGAGTCTCTTACAGAGTTTATTGCAAGGAACTTGCTATTGTTGTCATACGTGTACATACAAATTTACATAGTTATACATATAGTTGAAGTAGTTTAGGCAGCTCTGTTTAGCAATTTGAATTTTAGACGACGCCACAGTTCAAGTGAAAATGCAGGTGCAGAGCGAAGGAAGTATTTCAAATATTAATATCTCTATATGTACGAGTATATACTATTAGTAACTTTACTCTACTCGTATCTCACACAATTTCTCTTCTTGTGTAGGTGGAATATTCATGTTGTGAAATTTTCTTGATATTTTCCATGAATAAAAATAAAGTCAGTTGAAAAAATTGGTATCTGAAAATGCATAATATTTTGCTTGTGCACATGCAAACATAAAATTATAATGAAATTCTGATGAATTTACATATAAACTCCATATATTTTACGACTCATTTTGAATTTTCTTTTGTAAGAAACATAAAAAAAATAATATGAATAGAAGTCATATAAAATTACAATATTTGTAGCATTGTTGTGTTCAAATAGGTATATGTTGTACATTCAGAAGCAAATTCAATATTTCTCAACCTTTAGAAAACAATCTTACTCTGAGAAAAATATATATTTTTTTCATCTTAAAATGAGCTCTACAATACAACGGCATATATTTAAAAGTCTGCTCTGGTATTACAAAAATTATGCTTTGCATAAGCTCAGTTAAACTTATAGGTGTATGTACATTAGTGAATGTGTGTATTCGATTATTTTGCATTGTAAATTGACCATGACGACAAAGCCAAATCGACAGGATTATATGTCAATCCTGATGGTTGTTTTTTTTTCTTGAAAATCGAACTCGCATACAGAGATGAAATGAAAATAAAACATGCAAACAATCACTATTTGATGGCAAGAGCATGCTAATATGCAAATCATTGTGAACATTTTTTTTTAATTTGCTTGATTCTGAAAATTTTCGCAGAAAAATAAAATCCGCAGTATTTAAGAAAATTTGTTGGCCAAACAAATGTATTACTTATTTTATCATTCTTGTAAAAGGTATTTGCGTTACTTTGGATATTCTCTAGATGGCAAAAGCTCGCAAAATGGAACCAAAAAAAAAAAAGGTTAGAAGAGTCCATTGTCGACCAAACTAAACTTCAAATAGTGACCTGAAAAGGTGAAACCCAGTATAATATAGCAGTAAAAAGAATTAAATTCTAGTTTAATTCCTACCTTACCCCAAATTACTAAGCTTGACGTTATTCAAATATCTGTTAACTATTTATTTTACTTAATTTTCTTAGTTTTTAAGTTATATAATATATAACCGCTGAAGCTTTGTAACCGCTGAAGCGATTTTCGGCCGAGCTCCTCCTCCAATTTGTAGTTTTGCGTCTTGATGTTTTTTCAACAAAACGGAGGGACCTACAGTTTATACTAAGCCGCCTCCGAACGGCTGACGGTTTTTTTTTACGAGGAGCTTTATTTCATGTCCGAAATACACTCGGAGGGATGGACATTCCCTGCCGAGTGGCGACCGCAATTAGAAAATTTAATTTAATTTTTTATTTAAATTAATTTTCCATAACATTTGGATGTTGGTGGCACCGGGATATGAACCCGAGCCTTCTGAATGGCAGGACGCAATGCTAACCACTCGGCTACCGCGGCAATTTAATTTTTTTATTATACTTTATTTTCTTTTGTTTGAATCCTTAAATTTAATTTTATTTTATTTTATTTGATTTCTTTAATTTAATTTAATCTAATTTTATTTTATTTTTTTTTCATTATATATGTTATATTATTTTATTGTATTTTATTTAAATTTATTTAATTATATTTAGTTTTGTACTATTTTGTTTTATTTTATTTTATTTGATATAAATTGATTAAATTTTATTTTATTTGATTTTATTTTATATCATTTTGTTTTTATTTTATTTTATTTTATTTTATTTTATTTTATTTTATTTTATTTTATTTTATTTTATTTTATTTTATTTTATTTTATTTTATTTTATTTTATTTTATTTTATTTTATTTTATTTTATTTTATTTTATTTTATTTTATTTTATTTTATTTTATTTTATTTTATTTTATTTTATTTTATTTTATTTTATTTTATTTTATTTTATTTTATTTTATTTTATTTTATTTTTTTTATTTTATTTTATTTTATTTTATTTAATTTTATTTTATTTAATTTTATTTTATTTTATTTCAGTTTATGGTACCTTGTTTTATGATATTTCATTATTTTAAATATTTTTGTCGGAATTTCTCCGGGGTAATTTTATTTTGTATATCTAAAAATATTTCCATTTTATATTTTGTGATATTTTGTGTAGCGCAATTGATTGCAAGCACTACCTAATATACAATAAAATTCCCAGCAGTCAACATGATTTTCATTTTAAGCTAATTTCGACTCACACATATTCACTCAATTTCTACACACTGATATTTTTATCTCAATTCATATAACTTCGGTTGCCTACCAAAATATGGGAGAGAAAATAAATTTTTGGAATTACTACACCAATCATAGCTGACGCCGGCAAACGAATAAATATGTGCACAAACATATAGTTAAACATATGTATATACCTATCCAGTTGTCGTGCCAAAAATCTTTGGAGATTCACTGTTTATTTTCATGCCTACAAATTTGTTTGCCGATTCACATATTAGCGTCATATATCCTGTTTCATGTCGCTCACCCTTCCACCTCTGCTCCATATTCCATGAAAGAACAGCTATAACCTGATGTTTTTTTTTTGACGCTAGACGCTTACAAGCATGCTGTGTCAGCTTTTGCGAATTTTTATTTATATTTTTGTATTTTATACTTCCTTTGCTAGGCTTAGCGTACATTTTTATTACCCCAGCTAAGTTGTTATATAAGGGTGTATGGTTATGCTACTGTAGCTGACCTTGATTATGTTGTAAAATTAAATTGGATCTAAGATTGCAGATTTGTATGTATGTACATATGTACTAGTATGTGTTCGTATGTTAATAAATTGGTTTGAATAGATATGAACAAGAATATTTGCAAGCAAAAAAGTTTCACAGCTCCCACTCACTTACTTCAAACATCCTGCTACTTCCCCAAATTCTCTTGTTGGCTGACAGTCATTTATTTCGTTCTATTTTTGGTCGCCTTTAGCGGCTTATCTTTGGTTTACAGCCCAGCAAAAGCGAGCTCTTTCTTTGTTTTTGTCTCTATAAATTGGCAAGGAAGTTGAGTTAATGCTCCAAATGCCTAGCGGAACTCAATACTATTAGAAATTACTCTGCCAAAATGTGAAAGGTCAATAGATAATCTAATTCTTTGTCTGTGTAGTGTGTCATAGTAGCCTATGTCTGTTTTTGAAAATGTCTGAATTATTCATTCCTTTTTAAAGCTACCCTGCAGCTTAAATTAAATTAAAAGTCATTAGTTTAACCGCATATCATGTTCGGCATTAAGTTTTAAGGTAGCAAGAAATAAAAAATAAAATCTGCTAAAAACAAAAATTATTTATATATGTTTGATTTAACTGATTTTCAGCCGCCTGTCTTTAATTAAAACAGACGAAATTTCAGGAACTATTTTGTGGTACATTCTGCAAACAATTTTAAAGTTTCACTGAATGCGTATTTTTAAATTAACGGTAATTTGCAAAAAATCATTGAAATCTCATTGACAAAAAAAGAATGAGTTTTAGGTACAGTGCACTATTCTTAAAGATAATTTGAAATAATTTACGTCTACTTTTTGCAAACTTTAGATTTTACTTTTTTTTCAATGGCATCACGATTTGCTTCGAACAAGCTATCCAACCTGGCATCAAAACTAAGATGCAAATCCAATAACATAAGAAATGCTTTAATTTAGGACATACGCTTATGGAGGGCAAAGCGTAACTCGTGCAGCCTCTTCCGCGCACGATTTAACATCAAGGATTAAGTAATTTTTATCGAAAGACTATTAGTATACCCCGTTTGTCGCTGAAGATCAAGGGCACAGAACGTAGAAAGGGCACTCTATTTAACGCTGAAATGCTAACAAGAGCTGTTAAAAGTTTTAACTTTTCAATGCTGCAGGTGTCGATAGAATCTTTAACGTCTTGTTGCAAAATGGTTAGATATATTGGTAAAGAGGCTTGAAGTACTTACCATACATCTGAATGGCGTATGCCTCAAGCAGATGACAGAAAACCAAGGTGATTTTTATCCCGAAGCCTAGTAAGGCTGCATTAAATATCTGTAAGAAAAGTAACGTTTTCTACTTGGTAATAATAAAGCTATTGAAGGCATCTTTGACATCAGGCTAATTAATATACAAGTGGCGTAAGAAGCAACACTAATAGTTAACTACTTAAAAGTCCTAAGAAATTGGCTCTGACCCCTCTGGCCCTTGTTGTGAAAGGGGGCATGCAAAAACTCGAACTCGAACGCCCATTGCGTAGTTACCACAGGTAAAATGAATTATCTCCTTCATCGTAGAACGGTGTTGTCTATTTATTGCCCTCTTCAGATAGAGGAATAAAAAAAATTTGACAGAGATCACGTCTGGGAACATAGTGCGTCTTCGGTACCTTTACTGTGTTGGTTTTAGCCGAACCGTTGCGCGTAAGTAACGACTTGTGAGCAGGAGTATTAAAATCAGTCAAAAGCCAATATTTGTTCATTCATAAAACTGAACGCTTCTACGATACTGTTCATGGCTATAATGCTGTCTACCAAATATGGGCAAAAAATGAAATTAAGGCGGTATAATACCGTGAACATAGCGGAGGTAAACTGGTTCATACTAGCGTCGCAGGTATGAATGTCACTTTCGATTGTCGAAAGGAAAAGACCTTAATCATCACCTTCATATTTGTATAAAATATGGCCCAAGAGCAACTTTCAAGGTAATGGAAATATTTCTAACCTAGGGGATGGACTGCAGACGTGGTTACTGAGAAAAATATATGTACAATCGAGGTACTTATTTGGTACCAAGATTTTCTGGAATACCAATACCCATCGATGTCTGAGCTACTTTTCACTTTGTTCTATGGTATTTAATAAGAATGCGAAAAAGTTATATCATTAAGAATTTTAACCTCCTTAGCTCATAGTTTTTTATTACTAAAATGTAACTATTGGGTTGCCCCAAAAGAAACCGGCGATTTTTCATACAGACGGCGTTGGCATTTTTTTTTTAACAGCTTTTTAATATTTAATGGAATTTTTTCTTTTGAGAGTTATAAGCTGTCATTTTTAGCTTGCTTTAGAAAAACAGTACGCGTAGTTTTGTTTTTATTTGTTTGTTTGGCGTCAATGTCAATATGGAGCCCATTAAAACTCATTTTCGCTAAATTTTACTTTATTACTTCCTTAAAGGGGAAAAAGCAGCGCAGGTTGCTAAAAAGTTGTATAATTTGTACTGTGATAAGGTCTTAAAAGGAACACAGTGAAGAATTCTGTTTGGGATGTTCGGTTCGAGAGATTTTTCACTAAAAAATAAGACACGTTCAGGTCGGCCAAGTGAAGTTGATGATGACGATATCAAGGCTTTAATCGAATCGGATCGTCTGTAACTGAGCGTGAGATTGAAGGGAAGTTAAGAATACCAAAATCAATTGTTGGCCAGGAACTGGAATTGTTGATGTATCCACCCTATAGACTTAACCTTGCACCGTCAGACTCCATTTGTTTCGATCTTTACAGAACTCATTAAATGGTAAAACTTTCGAAAATGAAAGGAATATAAAATCGCACTTGGTTCAGTTTTTTGCAAATAAAGGACAGAAGTTCTTTGGAATAATAATGTTGCCGGCAGATGGTGAAAGGTCATCCCACAAAATGGAAATTATATAATTGATTAAAGTTCCTTATAAAGTAAAAAAAACTATTTACTTTCTTTAGGGGCAGCCCAATATTAAAAATTTGCTTTTTGCACCCACAAAGCGAATCTTGTTTCCAATTACTATAGATTCTTAAGCCAATAATGATCCTAGAGCCTTTAATGCGTACTAATTATCCAAGCCATATCTGAAAAAAAATTAAATTAATATTTATAGCTTAAATTAAACTCAATTCTTCTCTTGCAGCCATTTTCAGCCGCACACCTTTGACGCCATTGTATGAATTAATAAATTTCATACCTCTTGCACGCGCTTTTTAACACTATCTTTGAACAGGTTACACTACGGCGGTTTTTTTTTTTACAAACCACCCCAATGCCTGTGGCACATTAAGGTTTTATTGTCTCTTTCCTTTGTTATTGTTTTCTTAATAATATTGGGGCGACAAGAGTGATTTTTTATGACTGCCGATGAGCGCAGACGAGCGTGTATATATGTATGTACATACATATTAAATATGTTTGTTTGTGTATAATGCAATATCCACTTTGCTTTTATTGCTTATAGCTTCCACCTATAATTATATTACTTTTTTACTTCCTTTTTGGACGCATTTTACATGTTATTTTATTTTGTTCTTGTTGTTGTTTGTTGGGTTGGCTGCGTCTATTTTCTACAATTTTCTTTTTTCACATTATTTTATAAGCCATTAAACACAAACGCCATCGTCTTATTGTAATAAGCACTTAGAGGTTTCACTTATAAGCATAGTTGACTTTATTATAATTCACGATTATTCTCTTCCATTGAGGTGCACAAGTTAAGTACTAAATATACATACTATTATATTCGTACCATATATATGTATATAATATGTAAGCTTTTATGTTAAGGCGATGAGCATTAAAAGTTTGAATGGAGCTCAAAGTGATAGTGTGGAAAAAAATTAGAAGCAAAAATGGTTGGGATATGTATACACGGTATGTCCCAAAAATAACCGAACTTTATATGTAAATCATACAACATACAGCGCCATCTATTGAAAATTTGCAACATTAAAAAGATACATTCATCCTCTTTCAAACGCACCTAACTTCAAATCGGATGATGTAAAAGTGACAGATGTAAAAGTGGCAGCCATTTCAATAAAACCAAAAGTGTGCTAATGGTTCAAAAAAAAATGGAACAAAGAGCAAATATAAAATTTTGTGTCAAACTTGAAAAAAAATTGAAATTGAAGTTTAAAAAATTAAAAAAAAATTGAAACAACTGAAGCAGCCGTAACCGAGGTACTGAAGAACATTTCTATAAATGACATAAAAAAATCTATGCATGCGCTGGTTAATCGTTCCAAACGTTGTGTTGAGTCAAATGGAACATATTTTGAATAAATAATAACTTTCAAAGGTAATATAATGTGTATTTTACTATTTTATATCGAAAAAGTTCGGTTATTTTTGGGACACACCGCGTATGTACAATATGTATGATCTACGACTTAGGCTAAAAGCAAATAATTATTTACTATTAAATTCATTGTGTTTTTATAAATATTTAATGAATCAAGCTATTGTTGTAATTAGATTGTTATATTAAAACATAAAATGTGTTATTAAACAATAAATTATTTTTCGTATATCGCAAGGTTGTCCACCTAGATTAGAATTAGTAATTTGGCATCGAATCAGCATATTTTCTGGCTTTCTTTGTACATTTTCACTATTTTTTTTTTAACTATTGTTAATAGTCGCTCTGATTTATTATTGTATTGTTTTTGCTTAATTATCTCAAAAGAGTACCACTGGATTTGGAAGAATGTCTTCATATAGAAGGAACAGTGTTGAAATTAACTTACCCTTCAATAAATTGAATATTTTTCTTTTGTAAGTGCGAAACTTAAGAAAAGTTTTTATATTCCGAGTTGCAAAAATATTTTCTACCTAACAGTTAGAGTTATTTGAAATTAAAAAAATGGAAAACTGTCATAAAAATTTTAAAAATGTTATGAAAAATTCTGCTCATGCTATTCAATTCAATTCATAGTTAAAATAATCATCATAACTCAAACGAGACTCAGTAATATTGCCGATACTGGAAACGGAGGATTGTAGTTTTAAATTTTTATTGTTCTTCCATCAACCTATGGTGATCAAACTGTGGTGAAAGCAACAACTATTTGGAAATAAATTCATTTATTTAGAAAAAGAACCCCACGCAGGACTATCATATACAAACTGCCTAACTTACTTATGCTAGGGCGAGCGCGAATTTTGGTAAGACATTTTACTCCTTAATATTTAAGCTGAGGCTTATCTGCTCCCACTTATTTGAATATTTATTTTACTTCGAGGTATGTGGTGATTTAATTTTGATTTTTATTTTACTCTATTTTACTTTATTATAATTCACTTAACTGAATTGTATTTAATTTTTTTTAGTTAACTTAATTTTATTTTATTTTACTTTATTTTATTTTCCAATATTTTATTAAGTTTTATTTAATCTTTTTCTTTTATTTTATTTTTTTTTTTATTTTACTTTATTTTTTTAATTTTTTTAATTTTATTTTATTTCATTAAGTTTATTTTACATTTTTTTATTTTACTTTACTTTATTTTATTTTATTTTATTTTATATTTCCTTATTTATATATTATTTTATTTTTGTTTAGCATCAATTTATCTTATTTTATTCTTATTTCTTTTTCTATTTTATTTTGTTTTACATACCATTTTATTTTATTTTTATTTTGTCTCGTTTTGTTGCATATTATTTTATTTTAAATTTTACATAATTTAATATTATTTTTTTAAATTTTTTATTATTAGATTTTTTGTGTTTATTTTTATCTATTTTACGTTATTTTATTTTATTCTATTTTATTTAAAAATGTTTTATTTAATATCATATTACCTTATATATAATATTATTTTAATTTATTTTTCTTTTATCTCGTTTTATTTTATTTTGTTTAATAAAATTTAAATTTTTGTTAATTTTAATCAATTTTATTTTTATTTTCTTTTCTATTTTATCTTATTTTTTAATTTTGTTATTTTTGTTTTGTGTCGTTTCAATTTAATTTGTTTCATATAATTTTACTTTATATTATTTTTTTTTTCTAGTTTATTTTTATTTTATTTTATATATTACTTAATTTAATTTTTTTTTGGTCTCGTTTTGTTTCATATAATTTTATTTTATATTTTACATAACTGGATGTTATTTTTTCTATTATTTATTAATATTTTAATTTTTATTTAATTTAATCATTTTACATTATTTTTTTTTTTAATATTATTAAATGTTATTTTATTATATTTTATTTTATACAGTTTTTTTAGTTTTGTTTCATATAATTTTATATTATTATATTATAGTAATTGAAATGATTTTATTTTTTGTTTCATTATTATCATATTTATTTTGATTAATTTTATTCTATTTTGTTTTTCTCTAATTAATTAATTTAATTATTTAATTTTATTTTAGTTCAGTTTATTTACTTTATTTATTTAATATTATTTTTTTTATTTTATTTAACTTTATTTATTTATTTTATTTTATATAAGTTTATTATTTCAATTAATTTCGTTTCTAACTTCATTTTACTTTAGTTTATTTTATGTTATACTTCTACTCAAATATAAACGAGACTTTATCCATAACTCGACAAGGACAAGACATATGGCCATACTTTTTTTTGCTTAGGTTGGCAGGACTGTTATATGTTTACATGTTAAATTTGAGCGCGATCTGTCACATAGTTTTTTTTTTTTTACGGCACTATAAACAAGTCAAACTCGAGTGTGTTTTTCGAATTTTACTATGGAAATTAACGTTGAGCAAAGATGTTTGTTTGAAATTATTTCACCCGACATGGCACCGTGTGACTTTTTTCTTTTCCCTAAACTCAAATTTCCGCTTCGTGGAAAGCAGTTTCAGTCGATTGAAGTCATAAAAGAGAATTCGAAGAAGGAACTGAAGGCCATACCTAAAGCGGCCTACCAGAAGTGTTATGAAGATTGGAAAAAAGGTGGCATATGTGTATCGCCTCTAATGGTGACTATTTTGAAGGGGATAAAATAAATATTGAAGAATAATTAACCGTTTTTGTTTTATTGAACAGGCTCGTTTATATTTGAGCAGAAGGTATTATTTGTTTGACTTTATTTCGATATAATTATATTTATTTTAACCTAATTTAAATATAGTCCATTGAGAATTATTGACTGTGGTCTTACTTAAATTAATTGTGGAATTTATTATATTAAAGTTAAATCAGTCACACAGAAATTTTACAACAGATATTGACGGAAGCTTCATAAATAAAAAATTTTAACTTATACCTAAATAAAACTGCAAATTTGTATTTCTTTTAAGTGAACTTATACCATTTCTGTGTACAGATGCTATATCAACAGCAACAATGCAATTTGTGCACCAATTTTTCTTTTTTTGTGAAGCAAAAAATGGCTTAAAACTATAAAAGCATTATTACCAAATTGTTCAACGCTAAACAAACATATTTTTCCTACCAAGAAGCAACAAGCGAGAATCGCATAAAAATTCACTCACAAATACATAAAACAAAGGAACAAAAAAATTTTCCCAACGGCAACTACTTACTCGACAGCCAAGAGAAATGTAAAAAATCGATTACAAAATGTACCGTAATAAAGTTGAATGCAGCATATAAAAAGCACATATGTGTATATGCATGTGAGTAAGAGCAAATGGAAAACAAAAACAATTTAATGAAAATGTTGCAGCATCAGCGTGACTTAGCGCGATGTACTCATATATATCATACATATGCACAGGAGTATAGGTAACGACAGGGGCTAGAGTGTGAGATATGTAGTGGGAGCTTGGTTTATACACACATCATACTTATAAGTGAAAGTAGGTGAATGCGTGTATATTATACTTATATATACCTATAAGTATATAAAGAAAACCATTATTGAACAAATGTGTGTCTATAAATGTACACGTATATGAGTGTATAAATAACCTATGCTTGTGTTGCATTCCAAGTAAATAAAAAACGTTATGAGCTGCCGCCTGCTGCCTGTCATATGTCACACGCAAGCGACATTTATGCGCGTTCTTGCCACATTCCCTTAACAAATGAGTGCGAATATACACATTTTCTTGAAGCCAAATTGCATTTGTTGACTGGCGTTGACGGCTCAGCTGTTTTCCGGCGCACTATACATTTTCTTTTTTCTTTATATCCTTTTCTATTTTTATTTTTGGTATTATTTCGTTTTTAATTTTCTCGCTGTTTCGTTATTTGCTCTCGTTGTTATTTTTTGCTTGTTCATCGTCATTGTTTTCAATTAATTCTAGTCTTTATGTATGTGAATATGTTTCTTCGTTACAATGTTATTCTTGAGCTGGTTTTTCTTAAATGGTTTATTTTCAGCTTTTCTTTTCATGCTTTTTCATTAACCGACTGTTGCTATTTTTTAATTTAGTTTTAATTAGTTTAGATGGTGATGGGCACTCTAAAGAAGTTGGTGCGTATTTGGAATTTTTGCTAAAATATTAATAAAGAAAAGTAAATACACTTGTTAAAAGGAAGATATGCCATTATTAATGGAAAACAATATCAGCCAAATGACCGCCATGGCTACGCTTAGAGGACCTTATCCTTTTTATGAAATTTTCCATCACCAAATCGCAAAGTGGCTGCTGTATGGCCCTAGTAGCTCCACGAATTCCTTCTTTGAGGTCTTGAATCGACTGTTGGCATACAACTTATCTGAGGATAAATAGGCTTTCCAATAATAAATCTTGGGTTCCTTAGCCACAGATGCAACAATTTTACATACTGACGTAGCCATTGAGATGAATGGAAATTGGTTTTATTAATCAAGACGATTTTTCGATGAATTTCCAGATTATTTTCATGCATTTCAAGGACCCAATCAGCAAAGACAAAACGTTGTTTATGATCTATCGGCTTGAGTTACTGTGTTAACTGAATTTTATAAGCCTTAATACCCAAGTCTTTATGCAAAATACAGCGTAATGGCGTTTGTGGAATGTCAAATTCCAAGAAACGACGGGGAATGGACAAACCTAGGCTACAGCGGCAATGTTCTCAGCTGTTCTTGAAAAATATTTTAGTTTTATGAACCGTCTTTGCCAGGTGTTCACCATTTTAATGGTGAGTTTAAATTATTTCAATGGGTTGTTGAAGCGTATGTCTTACCATTTTTATTACTGGCATAGTTATACTTGTACAACTTTTATAAATTTAATATTTACATTATAATTGGCAAGGCTTTCCAAATCCATTTCCCATTGTGCGTGTTCCATTGTATTCTATTCCCATTTTTATTTGAATCCTGCGCCGTAAACAACAAAACTAAACGAGTTTTTAGAGGTGACGTTCACATGTCTTTTTAAAAGAAGTGAAAAAACTGTAAAGAAGTGTTAGCAGCTTTTTAATGTCAGATTTATTCACTAAATTCGTTTTTTAGACTACGACTCATTGCTCGAATTTAAAGCAATAATTTTGGGACCTAATCACTTTTACATGTCAACCCCTCCGAGTGTATTTCTGACAAGAAATAAAGACTCCTCATAAAAAGTACAATGAACCTTCAGATGCAGCTTAGTATGAACTGTAGATTCCTCCATTTGTTGGAAAAACATCAAGACGTAAAACCACAAATTGGAGGAGAAGCTCGGCGGCAGTGGTTATAAAGCGCCACAATATATCCATTTTGTGATTTCAAAAGTACATTTTGTCATCTTTCACACTTAACTTTTAAACCAAGCATTTTTGGTTTTAGTTAAAAATCAGAAATTTTCGAAAATGGGTTAAGCGAACCGCTCTCTCTAGGTGGTTAAAACCTACTACAATAGTGGTGATTCAATCGTGGTCACATTTCGTTCTTTAAGAGTTAACTATTGTGCAAATAATCGTCCAACTACTCAAAAAAATTTTTAAAATATTAAAGAAATTTAAATAAACTAGATCGGTTACAGATATTGTAAGGTCTGTGCAATGTCGTTTTGAGCGCTGGATGTCAAAAATCGCTACTGTAAATGAAAGTAGAGCCGGAGACCCGAATATTTATTTTTCTAAACGTTCAGGAGACTTTCCTACGGCACATTCGTCGATTGGGCGCTTGAACAACAAGCAATGGACGGCGGTTTTTCTGCAACGTCGAGGAAAATTTCTCACTCGGAAATACTGTAATAAGGAAGCTTGACGCAATTGGGGCACCGAAAATCCTTAAAAAATTTACATGAGGCCAAAACACTCAATAAATTTTACTGTCTGGTAGACTCTTTACTTCTGCGACGTGATTGTACCTTAATTCTTTGAAAACGACAACGGCGAGACTGTCGCTTTCAATTAGGAGCAAATATGTCTAAGGCTGAGATACCATCCAATATAATAATAAGCACAACGAATACCCCCACCCGCCCAACCGCTACAAGAGGTGTCCAAAAGTGGTCAAAAATTACCGCAAGCGGATCAAAGTGTGTGAAACTTCGCAAGGTCGTCATTTGAGGGAAGCAGTGTTTCACATTTAATATCAAGCTTTAAGCTTTATAATACAACAGAATTGTATAAAAAAATATTATTTTAAATGCGAAATGTATGACCCTGTAAAAAAATGTACTAGTAAATAAATTTTAAGTTTATATATTTCCCATCCTAAATACTCAATTTTTATGCAAAAATACACCATATAAGCATTTAATTAGGTAATTTTATTACTGGCTTACAATAATATGGCTTTAATAAAAATATTTACAGAATCGAAAAAATATTTATTTTAACCATTTTATAGCCTTCAATGTCTGCAGACAAAAAGGATATAGCTCAAACCAACCACACATACCAGTGATGCCACAACACACTGCCGCAACTTGTATTCATGAAACCGTAAGCCCTACGGTGAGACTTGCATGCTAAAATATTTATTTACTTGTTTATCTAAGCCTATTGTTTATTAAACATATTGCACCAGTCAGTTTACTGTTGCAGGCATTTCGACGTTGCTATTGTTTTCACTCTTACTACAGATGCACGTACTTTTCACCGGTTATTGTTGTTGTTCATATGAGCAAATTTTGTATATTTGTTGTATATTTGTTGCTTCTGCTTATTTAACTTCATTGTTTAGTCAGCACTTGTTGGGGCCACTCGAAAAGAAAGAAGAAAACTATTAAAAACTAAACAAAACAAAAGAAAATCCAATATAAAAACCTGCAGAATTCTTGCACAATATATAAACTTCAATGGTTCACAGTTAAGTATAAAACGTCAGCTGCTGTACCTGCAGCAATAATTTTGCAACGACAGCTATGTTAAGGCTATGGCGTTGGTGATGTGGCAGCAAAATCTGCAAGCCTACAATACCCTTAAAACGTTCAACAGTATTTGCTTGGCAGCGAAATTTAACGGAACTGACGTTCATGACTTAAAAATACCCTACAGGAAAAATTACTGAAAATCCGTTCCTTTTCTCAGCACATATTTCGAAATTAGCCCGGTCATAAACTTTTGTTCTCTTGTAACAAAATCATGAGAACAGGCATAATTTGGTTCAAGATTTTCAATATAAAATTTTAATTTTTATTTTTGAATTAATTTCATTGGCAAATTTAAGTTTTTAATTTTTCTGATGCTGATATTTTTTACCAAATGACTGCATTACTTATGTATATTTATATATAGATAATTGGCACTTTGTAACCATTAAAGCGATTTTCAGGCCAGCAGTGTAGGTCATGGTGCTTATCCCACGAATGGAGGGACTTGCAGTTTCTTCTAAACCTCTCGCGATCTGGGTGTGTCCACTGACCAATTTTTTAAAACATTTCATATTTTTAATTTCTATTAATTATATTCAATAAATATACAAAAACCGGAGAACAATAACTGGGACGAATGCACTGTGCGAACAATGTAAGCATCCTATTTATTACTCTCAGCTGGTGTAGGGTCAAGGGTATTTTTTTCAATTTCCTTATTCCACTTTTTAAATTGAGGAGCTCAAATTACGCTACAAACTCGAAACCCAATTGCAAGAAAAAAGTGTTAACAAACGGCTGAATTCGTTTTTTCAATATGCTCGCTATTATCTCTCGAGTTGGCACATGCCACACGCAGCTCGCATGATCTCGGTGGCCAAGGCGAGAAATAATGCGGCTTGGAAATTTCTATCACAATAAGCCATATTCGTTAGTGTTGGTTGACATGTGGCAGCATCTTGTTGAAACTACTTATTTTCCTAATCGCGTTCTCCAGTTCTAGGCCAAAGAAAGCCGGTTATCATATAACCCTCCGAATTGGCCGTGACAGTCTCGCCGTTGTCGTTTTCAAAGTAGTAAGGTCCAATCACACCTCCTGACGGTAATTTTTTTTTTTTTTTTTTGGTGTTATGGCCTCTCTTTAATTATTTGATGATTCTCGAAGACCCAAGAACCTCGAACGTGCTTATTTACGTATCCCAGTGGAGACTCAAGCCTCGTTGCTTAAGAAAATTTTGTTCGAAAAATCATCAGGATCAGGATCAGCTGGCTTCAGTTAATATGTAAGCTGAACTTTGCCCAATAGAAGTCCCAGCTTGACAACATTAAAAACTAGACACATTCAGGTCTTCGGCTACACTTTCCCTCACAGTTGCGATAGTTGAGGTGGAACGAGCAAAATAAAGATGCATACCTTGTAATATCTGCAACCTATCCAGTATCTTCAAATTTCCTAAAATTTTCAACAATTTCTTGAGTAGTTGAACGATTATGCGCACCATAATCAACGTGGCCATGTTTAAGTCAGCAATTTTTTAGTAGGTTTTATTAATTTTAACGCGTTGTGTGGTTGTTAAGCGATCCATTTTGATAATTGCCTGACTATTAACTAAAACAAAAAATATTTGGCTCGATAGTTAAGTTTGACAGATGTCAAAATACACCCACGTACTTTTGAAACCACGAAATGGGTAACCCTTTAGTTTCGAAAACATGAACTAAAGTAGAAATTTGATGTGAATTTTTAAAAATCTCCACCACACACACTTAATTTTTAATTAATAAGTCGTTTTGCATATAATAATTATTTATAGTAAATAGATATTCAATTAATGAAGTTGAAAGATATTAATTCTAAATTAATTAAAACATAATATTTCAAGTTTATTTAATCCTTTTATATTCCCAAAATTGCTTAAATCCATATTTATCTGACACTTTTAATTTGCAACCACAACAGCGAGTGACATTATTTATTTATGTTCTAATAAAAAAATATTCAATTTATTAAATAAAATATTTGCCTCTTACTTTTTAAATATTTATGTATTTATTACCGTCAATTGAATATTTTTTCAAAATATGAGCACGTTGGGAATACACTTTTTCAAACACACTTTGCTTTTTATGCGCAATATATTTTTATATAACCATTTTCAAATTATACACTTCCTAGTCACGGCCAACAACAAGCAACACGGCGTGGCAATTTTATAGTTGCACGCACACATACACACAAATGAACACCCTCACTAGAAAAAACGCGTAAACTGTTTTAGTAGCTATGTGCGTGAGTAGAATATAACAACAAGAATGTGTATATTTGTATGTATTGAGTGATTCACTAGAGAAATACACTTGATGGAGCTAGAAATCGGTAAATTGCAATTGATTGCAATTGCTGTAAGTAAGCATGTAAATGACAAAAACAAACAAAATGTATTTTTTTTTGCACTGAAATGTTGTTAGTGAGATAACTCTGTGATTGTTAGATTTTTTAAAGAATTTTTCCACAATAGTGCTAAGATACTGGCAATTTACACAGAACTTCCTTCAAAGGTTTCATGCAACACATATATTGAGCGGCTGTTTAATATGTAATTTCATAATGAAGCTCGCAGTAAACTTTCTCAGAAAATTCTGCACTGAATTTTTACGCCACACAAAATCACGTTAAAATTCTCTTTATTCAAACACTTTTCTAAATTTTTTTGTAGCATTTATTTTATAAAATTTTTCTTTTATTCAAAAATTCCCCACTGTTTTAGTATTGTATAATTCACAATGCAAATTGTTTATGCAACAACAATGCACGCACGCGTATGCTCTGCAAGCGCTTCACATTACTAACCGCAAGCAGCTGTTGCAGTTGTTGGCGCTACGCGTTCGAAAAGTCAACTAAACTGCCAAGGATTGGCCATCAATAGTATTTGCAAGTGAAGTTACTCAACAGTGTATACAATTCGCCGTAAAAGCCAATTCGCCGCGTAATAAATTGAGCGGCTGTTCGCTCGGCTGCTTTGATATCCTTTCGGCTTTTTGCCTCTAATATATACGTATTTAGCTCGGCACCTTGTTGATATCTTAACTGCACACTAATGCAAGCAAAAAAATACACGTACACACAATTCACCTGCAGTTTGATTTCATTCTCTGTGCTTCCCCTTCTTGGTACTGCTTATCAACATTACTTTGCCCGTTCAGTTTTCAATTTTTCCTACTCACCTACATTATAACTTAAGCCATAACTATGGTTACAGGCGAACCTTCTCTCTCATACGCTCAACAAAAAAATCGGCATTTCTCTTTACCGGCTGCAATTGTTGTTTATATTTTGATTTCTCACATACACGTACCTATATGAACATATTGTATATATGGTACATCTATGTATGCAAGTAATTTCATTATTCTTCTATGCTAAGTTGTTCACATTATTGTTGTTTATTGCCTTTGTTGCTGTTTTTTTCACGTTATTTTACCTTCGTTATTTTCTTATTCTTCTTACATGGCTTTTCGCCGGCGCATCCGTAGTTAACGTTGAAATTTTGCTCCTCCACTTGCAGGCAATGAACTTTTATTTATTTCGTTAGCAGGTATGGTCTTTTCGGCCAAAGCGCAAACGCTGGGAAATGTCGTTTGGTGGGTGGTTAGTTTAAGGAATTTTGAATTGAAAAACTTTTATCTAACGCATGTGAGTCTTATTGATTTTTTTAATAGCGGAATGTCTTGGAGTTGCTTTAAGTTCTGATGTTTAAAAAAAAAAAAATGAGGAGAAAAAGAATTTTGGTTGCGAAAATGAGTTATAAATAAAATTTATTCATAAATAATGTAGCCTTTCTTTTCTCAGATCCGCCCCAAAGTCAAAGGTCATATTTAAATATACTACGTGGAAAGTGAGTTGAGCAGTACACAGACTCTCAATTTATCAGCAGGCTTTATTGAAAGTTAAAATACTAAATTTCTGTCACAAAAAAGGTCTACTTTCAATCACAAGTAAGAAGGGTCGGGCCAGAGTCTGTATGTTAAACAAACATATACTGATGGTTCGATACTAGTCATATGGGTATATAATCCTCATGATGTGATTAAATAATTTTTTTGTTTATGTCTTTAAGCTCGACTTTTTTATATACTTTTTCATCAAGTGCTTTATATAGCTACATAAAAAATTATATACGATAGAAGAAACATGCTGAAGAATATCAAATTTATAATAAATAAATAGTAGAAGGAGCAACTGTTTTCGAGATCACAGCTCCTAATTCTCAGATTTTTTAATAAAAATGGATAAGACCGGGATTTACAAAACACAAAAAATAATATTTTGTTGAAACGAAAATAATGAAATGAAGAATCCATAACCCTTAGAAAGGCATCTTATTGATTGACTTTTCATAATAGAAAATCATTCTCTACACAAATCACGAGATCAGAGTCGTA
The DNA here is from genome assembly GCA_037013455.1 of Ceratitis rosa. NCBI lineage: Eukaryota > Metazoa > Arthropoda > Insecta > Diptera > Tephritidae > Ceratitis > Ceratitis rosa. The sequence goes on from JAWMAG010000054.1 coordinate 9,029,100, forward strand.
AATTCATCTGAGTATCATGCGGAATATCTTGAGTTCAAATCCTGGCTAAATTAGCTTCCAGAATAATAAAAGTCACCAGCTGTCCGAGCTTAGACAAAACTTTAGCTTCCTCTTCTTATTCTTATTTATTGGCGTTGGCACCGCTTACGCGATTATATTAGCGTGCCATTCATCCCTTCTTTGCGCTGTTTGACGCTTTCTCTCGAAGACTCCCAAAGTCGACTTATCAGATGTCGAAATCGTCCACGCTTCTGCGCCATATAATATAATAAGCGACTTGTAAATTTCAGTTTTTGTTCATAGAACGTGTTGTAAAGAATGATTCTGCAGTTCTGAAGTTATGACTGTCAACAGCGACGTGGGAGTCAAATCGCGAAAGCTATGAAGATATTTCGTCTTACCCCCATTCACTTTGCTTCTTTATCAAGTCTAGAGAAAGAAAAACTAACGGATATCAATGTCATCGGCATACAATAGTAGGTGAACACTCTTTTATAAGATTGTACCCTCTCCATTAAGCTCAGCAGCTCTTCTTATTTTCTCCAACAATAAATTAAAGAAGTCACATGATAAAGACTTACCCTGTCTGAAACCTCCTTCGGTACCAAACTGCTCAGAGAGGTCCCTCTATTAATAGGAAAACTTAAAAAAAGCGCCTAACCAACTGAAAAACCTTCTAGGCTGGATATCTCTATTTATAGGCGTACTGCCGTTTCGAAGACCAGGATGCGAGATATACCATATATTATTATTGTCTGACTACATTGTGCTTGCTTCTAAATATTTATAAGAACACCCCACTACTACTTAACGGTCTTAGATGAGATATATGTACGATATATTGTACAACACTAAAAAGAGCACTAATGAAAAAAAACTTTAATGCAACTTCAAAGATACGGCCAGCAACTACGGAAATTATGCTATTAATCCGTCGCACTATACTAGACCCAACTCATTTATTTAGGCATCAGGAGATACATTTTTTTCTTAGTAAAGTGGAGAAATTTAAAGCCGGTAAGATATCACACCCCTGGGAAAGTCGTAGACACGTTTTTATTTTCTCAGTTTGAAAGGGACGCTCAAATGTATACAGAGACAAAAAGAGTGAATTAATTTAGATTAGACAGACTCCGATTTTATCTCCAACATACGACAAGCTATCATTCAATCTTGCTCCTTTACGTAAAAGCTATTTGAAAAAGGAACTCAAGTAGAAATAAATATCTTAGTGTTCTGCATACTTATTTCTCTAGATTTTCTTCCGAAAACTAATGAAGATAAAAATATTTATAGTGTAAAAGGACACATTCCCGTCCATCCTATTAACCGACAACACACTTATAAAAGACAAGATTTTAATTATTAAATAAACCTTGGCCAGTAAAATCTTTACAATAGTGCATATGTGAAATGGTACTTAAACTTGATGTGCTACTTAGATGCCCGCATTGAAAAAAATTTTTTGTCTGAAAAGATTGGAACGGTAAAAAAATTTGAAAAATGTGTTAAAAAACAAGAAAGCCATGAAATAAAAAAGGCAGGTGAAGAAACATTTGATCAAATTTCCTAGTGTTTCATAAGGAACAAACTTAATTGGAAATAATATCACCAGATTCGTTTGGTGGTGAACAAAGTTTCTTTTTCTTTTATTTTTACTTTCTACTTCTCTTATGTAAATTAGGTTTAATATTTTTTTATATCAATAGGTTTTTTTTCATTAACTTATAAAAATAAATAAATAAACAAAAAATATTTTTAGCATAATTTGTTATAAGTAGTATCAACTGCTAGTGTTAGCTACGTAGCTTCCAAAATCTGTAGCAAAGAAAAATTTATGATTTTAATATTCTTCCATAAGAATAAAAATAATATTAATATCATAAACAATACCTCCAGTATATCTAAATCCAAGCTATAAAACCTCCTCACGAAAACCATTACTTCGAACTCAGTAAGTGCTTGAATATCTATTGGAAAATGTAGTGCAATACATTTTCTTAGTTTTATTGTTTAACCAAAAGCAATAAAATGTTTACCACAGAGTAACAGAAGAATTTACCAATACTCTCACATAGCTGCTGTATCGAATTCCCCAGAGAACTTTACCTCTTTTTATCATTAGCTGAAAGCTTGTGTTGAAAGCTTTATTACCAAGCAATAGAAAATGAGAGAAAGTACAATTTTTTTTTGTATTTCTCTTTATACGGAATAAGTCGTCATGATGAAGAAAAATTAAAACGCCTACAGTGCAAGACAATACAATTTTATATCCCTAGTTTGCGATTGCTGTGGCTGATGCCTTAAATGTTACTCATACGCCATGTCTCGTAGGTTAAAACTCGGCATAATATTTTTTTTTTTTCATTAAATCAAATAGTTTTCATTTAGGGGAACGCATTTCAATAAAAAAAAGAAAAAGTACATAAATAACTCGTATTTTTTTGAGAATACGCGTATATGTATTAGGTAGGAAAAGTGGCTGCCGTTGCGGAAGAGAACAAACTTAGATCAAAAATTAATTATGACTTTTTTTCCAAATCTAAACTATTTGTAATAAAAATTAGTAAAAATCACTAAACCTTCACACTGTGCTCTAATACACTAACATAAAATAAAATTTGTTCTACCCATAAACATAGATATGCCCAAAGCTTTCACCACAGCTGCAGAGCTTTTTGCGGTATACATACAATAAGCTTTCAAACCGTTTTCATTTATTTTATCATCTAGCTTTTCTGGTATTGTATATTGGCGTGCTTTCTATAAATTGTTTTCTCTATTGAAATACTTTTCTGTTTTTTATTCTATCATATTATCACTCACCATTCAATATGCCTACCCTAACCATAACCCATTTCGCCGTAAGGAAAAACTTTATTATGTTGTTGACATTGACAGGAAGTTGCTAATAAAATTTTATTAATGAACATTTACGTCTATTTATATGACCAGTGAATAGATTTTGGCAGCAGAATGGTATACAAGTTGATATGTAAACTTTTTCTTTTATACTTTTAATTGTAGATGTTTACAACTGTTTTCGTTTGTGCGCTTGTATGGTTGAATAATTTAACTACACACATTCATGTCTATCTAAATAATTTTTTTATTAGTCACGTGCGTTTGAGTTGTATACAAAGGATATATTAAATGTAAATGGTTGTTGATGTTAGTAGTTTTAGCTAATTTTGAAGACTAACAAAAATAAAGTAAAATAGAGGTTCTAGATTAAACATACCTCTTTTGTGAAACGGGGATTACGGGTTGATATAAGTTAAAGTTTTATGCAAGTTTCCCCACATGAAAATAGCTGCTTAATTATATGATAAACTACTTTAATTCGATCTAAAACTAACAGTAAATTGTTGGTGATTATTTTAAGAATGAAATGTGAAATTGATAGAAATGATGGCCTCAAAAAATAAAGACCTTCTACGTGGACAGTTCCAAGTTGTCAGCAAGAAGAAAGAATACTTCACTGAAGCTTATTTTATATATAGTGTGCTCCATCTATATCTTCGGTATTTCAACATTGAATAACTCTGTCGGTTTACAGTCGATTTTGACAAATGTACATGATTCTAAAATGTCATTCAGTGACATTTCAACCACGCTATAACGCCTGAAATGCTGGCCAATGTTGTGCAGAATGTGCAAAAGTGAGCTGATTTTTGAGTAACGAATGAAGGTGGTCATTTAATCGACATTGTGTTCTAAAACTGATTCGTAAAAATGCCGAACTAAATCCTAAATAAATAATGCTCATCCCTGTACCCTGTACAGCAGTTTGGTATAAAAGATAGATAACTCAACTTATTTTTTAGTATTTATTACGGGTTTCAACAGAAATATTAGTACCTTCCAGGAGGTACTTCCGACTAAGACACTGTGGATATTTCAAAAAATATATATATACCATATATATACGTAAATAATTTTTTTTTCTTGAAATCAAACTGCATAATTACTATAAGGATGCATATATGTATGTAGAATTCAAAGTCTAAAAATTTTTTTGTCTCACCCAAGGATTCGCAATCTTTGTCTTACATAATTCAATGGCCAAATCAAATACCCCAGACTTCAAAATGATGTTCGAAATGAAAATATTAAATATCATAAATTAATACTACCAAAATATATTGAATATAATGCCAAGTAGTTTGTGTAATTTTTAAAGAAAAAATTCTTTTTAATCTACCAAAAATTGTTAGTTGAATGCGATAAAATATAAGAGGTCAACATGAACTTCGGTAAAGAAATACCTATAAATATATTTTTAGAAGATTACTCTAAATATAACTTACATACACTGATTTGCAACTTTTCTCGAATCGGAAGCAAGAAAATAGCTAATATTCCAAAACTTGAAATTCACCTGGAAAAAGTTTAGAAAATTCACATTAAGCCACAAACTATATTTTTCTTTAATTCTTACACACAATTTTCTCGCTATGACTTTAAAGCAAATTTAATGAATGGCAAACATTTTGCTTTATTTATGTTTTTATTGTCTATTCATCACCTTTAAGAGGTTAGAATACAAATAAATATGAATTTCAAATGAACAAAGTAAATACAAATACATATTTATGGTATATGTGTTTGTAAATACGCTAATATTTACATGTGGCATCAAGTGGTCGCGTGCTATGCATACCAACGACGACAGCGACGTATCAACACGCGTAATAATAAATATTTGCAGCAATATATGTATGTAGCATACTAATGACCGCGAAGCTTTTCAATATTATATACCTATATTATTGTACCCAATAAACAAATTTTGCAGCATATTTTTATTCTTTTATTTTTATTTTATTTTATTTTTTTGAACTCTCTTTTGGCAACGGTCCCCAACTAAATGCAAAATTTTCAGCATTTTTTTATTCTTAAATTATTATTATTTTAATTTATTTTATTTTATTTTTTTATTTTATTTTATTTTATTTTATTTTATTTTATTTTATTTTATTTTATTTTATTTTATTTTATTTTATTTTATTTTATTTTATTTTATTTTATTTTATTTTATTTTATTTTATTTTATTTTATTTTATTTTATTTTAATTTATTTTATTTTATTTTATTTATTTTATTTTATTTTATTTAATTTTATTTAATTTTATTTTATTTTATTTTATTTTATTTTATTTTATTTTAATTTATTTATTTTATTTTATTTTATTTTATTTTATTTTATGTTATTTTATTTTATTTTATTTTATTTTATTTTATTTTATTTTATTTTATTTTATTTTATTTTATTTTATTTTATTTTATTTTATTTTATTTTATTTTATTTTATTTTATTTTATTTTATTTTATTTTATTTTATTTTATTTTATTTTATTTTATTTTATTTTATTTTATTTTATTTTATTTTATTTTATTTTATTTTATTTTATTTTATTTTATTTTATTTTATTTTATTTTATTTTATTTTATTTTATTTTATTTTATTTTATTTTATTTTATTTTATTTTATTTTATTTTATTTTATTTTATTTTATTTTATTTTATTTTATTTTATTTTATTTTATTTTATTTTATATTATTTTATTTTATTTTATTTTATTTTATTTTATTTTATTTTATTTTATTTTATTTTATTTGATTTTATTTGATTTTATATTATATTTTATTTTATTTTATTTTATTTATATTATTTTATTTTATTTTATTTTATTTTATTTTATTTTATTTTATTTTATTTTATTTTATTTGATTTCATTTGGATTTCATTTGATTTTATTATTTTTAAAAAGTAAATTATGTGAAATTATGTGAAGATCCTGATACTTGCAATTAAAGAAGAATATTGTTGAAAAACTAATGTGTCGTGCAATAAAAAAATATTTAACTAAATTAAAAAATAATAATGAATCAAACAATTCCACTTTATTACCTCTACATGGTTTGCTGGGTAGCAAAACCAGGGGTATTGCTATCATGCTAACATAATATCGCCTAAAATTATGATACAGTATGTGTGTACATATGTGATTTGTGATATTTTTTGCGTTTGCATCACGTCACGTAGCGGTATTTGCTTTATCCGTATTTATATGTTGAGAACATGGCAGCGTTTGTTATTGTTTATGAATAATTATAATAAAAAAGTTTTTAGAGAATTTTCATGAGCTTGTTTGGGTTCATTTAGTAAAATATATTTTTACTTTAACGCAAAAAGGCATTAGTAATTTTAATATTTGTTTTAAATTTCTTCTCTCTTTCTGATTAGCTTACTATTTTTCCCTTACTTTTCAGTATTTAGTATTTACATATTCTACACGCCATTTTATATTATTTTCACAGCACATTGGTGACAGTTACAATCAGCTCTCCCCCTGCTGATAAATCAGATGTTTGATGTTCACTTCCTAACACCTGCTGACGTAAAACAGATTACGAAGGATAAAATGGCTTAATAAGTAACTTTTCTAAACTGGAGAACATGTACAATAATAAAAGTCATAAAAAATTACAATTAAAAATATGAACTTCAGTTCTTTTTTCACATTTTATGACATACACAAATCTTGTGACTTAAAATATTATAATTTTTTACGCTCAAAATAGTCAGTTTTCTAGATAAAGTCTACTTGACAAATAAATAATTTAAAATTATGCACTAAAGCTAATGAGCTTCACAAGCGGATGCCTTGCAATGCAAGCCGGTGTACGATTGCAAGTGACCGGACGAGGTAACGAGTAATAAACAAACAAAAGGTAGTGCTAAAAAGAAATTAAATAAAACACATTCATTTTTTCTGTCTGAGCAGAGATAATAATGACACACTTTTGAATTATTTGTTTGAGAACAATAAGAAAGTTTTAATGTCGTTTTTACCTGAAATCCGGTTGACGTAAAAGCTAGGCAAAGTAGAACCAGGTGTGCTGGGTATACATACAGACGGTGCATTATATTTCTTGACATTGTCCATTTTATTTGCTATCTTACAACTTACTAAAAAAATTCATTTAATATCCTTTTTCAGTGTTTTTGCTAATAAAAATTTTTATTCATCCTAGTGGAAAGCATTAAATTCTGTTTCTCAAAACTGTGGGTTTGCTATCTGCTTTTGTGAAAATTCTGTATTGCATGCTATACCGAGCCTCATTTTATAAAACTAGTTGGCTAATAATTTATTTACATCAAAGTATTATTTCCAAAAAATATATTAAAACGATATAACAACATTATATTTATATTATACTTATTTCATTTCGTTTTTTATGTTATTTTATTTTATTTTATTTTATTTTATTTTATTTTATTTTATTTTATTTTATTTTATTTTATTTTATTTTATTTTATTTTATTTTATTTTATTTTATTTTATTTTATTTTATTTTATTTTATTTTATTTTATTTTATTTTATTTTATTTTATTTTATTTTATTTTATTTTATTTTATTTTATTTTATTTTATTTTATTTTATTTTATTTTATTTTATTTTATTTTATTTTATTTTATTTTATTTTATTTTATTTTATTTTATTTTATTTTATTTTATTTTATTTTATTTTATTTTATTTTATTTTATTTTATTTTATTTTATTTTATTTTATTTTATTTTATTTTATTTTATTTTATTTTATTTTATTTTATTTTATTTTATTTTATTTTATTTTATTTTATTTTATTTTATTTTATTTTATTTTATTTTATTTTATTTTATTTTATTTTATTTTATTTTATTTTATTTTATTTTATTTTATTTTATTTTATTTTATTTTATTTTATGTTATTTTATTGTATTTTATTTTATTTTATTTTATTTTATTTTATTTTATTTTATTTTATTTTATTTTATTTTATTTTATTTTATTTTTTTTATTTTATTTTATTTTATTTTATTTTATTTTATTTTATTTTATTTTATTTTATTTTATTTTATTTTATTTTATTTTATTTTATTTTATTTTATTTTATTTTATTTTATTTTATTTTATTTTATTTTATTTTATTTTATTTTATTTTATTTTATTTTATTTTATTTTATTTTATTTTATTTTATTTTATTTCATTTTATTTTATTTTATTTTATTTTATTTTATTTTATTTTACTTATTTCATTTTATTTTTATTTTATTTTATTTCATTTTATTTTTGTTTTTTTTTGTTAATTTACTTACTTTAGATGGCAACTAACGCCAAAATGTTACGTATTCAATTTACTTAAATTCAAATTTACTCACCTTCGCTAACTTCAATCACACATCACTCATACGCCATGACAAATGCCTACAGTTTGTTCGGGTTTTAATTTGATTGCATGCAAAGCTCACATCAGTAAAATCGCAAGCGAGCAGAACTTATGGGTAACCCTCATGAACACCCACAATTTAGTTTTTTTATGTACAACAATTTTAACGCGCTTAACACTCATAGTTGTTGTTGCTGTAGTGACAGAATGTCATTTTTAACTCCAACTTGTCAACTGATAATATTATACTATAATTTATGAACCCAAAAAGCAGCAACAACAAACTAGTCGAAACTGTGTAGAACAGAAGAGAACAGAGAAACGTCGTTAGGGAGAGAACGTAATCTGGTGAGTAATCTTTATTTGCGAAAATCACGCACAGACAGGAAGTAAATAACCACGACATTTCCACGCACACAAACTCTCACGTGCAAAAGAAAGGAATGTACAGTTGAGTGGAATGGAATAAAGTAGGGGAAGATCAAAGGAATCATACCATGGTTCATGTGAATAAATTTGGGAATAATTCAATGAACGGAGGAATGAATGGATAAAAAAATTCTGTACGCTCTGTGAGTGGAATACGAGAGAGAGGAGCAAAAAAAATATGCCTCAGCGAAATGTAAAACTAAATAATGTCAGTTGCGTGATTGTATAATTTTGTTTTTGAACTTTTTGAGCTCACATGTTTCGCCTTACGACAATTCAGTAAAAATAGTATTGAACAAAACTTTTTACTGTATTTTAAGGATGAATAGAAAAAACAAATTTTTTAGGGTTTTTATTTCTTATACATTGCTCTTCACTTTTGGCTATCACACATCCACTTTCCGGTCATAATTATACTTAATTATCAAAACATACACCAATTAAAAACTCATTTAATGCGCACACACACACAATGCTGGTAATAAACCAACATTCTGTCACAAAGCGGATGTACTAATGCTACTAAATACCTTGGGCTGTAACACATAAAAACTTGGGCAAGCCAGCAGCAGAGAAGGCAAAACTTGTAAAAGTGGTAGTTGTGTTCTGGTGGTTTTCAGTTAAGCCCATACATTAGTCGCCCACACAAAAAGAAACCAGATACTAATTAACAACAGCTTTAAAGCAGTTGCTTTGTTGAGCTCCAAGAGTGGGATAGTCAGGCAGAAAATTTAATTACCATCAGCATTTAAAGAGAAATAAATTTAGTAAGTAAATCAGTAGTGGCGAACCTCAATGGCAGATGATGTAACTATTTCCGTGGAAGTAAAAAAGTTAACTGAAAGGTGTTTGATTAAACTTTTCATCTTAACATAAATTTTTATTTGAAAAAAAATAGATTTATTTCTATTTTAAATTTAGCTTCAATTTTAGTTTTATTGTAAAGCTTAATTCTAATTTTATTATTTTTGCTTGAAATTTTCGTTTAGGATTTATGTATTTTAATTTTTATTTAATTTATTAAAATTTGAAATCCGGTTTTGAAGCCTGCTCTTTAATTTTCAGTATAAAATTTGATTATATATTTAATTTTTTTTATAATATTTATTTTAATGATAACTTTAGTTACCTTCTATTTATTTTTTAGTTTTATAAATTCATTAAATTTTTCTTGATATTTTTCTAAAATTACTTATAAAAATTATTCCAATTCTTACTTATAATTATACTGTAGTTTCAATGTTAATTTTTTTTAATTTAAACATTATATTATTTCTCTTTATATTATTTGCTTCAGCTAAAATTTGGAGAACATTTTTGTCATTATATATATATATTAATTGGCATAGATCTAATCATAAAACGAAATAAATCTCCTATCAAATTTTAAATTCCATTTAATTTCATTGCATTTTTATTTTTCATAGAATTTTTAACAATTTTGTAAATTACACTTCTTATTAAGATTTCAATCTTATTTATATTACTTGTTTCATACTTCATAATTTTAATAAAATGTTATAAAAACAATTATTTCACATATATTTTAACATAATTTTTTTTTTCAATATTCATTTTATTTTTACTAGTATACTTGTATATACAGTTTCTTTTCATCTCATACACGTATGTTAAACCACACATACACATATCAGCTTGAAAGAACATTTGTAAATAAATCTTGACGCCTAATAAACTCCACCCTAGAAGCACATTAATCTAACCACCACGCATTCCTGGCTTGGTGGCTTAGTACTCGCGTGCCACATTAACCATCCATTCATTCAACGACCTAGTGGATGTTCAGTGAATTTGCGGCTGCACAACTGGCTTTTTCATGCTTAATTTGCATGTGCAACATGCCACACAAGCATTCAACTGCACTTTTATAGCCAACTTTTTACTGCAAGCGCGCATTGCTAACTAGTTCTTTGCATTTGGCTATCACTTCCGCCATAACCGCACTCTTCCGCGCTCTTCTGGCAGAGTGTTTTTCTTTTCGATACGCCTTTTATGTTGCTACTTGGGCTTAGTCCTTTCTTATGTTCTCTTCTGTCGTGAATTTACTTCCGTCGTGTTGCTCTAATTGGCAAGTGACGGTAATCGGTTGTCGCGCATAAACTACAAAATGCAACCGCCGCTTGACGCCCTACCCCATTTCGTCTCCCTCCTCACCGACTGTCTGGCCGCAATTGTCGCAAATTGCTTTTCTAGCTACTAATTAGCATACAATGCGTAAACGAATGTCGGAAAAATGGCGACAACTTTTTCCGCTAACTTTGCTCAAAAACATGAAAAGAAAAACAAAGAGAAAAACTTTGTGGTACGGATTGTACTCTACCGAACGATTTTTCAGTTGATTTGGTGCATTCAAAATGAGCACTTGCTGTAAGTAGGTATGTGTATACATTTCTATAAATATGCATTTCATATTCATAAATTGACATAACGGAGAATCTTCAATTTTTAAATTTTACAAAAACTATTGGACCCACATGAAACAATTATAAAATAAATTAAATTAGAATAAAATAAAATAAAAACAGTAATAATAAAACGAAAGAAAGTAAAATAACTAAATTAAATTTAAATAAAATAATATATATATAAAAAATAGTAATAAAATCTATTTAATAATATTAAACACATATACGAAACAAAATAATGTAAAATTGATCAAATAAAACTTGATACTTGAGAAAACAAGATTATCAAAATTCAATATTATTTAAAATAGAAGAAAAAATAATAAAATTAAAGTTAAACAAAATATTTAAAAAATATGAAATAAAATAACCTGAAATTAATTAAAAAATTCAGCTTTAATAAAATAAAAAAAAAATTAATTTAATAAAATTAAAAAAAATGTAAATTAAAATATTTGTAAAATTGATAAAATAAAAAAAAAATCAATATTTAATTTGTTTGAACGCAATGGCCAGTACTTGAACTCTTGACCTAACTATTTGAATCATCCATTCTAGCTGTTTTTATTTCATTCTCAATTGGAGATTGTGAGAGTAAAAAGAATTCGTGATTTATTATTATTTGTATGTCAGCAATGAAGATGAGTCGTAAAATTTTCACAAATAATTTCAATAAAAAACATAAACAAACAAAAAATATGCTATAAAAAACAAAACACTTTAAGTGTGTGTTTAACACCCAATATTTTAGATTAATTACTTGGCTAAGCAATTTTAATAAAATATTATCAATTGGCAGAGGCAACAAAATAGCCTCAAAGAAAATCGATGATATTTAAATTCATTTTGCTAAAAATACTAACAACATATACACGTACATAATGAATATTTGCTTCATAAAAAAATTCATTTTTTTACAAATTTATACAAAACATAACGAAAAATCAGGCATATTTGTTCAAGTGCTTCAAAATTGGTTTAAGTAAATGAGTAAAATAGAAAACGCGTGTTTCAGAAACGCAAGAAAATAAAAGTAAACAAAACAAATGGTGCTTGCATACCGAAAGATTTAAGTTTTCGGGAAATCGTGTTTTGCTGTGGCAAAAATGATTTTATGTTTTAAGATTTCCAATTTCTTATTTCACATGCACACATTATTATATACAGAAATGTATTTAATTTACATAAAATTTAACATTTGTATAAACATTTAATCTTCAAACTATGTATTTTTGCGCTGGCAATGAAAATCAAATTAATTACACTGCCAAAAACCAACAATAAAATTCATATTGAAACGCTTGTACGCGTTATATGAACATAAATATTCTCCAGCAATATGTAAACGCACAATTTATTTATCTAAGGTGCGAAGAGATTTTTGAATAATTTTGTTTTAATTAATTAATGGCATATTGAATGATCATAAGAATTACTATTACTTTTTATAATTTTCAGAGTAATATAACTTTTACTTGGAAATCTGAGCAGCTCCTTCGATTCTTGCACCTCTCACTCACATTAGATCAGCTGTTTTTTTTTGTTAGCCAAGTCGACAGTTTAGTCTAGTTTTTTCTGCAAAGCAATTTTACCCAGATATCAATGACTTATGCCCAGTGCTTTTTTCACTCCTCCTAAAAGTTTTGATATACAATGTTTGATATATTCTTGAGGTTCTTCAATGATTTACAACACGTCGTCTTTTCAGGGGTCTGTTCAATATTCAAGATCATGAATTTCTACAATTTTTGGGATTTCATGGCACATAGACATGTCACATCTATTTGCTCATAATCTGTTATGACCCTTTTAATGCTATGCGCATCATGTCCAGTCTGTCGTTTGGGAAGTTGTGTTGCCATGTTGGTTGATGTTCTCGATAGACAAAGGACTGACATCACGTTTTTTAACATATAAACATACAAAATAGAAAATCGATGCGTCCATAAATAGCTTAATTGATCGCCTAGAGAACACTTATAAGCATTGTCCCTGCTGCGAGGATCAAATTGTGCTTAGAGGTTTTAACACCAAGGCAAAAAAAAATAATAATCGGAAAACTTAGACTCCGCAATAAAACATCCCCAAATAAAGACCACTATAATACAGCAACAATTATACTCACCCCTGCAGAGAGAGCAGTCTCTCAGCAATTTCAAGAACGGCTACACGTCGAAAAACTATAACCAAAACAGACAGGCGAACGGTTTTCTATTCGAATGGCACTCCTGCCTCCTGATAGCACTCATCAGAAACTCATTCGGTACAGGAGAAGTGTAGCTCAGCTTTTCAAGTTTCTTAAGTACAGCTGCAAGTGCAATTATTGGTTTTCAACAATTCTAAAGAAAAGCTTGCACCATAAAGATTGCCATATCGCAGTGGAGAAAAATAGACCGCCTACTTCGCAACGTTGTCATCGTTCACTCACCGGACACCGAGAGCTGAAGAAGGAAACGATACGCATATAGGGACTATAAAATTAAAATGGCAAAATATAAGAGAACAAAGTCTTTGGGAAATATTCTACGAAAAAATTCATCAACTTACGGAAGGATTCAAGACCGGAACATATTCATGTGGTACCCAATAAGGTGATCTAGCGACCGATGCCCCCTTTACTGAATTTACGAATCTCTCCAGCCTGTTATATGGAAGTGAATAAGAATCACTAGGAAATGGCGAATCCGACTCTCCAATCAATGATGATGGAAAAGATGTTCCAATACCCAATCATGGAAGGAAAATTCAAAGAGCAATTGCCCATCTGAAGAGCAACAAAGCGGTAGATTATGGTCGGACGAAAATATGTTCCTCTATTGGAACCTAAGTGCGCTCTGTCCAACCTAAGAAAGAAGAAGATATTCTGCGCCAATTACCGTTGGATAAGCCGCTGTACTATAAATTATATGGTATTGCGAGAGAAACTGAAACCCATCGCTAACAAACTGATTGGACAATTTACCAGACTTTCCCCAAACGCCAAATCTTCGAAAAGACCGTGAACATATTATCAATTTTATTATCGATTTTAAAGCAGTCTTCGACACCACGAAAAAGTGTCCCTTCTATGCTGCTATATCTGAATTTGGTAACCCCGCAAAACTTTTACGGCAGTACGATCTGCAGAGTCATATAGAGAAGATTATCGAACTCAACAACTGCACCAAGAGTTAGTTGTACTTCCTTCCCACTGGGCAAAGAAGCGAAAAGAATAATTTTGGTGGTGAAAAGGGATAAGGCTATATATATCCTGACATCAAACACACATAAATACATAACAAAAAATCGTGCATTCGCGTTTTGGTTCTACCTTGTTAGCCTTATATTTGGCATTACAGACGAGTGAGTAATGATCTGGCATCATTTGGGTTTTCAACATATGGTAGATCCGAGCCACTAAAAAAGAAACAATTTGCATCTGATGTCAGAAATGATGTAAAAGAATCATGTAAATTTTTTAATCATCGCAGAGTAAATTAGGAGAAAATTCTGAATATTTTTTGCTTGCGCTCGATCACTGAAGGAGTAGTTTTTTCATATGCCTGTTCATCTGTAGAAAATATTCAGATAATAAATATAAAAATACGCTATATTTTCCTATAACTTATGTTATACAAGTTATATAATGTTTATAAGTCTGTAAAGGTATGTGTATGTATATATATATTCGTACAAATAAATATTTACTTAAAAGCTAATCAGAATAATTGCAGGTCAGAAGTGAGAAAAATTTACTGCCTGAAGGGTTGTAAAAAATGTATTTATTGCAATTTACTGAAATAAGAAAAACAAATAGAGGTAATAAAAGTGTAAATTTCATAAAAAAAACTTTAAAGAATAAATATTTCTTTTTATTCAACAATGCACGTTATTTGCTTAATGTTGAATGTTACCCAGAGCAAAGGCTGATTGTTTAGGGTTTCAGCGGGAACTTCAGAAATTTCAATTTATATATATAATTAATAGCAAAAATTATAAGGGCAGTTAAACTATTAAAATAATCAGTAAAATAAGCAATGAAAATGGGAATGATATGGAAATATACATTGTAGAATATTATGTATTGGCTGCCACAATAGCCGCGTTCGGGACCTAGTTCAACAGACCTTCAAAATTAGAAAAAATAAATTTTACTAAATGCGATCGCCCCTCGCCAGGGAATGTTAAGCCCTCCGAGTGTATTTCTGACATAAAATAAAGGTACCTCATAAAATTTCATTGGCCGTTCGAAGGCGGCTTAGAATACAATAATATATAGATCCCTCCAATGGTTGGAAAAACATCAAGACGTCGGATAACACAAATTGGAGTAGAAGCTCGGCCGAAAAACGCTTCACCGGTTGCAAAGAGCCTGTTATACACGTAGGTGTATGTATATAACAGGTATATACATACATACATATGGTATATAGAGTACAACAGCGTAAAAAATTCAAAAGTGAAAGATGTAAACAAACAATGACCTCATACTATAAATATATTCATACAATTCAAGCACAAATTCATTGCAGGCACTACTGATAATTATTGAAAGATTACTAAAGTATATATTGTATATATATTTTATCTGCTACTGAAAGTATTTAATATTTTGCATAAAAATATTTGATTAATAATAAGTAATTCAAGATAATAATCTTATATTTCGTACTGTGTAATACAATATATATCAAATGTTTAATTTGTCAAGACATATTTTTTTTTAAATTTTTTTAATAATTTGTCGATATTTATTTGGTCTCTAAACTCCTGCTGTAATCCTTTACGAAGTGTGCTCGCACATTGAGTCAAATAGACAGCGTACACTGTCAATTATCATTATATGCGCCCGTCGTAAATTAATTTTTGTTTATTTTATTCATTAACACTTGACTACTCAATTTGCTCAAATGCGCAACTCATCAAATCAAGCGTATTTTCCACAAACTGAATGTAAATCTTGTGCTTGGCAACAAACGTCAAGTAAAATAGGCAAGTTACCCTGCAGGGAGAAGGTAGACTAATATGCTAAAATTCAAGTTAAATGCCAGTATTTTGAAGATGTAATCATAGCACTGGGTTAATTGTATAGAAATTCACCAGTAACGGGAGTAACAATAATTTTCGCCACCATTTGTTGTTGTTATATCCTTGCTTTACTTTTATTTTTCAACATGCCTTAATGAACCAGTATATAACTAGTATAAAAATACTAGTTGCAGTAGTAGTATTTTTATACTAGTTGCTTACACAAAAAATGCATACCAGTTAATTTCTAGTTAATAACTAGTATTTTTCCTTGCAGGGATCTCATAAAGCACACACACTCATATACATACAGTTAGGCTCGTCATCTGAATTTACACTCGATTTTGTTTCAACTTGAGAGAAAACTCTTGTTCCTTCTGTCAACTTTCACTTTAAACTCTTGTCCTTTGTACTATTTGCCACCTTCATCTAAGTTTGCTTAAGGATTGCCATGAGTTGCTGGTAAATTTCGCACTCTCATTTATTTACTCAAATGCACACACACAAATGTTTTCGTATATGTATGCATTTACATGAATTTATGTATTTTGCCGAATATATTTACCACTTTATTTTAATTAAACATTAAGAGCTACGCATAAATCTCCATAAGAGCCTGACGCGACGGCACATTACGAGTGCGTGTTATATGTATGTATGTGTTTTGTGTAGCATAGCCTTGTTTCAGTGGAGAACTAAAATAAGGTGTGAATATTCTATGTAATGTACTGGTATTTGTAATAGTTCGCATTCAACTAGCTTTCTACCCGCTTCGTGTAGTAGTAGCTTTATTTATATCACTTATTAGTATTAGAAGTGTTATTTTGATATTCTCTTTTTTGAGATCGGATGTTTTTTTACCATTAATAATGGAAAACAATATTATCAAAATTACCGTCATGGCTACGAATGCAGGACTGATTCCTCTTTATGCAACAGCTTTGGTAATTGTCGTAACCATCGAGGTGCAATCAGTCAAGGTGATTTTTCGATGAAATTTCAATAGTGAATACTAATAATTTCGAAGCGTGTATCGTTCCATTTGTATCGATGGAGTATTTTTAATTTATCAAATGTTAAAAAATAACTGCTTCAAAAGAGGCTATTCAAAATGACACT
Source organism: Ceratitis rosa (assembly GCA_037013455.1). Lineage (NCBI taxonomy): Eukaryota > Metazoa > Arthropoda > Insecta > Diptera > Tephritidae > Ceratitis > Ceratitis rosa. The sequence goes on from JAWMAG010000054.1 coordinate 9,046,301, forward strand.
TCTTATTGGAAAACCCTTTATTTCAATATTGGCTGGAATCATAAATCTAATTGTATTTTACTAAAATAACCACGTGATAAACATGACCTGCTGCCATTCTTAAGACTGGAATTCCAATCCTGGTTCGACAAACATCAAAAATGATAGAAAAACAGTTTTCCTAATTGTGATTCCTCCTCAGCAGGGATTGTCATGCCCACCGAGTATATTTTTGACATGAAAATTAAAGGTTCTCATAAAAATCCAAAAAACTTGTGACTAATGGCAAATAATTACTTTGTACTGAAACTGCAAAAGACATTTTGTTGGTTATAAAGTATCATGATGAACAATAAAGAGATAAACTAGTTGAAAGTCCTTCTTTCTTCTTATTTTTCTATATAGGTGAAGCTTACGTGATTATAATTGTATCTGTTATTGTTGTACATCTCCGCTCAAATTTGATACTCCAATTAAAGCCAAGTCTCTTCTTCCTCGCCACCACAAACAAAAATTTTTCCCCCAGAGGACAATGCACAGAATACTTTTAAAACTGTGGTGTGTTCATCCTTCAGGACGGCATGCCCTAGTCAATATAACAGCTGAATCTTAATACGAGCGAATGTACATATCGCCTGCGCTATTCGCCGTTGGCAATGCGCATATAGGTACATATAGAAAACAATTTTCTCAAAAAGTCAAAAAGTGTAATGAGAAATTATCATCGTCCGCCGAGAGTGGACTTCACATTTGTGGAGACACCATATTCAGACGTAGCGGCAAAGAGACAGGACTTGTGGTCTGATACATGGTAAATATCTGCGTTATAGTAGTTTTGCTAGATTTGAAGTCATTCTGATAAGAATCGATCAGTTCGTTGACGGTGGGCTATCATCTCCATCACAATAATCTGAATAGTAGACTTACCCTACAACAAATAGTCCTGAATGTGATAAATGTGATTTGTTGTAAATAGGGCAGAGCACACTTAGGTTTCCATCATCAAACATGCATATCCATTCTTCGCCACCATATTTGCATAGCACACAGCGGATATTCCATCGGCTTCAGCCGCTTCCAATTTCAGCAAAGTCAAGTGATAGAGTCTCTTAGCATCTGCAGTCTGTCTCTTTTTTATTATCTACAAAATTTAAAATTTTTACAGCTTCCTTCTCAAACTTTTTATCTGAAAGGCTTTATTGGAAAGCTTGTGAATGAGAAAGAATTCCAGTTATAACCTAAGTTTTCGATATTCCAAAAATGTTTTCGATTCAAAAATATTGCCTTATGAAATCGGAGAATATAAAGAAATTGTCTTTACCTTCAGTTAGATATTAATTTTGTTAATTTAAAAAAATTGTAATAACACGTCTTATTAGCAAGCAGTAGGTCGTTTGGATAAATAGGGGGAGATTTAAGGCAAGGCATGACTTTCCTTATTTTTTTTTAATAGGCGCTTAGTAATCCTTAAGCGGTTTTATAATTTATCTACTCGTATATTATACTGATTTTCTTCAACACACGGCATAAACAGACAACGTAACCATTTTTAGTTTTACTAAAAATTAGTCTTTATATTAAGACGTTTTATTATTAAAAATTATTGTATTAATTTTTATAATAAAAATCAAAAATCATAACGAGAGCTTTCACTTACAACACACTGTATAAACAAATCTTCTTTTTTAGCCCTATGTGAGTCTTCAATTTAACCTTTAGAGTTTAATGTAAAAAAATATTAAAATAACGAGCTACTAGAATGAAAAAACATTCATCAGGCAGGTATGTACCATATATGCATGTGGTAGTTGATTCCAATTATGGATAAATATGCTGACGCCGACAAATTTTTCCGTCAAAAAAAAATTCTATAAAAACTATACAAAGATGAAGAAGAGGAAGACCGATATAAGCTTCAAATTGTTTTTGGAGCCAAAATCTAAACAAAACTGAGATAAGAAATTTTTTTCCACAACTATAAAGTAAAGAAGAAAAAAGTAAATTTCTCTTGATGTGTTTGCAATTTCTTTATTTGTTCGTTTGAAAGATAAAAACGATGGAAACTAAGACCACATTTTTGTATATTGTAAAACTGAATATGTATGCAAATGAAGGGCACATCCTTATGGTGTTAGTATTATATGCATATGCCATATATGCATATTTTGCCAACTTGCACTTATGGGACACCAGTGATCACCAATAAGCAAGGATATCATCCATTATAATCCAAGGCAAGCAGCTCTAAGGCGGCGTAGGTGGAAGTAAATGCGCATGTATGTAAAATTCTCATACGTCTGTGTTTATAGTATTGCCGTGGCATAACAAAACTAAACATATAAAAATTGAATGAAATGAAATAAAATAAAATAAATCTAAATGTAAAAATAAACAAAATGATATAAAATCAAATAAAATTAAATTAAACTAAACAAACTAAATTACGTTAAATTAAATTTAAGTAAATCAAATTATTTTGAATCAAATCAAATAAATTAAACTAAAGCTCAAAACATACTACCTAATAAATTAAATTAAATCAAAATAAATTTTGTAAAATATCATAACTTAAAACAATACAAAAACTCTTAAAATAAACTAGAATTAAATTAAATTAAAATAAGTTAAGCTAAAATCAATTAAATTAAATCAGACAAAATTTAACTAAATTCCATTAAACTAATTTTAATTATGTAAAATAAAGTACCATAAAAAAAAGAAATTAAAATAAAATAAAATAAAATTAAATTAAATAAAATAAAATAAAATAAAATAAAATAAAATAAAATAAAATAAAATAAAATAAAATAAAATAAAATAAAATAAAATAAAATAAAATAAAATAAAATAAATAAAATAAAATAAAATAATATAAAATAAAATAAAATAAAATAAAATAAAATAAAATAAAATAAAATAAAATAAAATAAAACGAAATAAAATAAAATAAAATAAAATAAAATAATATAAAATAAAATAAAAAAAAAATAAAAAAATAAAGAAAAATAAATTAAATAATAAATGGAATAAAAAAAAGAAACTAAAATAACATGAAAATTACTTAATCAAAATAAAATAAAAAAATGAAATAAAATAAAATAAAATAAAAAAAATTAAAATATATAAATAAGATACATTAAAAAAGTAGAATAAAAAATAATATAGTAAAATACAATACAAAAATTCAATAATAATAATAAAGCAATAATAACATGTAGAAAAATTGGGAAAGTAAAAATATATACATAATTAATATATGTATATAGTTAATAATTGTAATCAATACGCCACTGTAAACAGGATTACACATACCTATATACGAGTACACAAGTAGTGCATAGCAATACTTTTGCTGCATAGACTATGAGTTCAAAAAAAATACCAAAAATGTATGTGTATGTGTAAGTGTGAGAAAGTGATTATAAGATAAGCGTAAGATATGCTCTCAATGTTATCAACGGCAGGACTCAGCAGTTAGGTCATCCTCATTTCCAGTCACTTTGCAATCATCATCAATGCCATCCAGCAGCACGCAAAGCATATTAGCTGCTACAACGATGGCAAATTTATAGGTAAAACAGCGGTTTGGTCATAGCTTTCAATAAAGAAAGCTGCTAACAAAGAGCTCAAGTTTGAATTAGGTCAAGCAGACACATTATAAGCAAACATACAATCACAGATTTTCTTATGGTTGTATATATACCTACAATACGTAGAGGTATATATACATATATACAACATGTTCATCTGTCTTTAATCGAAACCATTACGGTTTGCCACTTTGTATGTCCAGAAAAGCCAACCTACGCGCACACACACTTGCTAAAGCCAAATGACCTGAGCTTTACTGGAACTCCGTTGGCAATGCCTGTTGTATACGGTAAACAACTTTAATGACTTTATTCAGCAGCAAACAAGCTAATTTACTTACACACATACCATAAGTACATAAGTACGTATGTATGGATGGGTGTATAGGTATGTAAAAACACCTTATTGTTCGCAAATGTAAACTTCTAGTTAACTTCCTTCTGTCGCTTCTTTATAACACTTCCTCATAACAACCGTTGTTTTCTGTGCAATTATTGTTTGGATTTGCCATTTGTTGGGAATTTCTTTGTTGCTCTTTGTTTGCTCAATTTACGCAAAGTTCTGAGTAAAATTAGTAACGAATGTTTGTGTTGTATATGTATGTATGTGCTTGTGAATAGGCGTAACCATGTATTTTTGTACTAAGGACGTTCTTAATTGTAGGAGCAATATGTACGAGTATATGTACATATATAATGACAACTATGGCGATGTTTCGAGATCTTCTCTAGGATAAACATAAAAGGTGAACCAAAAGGGGGTAACATCATTGAACCGTTTTGGTATATAGGATTATGACTTAAATTAAAATTAACCCGTCATGACACCAATAAGTCAGGCACTGTGATGCTATTGATCATTAATTCTGTATGAAAGAAAGTTTCAACATTATGTATTAATCATCTGACCAGGAGTCGAACCCTTGAGCTTTCACATGATTTCACATACTCGTAGTGCCAACGAATCGTCTACTGCAATCTATAAATCCAATATATCATCAGACTGATTTCAGTTGTCCTTTTTTCTTTGCTAGTTTTTAAAAGGACTTTGAATATTTTATCCAGAATGAAGATCTAAAATATGTACCTAAGACATGGTCGGAGTGTGAAAGAACAGATCTTTTGATCATTCCTATCTCGCAATATTTTATTATTTACAATTTTGCAAATTATTTTATTTATTTTAGAGCACTCACCAATATGCGTTGCAGTCTGGTTGGTCCATGTTTGACAATAATAATTTGTTTGTTTCCTGCCACCAGATATTCTTCTGTCAGTACATACTACACAGTCTCGTTTTCTTAGTCTAGATTAAATTACATATTCTTATTATCTAACATAATACTCTTGTCTGACCCGCCGACGTTTCTTGTTCATACATAACTCTTAGTAATTTTACCACATTTTGACCAGATTTCTTGAACCATTTCAAGAAAAAACTTCAGGGAAACATGCATGTCTCCTGAAAGTAATATGTCCAAACCACAGGACCCTTACTTATCGAGCTATGTCCAAAGATTCTAGTAGAGCGTTTAAAATTAAGTTTTAAAAGAAATTTCGAACTTAAGTGAACATCCCCAAAACAATTTCTTTTAATTTCTCTTCGCGGTAATAATAATAATAATGTCAACCCTAACCTGTATTCTGCTTTTGTATACAATATATTTGGTTACCATTAAGTTCTTATTACCCTTGCGTGGTAAATGTGCCATAAGTAAATACATATTAGGTATATAGATATTAAGGATTTAGTATGCCTACAAGGTCACGAAATCCAATAAAAGTTAATGTTTAGCACAGCTTTAAGTCTAATTCTGTAGCAAACAAGTTTATGATTGGAAGAAATTCATTAAATAAAATAAATTAAATGCAAATAACATTAGTTTTTATTTAAAAAAAATCAAGTTTTAACTAAAAAAAAAATAAAAATATGCAGACATTTGCTTTTTCTCAAAAAAAATATTTTTTATTCATCAATTTCTTCCCCTGCAAAGTAGTGCACCAGCCAATGATTCCCAAATCTCCAAGCAGTTCCGGCATGCGACTTGTCCTTGGGATTTTTAAACCCCTTGATTTTTATTCATTCAACTGCCGGAAAACGTATTCAAAAGTCTATTAAATACACAGAGGTCTCTGAATTTTCAGGAATGAGGTGGCCAAGAAAAAATTTGGAAAAAAAATTAAGCAAATAAATAATGACGATTGAAAATTTTTGAGTTCTCAAAGTACTCTCACTGTATGCTTCTTACAAAACAAAATTCCAAGTGCTTCTTAGCAAAAAATTTATTTTTGTGTCACAAATTTGATGCGACCTTCTGGAATCTTTTATTTCGACAGCAGAGAATCGCCGATCACTTGAATGAATCTATATGTAAAATTTTTATCGGCAAGTTAGGCTGAAAATTTATAGGTTTGTTCCACGAAAGCTTATAAATAATTAGCCAAGTGTATATTTATATATATACATACGAGAGACGACTGATAAGGTCGCGACCTAAGGTAGTTAGAGACGACACATCATCTCGTTACTGATAATACAATACTAAATGCAGAATTCATTATTAGTATAAATAACACAACTTTTTTTATCAGGTTCCTTAACATTTCGTTCCTGGAACAAGAAACAACACTATGTCAACCGGAACTGGAAATTCATCGCGTTGTGATTAAATTCCTTAAAAAAAAACGGCAATACACCGAAATATATTTTTAAAAAGATGCAATTGGTTCTTCTGGACTCTGCCCTTTCATATACGAGGTGAAAAAATGGGCTCGGCTGTTTCAAGGCCTATGAAGATGATACCCGCCCGAGGCGCCTAGTGGCTGTCGTGACCGAAGAAATTGTTCAGAAAGTCATAAGATTAGTACTGGCTGACCGAAGAATTAAATTGTGGCAGATAGTAGAAGGGTAACAGATTGGCATAAAATGATCCGATGCAGTGGATAAAAAATAGGGAAAAAACACCAAATGGAAAAGTCGGCGGCGAGGATTATGGCTAAAATTTTCTGGGACAGGAAGGAAATATTATTAATGAGTACAGCCACTCTAGAGGTTGTAGAATAGACTTGTTTCTTAAAGTTTATTGTAGGAATATAAGAAAAGGAATAGAATTTCATAACCATTAACCATTTCATTGAAAATATATTCTTTAATTACAAAATGGCGGTAATAAAGTCCATTATTTAATCCATTTTTGTTTTTAAAGGCGTCCATGGACGTATTTCCAAAAAAAAGGTATTTTTGAAACTATCGTCGAAATTTCAGAAAAATTGATATAATAGAGTCCAATAATCTGCCCTTTCAGTTTGAAAAATGTGATTTTGAGGAAAACGCATTTAAAGTGTTCATTATACTCAGCGCACACTCTGAGGGGCTACAGCAAAATAAAAAGTTCAGCTATTTTAAATATTTTTTTCACTTTAAAACCAATTGCATATCATTTCTAGGACCCAAAGGTACCCTGTAAGCAAAAAACAAATTGCGTTTTCCAAAATCCTAAATTGGTTTTATCCCTCAGTTGATAACTTGCTAAAGAGTAAAATACTGAACGACCAATATTCCGTTAATTTGTTCAGTCAGGTGCTTGAGGCAGTCGTACAGAAGAGACGTGGCAAGTTGCTTTGCAAAGTGTTGCATTGAAAGCTATTAAATGTACAGAAATTAACCATGGCTCCCAGTAACTTTTTTCTTTTTTTTTCAAATTTAAAAATGGAGCTACGGGGACGAAGATTTTCGTTGTGTTTGGCATTGCATCATACAAAATTAATTTAAATAAAAAAATTTAGTTAAATTTTTTAATTCCGGTTAACTCTTGGTACGGACCTCCGAGTGTATTTCTGACATGAAATAAAGACTACTTAATAAAAAAACAGTAAGCCGTTCGGAGGCGGCTCGGTATAAACTGTAGGTACCTCCATTTTTTTCGAAAACATCATGACGAAAAACCAAAAATTGAAGGAGGAGCTCGGCTGAAAATTGCTTCAGCGGTTACAATGAGCCAATTATATATTATGTTGTGAAAATCACTGAAAAGTGTGCCCAGGTCTTCTAGTTATAAACAAAATAGTTACGGCTGAAAGTAGTTGATTCAAATTAAATTAATATTATTTTGTTGTAAAATACTCAAGGTACAAAAATAATTAATTATTTTACAGATTTTTTTAATTTTTAATAACTGTTTCTTTAATAAGTTTTTCCCTCCCATATATGAAGTAGATTTTATATTCCGCTACCATTTCACTGAAATTTGCCTTTTTTTAGATACATATAAGAGGGATTTCTTTTCTTATTATTTTGGTAATTAAATTGTAAATAAATTAAATTTATAAATTTCAAAATATTTACAAAATTAATGCAACTGCAAAAATTAACAAAAAAATGCAAAGCCGAAACGTTCAATGAGGAAATTTCAAAAGTAAATCAGAAAAACAAGAAGAAGAAAATAAAAATAAAATTAATTATATAAAAATGCAAACAACTGGCCAGCTGGCAATCAATGCACGGTCGTTTGCATTCACTTTTAAGAGCGTGCTGGCTCATGCATACATACATACATACTTGTACGTATAACTGTGCACGTGTATGCATGATTGAATGTATGTACATCAAAGTAGGAACCTAAATAAACATAGGCCGTGCTATTTGAGTAAAAGGCCGACAGTGAGCCCCCGGGATTGCATTCGTCATTCGTTTTTAATATTAGCACATGTGTAGCCAGCGCGCGAAGAACAACAATGCCCAAACATTCCGCAGACAATTTTTGCATATAAACCTATTTAAAGTCATACATACATACTTACATACATAAATGTGTAGTTGCATATGTTCAATGTACTTGATAGCCTACTAAGTAAATACCGATTGTTCTGGCAATATAAAATAAACAAGGCAATTTTCAAGGAAAAACAAAATTGAAAATTAAAGAAAAGCAAGTAAAGGAATACAAAGCGTAAATGTGGCGGTTACTATGACGTGGCGCACCGCATTTACCACTAAAATCAACTAAACATTGTAAAATTCTGATTTCGCATGAAACTTACCTCTCAATTGATTTTTCTTATGGGCGAGTGTATATATGTATGTTGCATATACTTATATGATTCTCCAAAATTTTTGCGCTGCTTTCTTATTTCGTCGTTTTGCGCTTGCGGCAAATGCAAGCGATAAACAATGCGTGAAAAGCACGATTTTCCCAAATACGTTTTTATAGTATGTAGCACAAGTTGTTTACACACAGATACACACAAACACTGTTATATGCATAATATTGTATGGTATGTACATACCTTATTACACCTAACCAATGGCTGATATGTTTATTGCTGTTTCTATTTGTATTGCAGTTACCTGTAAACAATTGTTGTTATACATATGTACATACTATGTACATGTGAGCAGCGTGTTTTCATTTTCATCGATGAACACATCACGATTTTTTTATTTTCATTATTATTTTTTTTTCTTTTTTTTTTTTTGTAATTATATATACGAGCAGTTGTTTAGAAAGAGTACTCGTACATACTAAATTTTATTACCTAAATAATTATTTTCGTTTTTATTGTTTTTCAAAGTAATTCCCTGAATACTTTTCTTTGTGAATATTTATTTTGCCTTCGTACACTGGACTTGAAGGTTTCTTAAAAAAAAAATATGTAAAAAAAAATTTCCCAACAATAAATATTTTTTAAGAGAAAACGGTCTTAAAATCTGCGGTTTGTATTTACAGGTAAAGGTAAAAAAAGCATAAGTTCTCTATGGTGTCTGGCATCCATCACGCAGGACTCGAAACGATATACCTCGCTGTGCGGAATGGTTTTCTTCCGCAATATCAAATTTCAATACAAAAGGTATATAAAGCTGTTTAACATTACCCGGATCGCCAGAGATGATCGTTTTGAAACCAACAGAAGGTATCAGGCGAGTTTTCAATATGTGCTAAATCTTGGAGCTTCACTAGAGGCGCCGTGCCATAAAAGCATGGCTATAGCTATGCGTCCTTTCTTTTAATCGGTTATTGGTACCACAGTCACAAACAATGATTTTAGCGATTAGAGTTGTCGAAAATTAAGACTTAATATAATTAAAAACCAAGAAAATTAAAAATTTTAAAGCAAAACTCACAACAACCAGTAGCAGCATACAAGCAGAAAATTAATATTAAAATATGTGGCTAAATTGAATTGATAACTACGGCTATTGTTTGAGCCACTGGTATGGCACTGGCAATAAGAAACAGTGTTGCCCATTAAGTTACTTCGATCAGCTGTTATGATATTGTCTGGATATGACACCCCTAATTTAAGCTTAAACAAGATTACCGTCCGGTTTCAGCTACCTTAAGATTTGTGAGAATTAAAGGCAGATTGAAAAGTGAAAACCTCTCTCACCCAAACAAAAGTAATATAAGAGAAACAATTGAAATGAGGCTGATGTGAGAGAAAAGCCAATATAACCGGAATATTCAAAAATCAGCTATTGAAAAGTAATTAACACTCATTCGGCTGCCATTGGCTGGTGTTTTGCGAAGGATATTAAGGGAGAAACGATCAGTACCATAAACTTTCTAGCAATATTAAACTTATGTTAGGTTAAAGTAGTTCTTTCTTTGGAAGTTCTCAAATGGATGAATTCACATCCATAATAATACCAGAAGCTCTAGATATGTATGTCCAAATTTCTGTACTGCCACACCACCTGTTTTGTCTGCTGTTTGAAGATCATCGCTGTTATTTTTGAAAAAGGAGGTAGGTGTTTAGTCTTTTCTCCAAAAAACTTTCCCTCACTAGGGTTGATAAATCTTTGTCCATCGAACGTGGGCCACTCACAGACTACTTTTTCCACAGAATTCGCAAATTTCCTATATTTTGCACATATAACAAACAGACTTAGTTTGAAGGCAAGGGACAGCAATAGGCGCTTTGCCGTTAATGTTCCTTTTAGCAGTCTGTAGTTTGAACCCTTTGTTGCCAGTAAGAACTCAGTTAGCTTCTCATCATATTTTTTTCAAATAATCTACTCTTTTACACATGTATCACTGTTTTCGTTTCTAAAGTCTATTATTTTGACGATACAAGAGTTTTTCTTATTCATGTTTCACTTCTCTAAGAGGGGCAACCACAGTTCTTAAATGCGTCTAACCTAAACCAATTCATTGGCTATCTTTCTCATTACTTTTGATACTTTTACGCCCTGGTTTCAAATAAAGGTAGAGATTTTTTCTCTTTCGAGCAGTCTTTTGGTTACCTCATTACTTTGTACACCTTAGTGGCCACGTGGCTGTATACATGGCACAATATAAATTTTTAAATAATTTTGGAAGTTCTCTTATCTTCGAGTGTTCAACGAAATAATCTGATTATATTTATTAACGATATTCCTTCTCTTTCTCCATCAAAATATTTCCACAATCAGTTTATTTTATTTTTATTTCTAAATTCTTTTAATGCATTTTAATAACAGTTTTAATCACCATTTCATAAGAATTGTATTTGAAAAAATTAGTGTAATTATTTATCTAATAATAAAAAATATTTTACAGAAAATAATATAAAAATTTTAATTTTTTTTGCTGCAATTTTACATAAACTAAAATTAATTTCATTATTTGCATAATGAAAAATACAAAAAAAACATCAATAAAAAAATATTCCAATAAAATATTTATTTATGCATTTAATATATTTGTTTCTTTAACTTTTTGTTACTATATATATATATGCATGTTTGTTTATTCATATATGGACCAACAAGTGTTAAAAAAGAAAATAAATAAATTAAATATCATCATTCGGATATCACACTTCTCGCCATTCATTTCCATTTGTAAATTTTCACCACTGAAATATATATGTAGGTATGTACATATTTACATACATAATTGAGACTCGCAAGTAATTATGTTATAGAATAATTCAATATTTGATTGAAATTATAATTGTTTGTTTGTTTTCTTATTCTTTTGAAAATTACACGTGATTAATTGAAATTGGCTCCGCCACGAAATTTCACTGTGCGACGCACACCATTTATAAGCGCAAACAAATTGGCAACTAAACAAGAACTGAAGGCAGCCGTGTACTCGTATTGAATTGCCGTTTCAGCGGTGTGGCCCGCAATGGATCTTCGCATATGCAGCATGTGCAATTTGGTTTGGCAGTGGCGAACTCACCGGTAGTCTGTTGTGCCGACCGAAAGTAAAAATACTTTCGTATACGTTGGGAGTGATGAGTGAGTAAAAGCATATTGTACGCGGAAGATCAGGCAGAATAACTTGACCACTGGTTTACTTGACTAAACAAAAAATTTATATGCCTGGTTTATAGGTATGCATGAAATGTGGCTAACTTGGCATACAAGACTCTAATAAGAGACTCTATAAAGTGATTCAATAAAATACACGTATATATATTTACTGTGAATACAATGATCATTTCTCTCTTTCTTTAATGTTTCATGAAATGTTATATATTAAATTACTTGTCAATTACATGATTACGTCATCACTTAGACTTCCTAAAGAACAGATATGAAGTACTTAGGTCTGTGATGCAATTCATTATTGCATTTTAACGATATTCGTTATCGTTTGAGCGCTGTTATCGTCACCTCGCGTCGGCTAGTCGCTAATTAATTGACGATTATTTTAACAGCAAAACAACTGATTTCTATCTTATTTATTGTGCTGTTCGTCGCGTTCTAAAACAAAAATGAGTTCTGCCGGTGCTCCACAAAGAAATATTTATTTGGAAGGATTTGAATTTCCAAGTTCAAAATTAATTTAAATTAATTTAAGTCAAATGCAGTGATATAAAATAAGTTAAAATTCAAATCAAGAAAAATAAAATCAAACAGAAGTTTATATGAAACTATATAATGTAAAATAAACAAAAACTAGTTCAAACAAAATAAAATAACTTAATTTAAAATAAAATAATATTAAAATAAATCAAATTAAATTAAATTATATAAGAAAGTGATCACTTAATGCCTTAGTAAGCCGGCACAAACGGTATCCAAGGCAGGATTGACGTCCAGGAAGGGTTTGTTATGTATTTGATGGGATTGGCAAGGAATCAACCACAATGTGCTGCTCCTCCTCGGCCAAACACTTAATTCGGACTTTGTGAGGGAAGCAATCGCCCAGAAGCGCCCAGCTTTGGCCAACAGGAAGAGAATTGTGTTCATCAATAGGACACACATCGATAGTGACTCACCAGAAGCTCTTAAAGCTTGGTTGGATGGTTCTTACGCATCAAGCTTATAGTCCAATGCTTGCCATTTGTTCCTATCTATGGTGAATGATTTGGCTGCTGAAGAATTGGCCTCAATAGAAGCCGATCGACTGCAAATCGATTTGTCAATAGGGGCAAGGGTTTCTATGACTGAGGCATGATATTACTTTTAAAGGGGCGTAAAATTATTGAGCAAAGCACTCCATATTTGACATAAAACGAATAATTCTTATTACTTGACCAAAAACATTTTATACTGCCTCAATGACGAAGTCTCTAATCTCTACGTTAGTTTGAGATCAGCTATCATACCAGTCTTTTTTTAAAGTGCTCTTTAGGATTTTGCAAACAATGTGCCTTTCAGTGCCTTTTCGGTTTTTTTAATTACCTTCTGACACGCAATAATCTTAAATGAAATGGACAAATTTAAAATTAAATAAAATGGAAGAAAAGTTTGTGAATTGAAACACAAAATTTAATTTAAGCCAAATAATATAAAACAAAATTAAATAAAACAAATTAAAATTAATAGATAGCACAACTTAGAATTAATGAAAGAGAAAAATATTCAGAAAATTAAGCAAACCAAAATGATTTTTCTTAAATAGCGCATATAAATTTGTATGTACGTATTTTTAGTTTAGCATGTTTTCATAACATAAACAAACAGATTTCCTTAAGTTCATATTCTAATAAAAAGCTTTTAAAAAGGCATTGTATTAAACGTCTACGTAGATTTGTTTGTTTTATATAAACATTATATAGTAATTATAATAAATAAAACTTAATTGCTAGCAATTACAAATACAACCCGAATAGACTCAATAAACAAATTTATTGTTATTAGCTACCAGATTTTGAGTACACAAAATTTAATTTTTTCACTCAATAATATGTACGAAGTAATGTAGATTAATGCACTCGTTTGTATACCTAAGAGTTAGTCATGCCTCATTAATGTATTTGTTTTTTCTAAATGGTCAAGTACTTAATACTTTGTGTACTTTAAGAAAATTCAGCAAAATATTTGAAGCTAAGCAGCTGTAAAAGAATAATAATTGAATTTATATTTAAAAACCTAATTAAGCCAAACTTTTTTGAAATATTTTAAGCCTGTTCATTCTGCTAATTGCCTTACTTGAGGATGAACCTTGCTTGATACACGATCCAAATAGTTTCAGTTGTTCTGTACTTACCATATTTCTTTTTTTTTTTTAATTTTTTAAAGAAATTTTCATAGCTACACATTTTATTATTTTATATTTTACAAGATGAATTTATCTTTCTTTGGAAATTTTAATCTTCATTTGTAAGCTCTAACCAAGCGAAAAAGTACATACACGTATGTATGCATATAGGAAAACCAAATTAAATTAGCCCAAGTAGCAAGTATTGTATGCGCACATATGTAAACTTATTCAAATACTTGCACAATTACAAATATTTAAGTCACAGCTACTATATATACAAGCGATCCCGTATAAAACACTATACACATGCGAGTATGTACAACCCTTGGTTACTCAGCTGACCGTAGCCATTGTTCGGCCACAAGCTTGAATAGATTTTTTTTTTGTTTTTTGTTTTCTACTTGTTTGTTAGCTTGGCTTGTTGTTTGTGGCCTTTAATCTTTTCATGTATTGTAGAGAAAGTTTCCGAAGCAAACTTATCGCAAATAACGGTCGACAGTTAATACATTGTTCAGAGGTGGTGACAAAAACATTCATGGCAACTTTTAATTTATATGAATGTGTTGCACATCTGGGCATAGATGATTGAGGAAAAGCTTATTCTTGACTGTACGTGTAGTCAAGTTTACTCTGCTTGTGCTTTTTCTTGCGAAAATATAAGTTTGGTGAAAATTAAGGAAATATTTTTAATAGGAACTTTGTGGTAAAACGTATCTACTTTCAAGGTATAAGAACTAATAAAATGTCTCAAATCTAAAATCTAAAGTAAATAAAAAAATATTTTCATTCTAATTTTCGAATAAGCACCTCTATGTAATATCTATGTATATATAATAAAACAAAATAAAATGTGAACTAATATATTAAATAGAAACAAACATTAATTAAATCACATAAAATTAAATAATATAAAGCAAACTCAATTAAAAAAAAAATAAAAAAATACAAGCATCTAAAATAAATTAAATTAAAAGAAAAAAATAAAATCAAATAAAATAAAATCAAATAAAATAAAGTAAAATAAAATAAAATAAAATCAAATAAAATAAAATCAAATAAAATAAAATAAAATAAAATAAAATAAAATAAAATAAAATAAAATAAAATAAAATAAAATAAAATAAAATAAAATAAAATAAAATAAAATAAAATAAAATAAAATAAAATAAAATAAAATAAAATAAAATAAAATAAAATAAAATAAAATAAAATAAAATAAAATAAAATAAAATAAAATAAAATAAAATAAAATAAAATAAAATAAAAAAAAAATAAAATAAAATAAAATAAAATAAAATAAATTAAAATAAAATAAAATAAAATAAAATAAAATAAAATAAAATAAAATAAAATAAAATAAAATAAAATAAAATAAAATAAAATAAAATAAAATAAATTAAAATGAAATAAAAAAAAATAAAATAAAGGAAATTAAAATAAAATAAGATAAAATAAAATAAAAAATATAAAATAAAATAAAATAAAATAAAAAAAAATAAAATAAAATAAAATAAAATAAAATAAAATAAAATAAAATAAAATAAAATAAAATAAAATAAAATAAAATAAAATAAAATAAAATAAAATAAAATAAAATAAAATAAAATAAAATAAAATAAAATAAAATAAAATAAAATAAAATAAAATAAAATAAAATAAAATAAAATAAAATAAAATAAAATAAAATAAAATAAAATAAAATAAAATAAAATAAAATAAAATAAAATAAAATAAAATAAAATAAAATAAAATAAAATAAAATAAAATAAAATAAAATAAAATAAAATAAAATAAAATAAAATAAAATAAAATAAAATAAAATAAAATAAAATAAAATAAAATAAAATAAAATAAAATAAAATAAAACAAAATAAAATAAAATAAAATAAAATAAAATAAAACAAAGCAAAATAATAAAAATAAAAGTAAAATAAAAAAATGAAATAGAATAATATAAAATAAAATTAAATAAAATAAATAATATGAAATAAATTTCAATTAATTTCAAAAAAAGAAACAAAATAATATAAGCCGAAATAAAATAACAAAAATAAAGTAAAATAAAATAATACAATATAAAAAAAAAAATAAAATGAAATAAAATAAAAAAATAATAATATAGAAATAAATTAAAGTAAATTAAATTAAACAAAGTTAAATAAAATATAATAAAATTAAATAAAATAAAATAATATTAAATTAAACAAAATAAAAAAATAATGAAGTAAAGTAAAACAAAATTAAGTAAGAAAATAATGTAGCACATTAAAAAAAATTAAACAAAATAAAAAAATATAATAAAATTAAATCAAGTTTAATAAAAGAATATATTATAAAACAATAAAAAATAAATTAAAATGGAATAAAATCAATTTTCACCGAAAGAATAATTTTCATGATAGCTGTTTGCCCTACGCTTAGATTTGAGTGGTTTGTGATACGAAAAAACCTTAGATTCCAATTCAACTTGTTAATCTTCAAGAGTACCCATTTTTTAGACTTAGTGTGCTTGTCAATTGGTATATATTTTTAAGAACTAAAAGTTGGCTGCATTCCTAAGAGGATTGCTTCATATCAAAAACCTGAAAACAACGGCAAATTTTCAGTTAGAAAATAAATTCTGCCCCCATACCTAACTGAATTTCGACTAAAAAAGGCACTCGACTAAATGACTCACAAATCTGGTCCCATCAAAGGTACTTCCAGCGCAATTCACATTGCCTTTTTATATCAATAATGTTATTTAAAAAAAACTTCTGATAATAGGAAAATTTTTTATCTCCATTACTTTTAATTTAATACTTAAGCTGTTACCTGACTATTTATTAAGCCACGAACTGTTGTCCACACAAGAGTACCAACTCTTCAGCTCGTCAATACACTGTTTATAATGCATTTATCTTAAACTTTTCCGACATTGTAGCATGCAACAGCTTATTGGCGGCAAAAAGAGCTAAATTGCACACACTAAATATATATATGCACAAATTTTAACGATAACCTCTAACCATTATTTGTCTCGTGCTTTTATTTTGATGCTCAGGAACTTGGATTTTATTAATTACAAAGTGGCAAATTCCAAACCCTAGAAAAACAAATAAACATAAAACAAACATTCCACACTCATCTCTCTACTTTTCTTGAAACTTTAATCTACCAGTAATTATGGTGCACCTCTGGGAAAAATGCTCACTTTTTGTTTCTCCTTCTCCTCATCCACTCTCTCTCTCTCACCGAGCAAAACTGTCAGCAAGTTGCCTGGCATTATATACGAGCGCAATTAATTACCCGTCCATCAAATCGGTAGCCCCCATCCACAGTTGACTTTACTTGAACTGTATAAATGTGTTTTAAAATCTCAAACAAAAAACTTTGCAACTTCTCAATGAAAGTATAATGAAAATACAAACAATACAGACATGTATAGGTACAGGCAAAAGTGAGCTGCAAGGGTTAAGGGGTTGCAATGAATAGGTGAAGATAAAACTTTTATTGCAAAGGGCGTAGGTATGCTTTGTCTGTAACAGAATGGAGGAAATATATTCACTTGGAAATTTTGAGAATCTATATGAGAAACATACTCTTTTTACGGCTTTAATCGGCCTGAACCATGACATGCATATCCCGATTTGATAGAGGAAGTTAGAGGGTCCCTTCTATCACCATATCTTTTTCATGCTCATGTAAATTGGAAGTGTCGAGAAGTAAAATTCGAAGTCCACACTAATATCAATAAGAATATTAGTTTTGAAATTTGCCTCCTCCTCTTATAAATTATAGTCAATGTTCTTTACAAGACTAAAACATAGTCAAAAACTGAGAGTCAGTTCTTTCTTTTCTTTGCAGATCGGTGCCACTTGGGGCGATTAAGTGAATATAGGTCCCTCTATACCTGACCTCTTTAGCGGAGTGAAGGTCACTCTTTTCCACTGCTTTCATCACTGGGTACGGCATCGAATACATTCAAAGCTGTAGTGTTTTCCCTCCTTCGTCGAGAGAGGAATTTACTTATCAATTTTCTACCCTGTCCAAAGTGGCTCCTGTTGTTGTTAGTACTGGTTCAAATATTTAAAAAATTGTGAACAACTTCAAAGCTTCCCTTGCCCCGCAGGCTAAGTATGTATATTTGTTTAATGACATGAGATATTTTTACAGGGCTCCAATCATTATCAGATCTATTCGCTTCCCTTCAATTATGTTAGAGAAAGCCGAACTAACAGCCGCGGCGTTAAGGCAAAAGTTGCCAATATAATCGGCGTAGGTTGCCTCTTACATATAAAAGATTGCATCTTTATTATTTAGCTCTTCAGATTTTGTTGCCTTAAGATGAAGAAATCCCATATCTGAATCTTCCTTAAGTGCCACATAGCTCGAAGAGATCTTTTCGAATTCTGAGTGAGCTTTTAGTGGTTCTTCCTGCCAGTTTATATTGTCATATAAGTTTTGCGTGGAGACCAAATTCAGAAAAAACAGCGTAGATGAAGTCCTCTTTGAAGGTGGCTTTAAGATCGATGAAAATGTGCTGTGCGGTTATGGTGGATCGACTGATATGATGAGATCATTGACGCTGCTCCTTAGACTTTGTTTTCTTCAGACATGCAATTGCTATTTAAGTAATTATTAAGAGCTGGAGTTGACCATCTCCAAGTATTTTACTATAAAAGTTTACTACATAAATTCAGTATACTCTAGCATTAGTTAGCAAATGAGTTGTTCCCTTTTTAATAATTCTGTAATTTATCGCATTTTCCCGTAAAATTTTCGTGAGCTATTGGCTACGTTCTTAAGATCTACATTCTCACCTTGTACAACTCTCGCTATCTCTCCCATGCTGCGTGCGTTGCGGCCACTTTCACTGAGGTGTGTAGTATTTTTTTTTTCTTTACTGTGGTCATTAAAAGCATTAAATGTCGTCCAGTATGTTTAGTAGTACCCTTATACCGAATTGTTAATGTGTGCTATCAGGACCCAGGATTACAAACCGTGTAGAGAAACAATAGGCTGTTTGGCACCTTTTCGACATGTAATCCTTTTCGTAGTCCTTTGATATAGAGACAGCCATGTAGCTGGACGAATTATATTACGTCGAAATTCGAAATTCATATTACGTCATGGACAATGAATTCACCAACTCTTGCGCCAGATTACATTACTTACGTACCCTGACATTAAATCATGGGGGCACAGAGCTCGTAAATTCATTCGAGGCACTCTTAGAAGGTGTCTTAAGAGGTAATGCCACTCTAGGATTTTTGAAAACATAATTTTTTGGTTGCTCGCAGGGTACCTTTGGATCCTAAAAATTATATGATATTGGGTTTAAAGTGAAAAAAAAATATTTCCAATAACTGAACTTTTTATTTTGCTGCAGCCACTCATAGCGTGCGCTGTGTACAATGAGACAATGTGTACAATGAGATTATTCAGATACTATTGCATTGATTTATCAGACATTTTGATGGTAACTTCACAAATATATTTGTTTTGGCAGTAAGTAGCCGTTTTTTGATTAAATGTAACCTTTTTTTTAATAATTTAGTGCGTATTTTTTAGTCAGAAATCTATCTTTAAAAAAAAGTATGCTGCTTTCACAAAAATTTGTTAAGAAATAAATCCGTACGTACTTCCAGAGACCATAGTTTGTAGATCATACAACTTTTTGCTTTTCTGTTCTAGGTCTGATCCTTTAGAAGAAATCGGTCCTCCCGTGGACACTTTTCAAAAAAATATGGATTAAATAATAATAATTTAAGACCACCATTTTCTAATTGAAGAGTATTTTTTTATACTATAATATATTTTCAATGAAATGGTTAAATAGAAATTCTATTCCTTTTCCCATATTCCTACAATATATTTTTAATAATTTGTCTGTTTTTCAACCTCTGTGTGGCTTTCCTCCTTAAGGCACATCATCACTTCCCCTCATAGGGACGTGGGCGTTAATCAGTAAACCAATATCTCGCATTATTGCGGCTTGTGGCAAAACATTAATTCCCTGAGGTGAACGATAACACTTTGCGGCGGAGTCATTCTCCTACCACAAACCGGACACCACATCTACACTCCTTTATATGGCCGCTGTAATAAATATTACAACTCTTCTAAAGACTCTTTATATATAAATTTATAAAGAAAGCCGCTTGCGGAAACTGCCCCATTACATCATAAGATATTATTTTTTACGAAAAAAAATACTTCAAAAATTATAATAGGCATTCCAACTAGAATTTTTAAATTTAACTATTTTAAGTCATAGGGTAGTGTATTTGAGCTTTACGGCCGTTAAATTAAAGTAAAAACCTTTGTTTTCCTTTTTTGCCTCCTACGCGTTTCGATACATTTTGTATCTTCCTCAGGGAGTCTAATTTATTTTGAACAAGAAAACATTATTTACAAACATTATACATACACACATTTTTTTTCAACCATACCTTAACATAAATATTATCACATGTATAATAGATATTATAAGTGATCATCATATTTTGACTGATCACTTACAGTGCAATAAATACAATAATGCTAAGTATCAGATTTTGCTTTTGCGTTCGTTATTATCGCTGTGTATGCGCAGTTTATATTGTCCACGTCTTCTTTGTAGTTCATCGCACAGTATATTTTTTGTTGTATTCGCAGTCCTTCTAATGTCATTCTTTTCCTTGTTTTCTTCTCTATATCAATAATTTTTGCATTGTCAAAGTCTGCTGTGTGGTTGCTTTGTGTAAGGTGTTGGGCTAACGCAGTTGTTCCCTTTCTATTTTTCGAGTCCGCCTTATGCTCGCCTATTCTAACACCTAGCGCTCGCTTTGTTGTTCCAATATAAACTTTATTGCATTGTTCGTCATTTTTTCCATTGCACTTTATTTTGTATATTACATTGTGTTGTTGCTCCTTAGTTATTTTGTCTTTCGTTTTGGTAAAAATTGTGTTGAGTGTGCGATGTGGTCTGTGCGCAAAGGTTATTGTGTTGTTGTTGATATATTTCCCTAATGATTTGTTGTCCGTTAAACCTGGTATGTATGTTATGCCAGTGAATGTTTTGTTTTCGTTTTTAGTTTTAGCATTGTTGTTGGCGCCTTCTATTTTGTTAATTGTTGTTTTTATAAGCCTTTCTATTAGTGCATTAGGGAATCCGTTTTTATATAGTATGTTTCTAATTTTTTCTTTGTTTTCGTTTCTGAACTCCTGGTCGCTGAGTTTATATATTTTTCCTATTAGGTTAATGGCAGTGTTTTTCTTTTGATTCCATGGATGGTTGGAATGAAAATTTATCATCCTGGATGAGGACACAGCTTTTGAAAACCAGTTGAATTTTATCTGCTTGTTTTCCCGGTGAATTTCAACATCTAGGAAGGCCAACTTCTTATCTCTTTCTTCTTCCGTTGTGAATTTAATTTTGGTATGCTGTGCGTTCAATGTTTCGAGTATGACCTCCACGTCGGTTTTTTTAATTATAGCAAATATATCATCTACATATTTGTTTATGTATTTAATATATATGCCTTTATGTCCAAGTTCAGCAATGCTGTCGTCAAGTATTTTGTCTAAGACAATATCAGCTACAGTTGGGGATAGGGGGTTCCCCATTGGCATTCCATATATCTGCTGATAGTGTATTCCATCATAAACGAAATAGTTATTATCCCTCAAACAAAAGTCAAGAATGGAATGAAATTGTTTTTTAGTGATTGTTGTGTGGTTTTCTAAGGACTTCCAGTTATTCATAATTGTCCTGATGGCGGATTGAGTCGGTATATTAGTAAATAGGGATATTACGTCAAAAGATATTAAAATTTCGTCATCTTCAATAGTGATCTTGTTAAGATTGTTCTTAAGCTGAAAAGCATTTTTAATGTTATATTTTTCTGATACCATACTTTTTAATATTTCTCCTATATATTTAGCCAGTTTAAGGCACGGTACGTTAATGGATGACGAGATGGGTCTAAGTCATTTTTTACTAAACTCGGATTTTCGAAAATCTTTACATTGAAATTTCGTATAAAAAAATTATTTTTTCCTTTTAAGAAAAATCAGTTCCTCCCACAAATTCTAAGCAAAATTTCCAAAAAATTCAATTTCATATTGCCAAACTAAAAATAATGGTCATTTTAGCAAAAAAAAAAAGGTTTCAATTTATTTTGTTTTTAATTAAAAATGTAAAGAAATAACTGTTAAAAGAACACACATAAATTGTGGAGAACAAATATATAATATAAAATGGCACACGAATTTGTTTAGTACAAAAACCAATTGTCGTCCATTTTATTCAATTTGAAATGACTTTGAATGTGTGTGTTGCTCCACTAAACAATAGCAACAAACTATAGCAAAAACAGTATTCCCCTCCGGAAGTGTGAGTAGGATACCAATGCCACTATTGACCAAGAAAAGTAAACAAGTGCGGCTGTTAGAGTACACGCAAACCCTGCAGGGAAAAGGCAACTCGTTTGCAAAGTTCTAGTTAAGCACTAGTATTTTGAAGACGAAATCATACCAGTTTTTTGTATTTGTATAGCAGTCCACCAGTAACGGGAGAAATAATAATTTCCACCACCATTTGTTGTTGTTATATCAGCACACTACAGCTGCATTCTCTTTTCTGCTCAACTCGGTCAAAGTGGGCAAAATGACGTTGATCGCCGACTGAATCAGAAATTTTCACCACCACGCATGTTTTTGTTGTTTTTAGTACACCACAGCTAAGTTTCATTTCCTTGAATGCGAAGATTTTGCGGCTCCCACTGTGGTGCGTGCGTGAGGCTCTCTCGGTTCGGTTTTCGCAGCAGGCAGACTCATTTTCATTTTTATTTTATTTTTATTTTTTATTTTTGTTTGGTCAAGCGAAAATTCAATATGCCTAAATGAACTAGTATACAACTAGTATGAAGCTGATGCATAGTCGGACAATTGTCAGCTCGTAGGACATCGCCGTGTTAAAGTTACCAGTTGCTCACATGGGAAGTAGAAGGAACTAGTTAGTGCTAGTTAACAACTAATATTTTTCTCTGCAGGGAATGAGAGTGAACATGTATTTGTGTATGCTCATGTGATTGGATGACTAGAAAGTTGCACTGGTCAGTTAGTTTTGTCTCAGCTGTGATTTTGGCATTAGCTTACCGCTACCTGACAACGCAGATATGTACATATCAACGCAACCATATACAAACTCTTACGCATTTATATGTATATGTATTAGCATGTTGAAAAAAACTTTCATTTTCCAGGAAGGAAATGAATTCCTCCCACAACTGTGTGGGTGATGCTGTAAAGAAAAACAAAGAGACGTAAAATTGAAAAAATGCACTAACAACAATGCCTGAATTAAAGTGTAGGGAAATTCAAGCGAAAACACACAAATACCTGTATATGTATATGCGCATATGCATATATTTACGACCACCTGTATAGAAAATTCGACAAAGGTGCATTTGGGTGTGCGAAGAAATGGTTTTCATGGGTTTTGTGACTTTTTTATATCATAGTCAGTGTTAAGTTGTACAACAACTTCTACTCTAATACCATAAGCCGCGTGAGTATAACCATTGCATACATATACCTACACAAATACATTTTTGTCACTTTTATTATTCACTTCGAATGTTTTTTCCTTTACTACTTTTTATGCTTTTTTAAAGTGTACAATTTTTATTTTCTGAGCATAAAAAATGGTTTACTAGTGAACTCAATGGGTACCTGTGTACCTACTGCAGTTATGTAGGGATAAATAAATATTTATATGG
Source organism: Ceratitis rosa (assembly GCA_037013455.1). Lineage (NCBI taxonomy): Eukaryota > Metazoa > Arthropoda > Insecta > Diptera > Tephritidae > Ceratitis > Ceratitis rosa. The sequence continues at coordinate 9,070,037 of JAWMAG010000054.1, forward strand.
CCCGGTATGTACAAGTTTGTTTCAAAATATGAAAGAGGAAATTAAAGGAGATCAACAAATTTTTTTTGTTATTTTTCCGCCTTTTCATTGTATAAAACGATAATTTTAGAATATTCTTAAATATTGTATATGTGATAGCTATACCCTGGTGTGCTGCCCTACACCATTACTACTTATATCTAAACAAGTGTAGAAGTCCCAGAAGTCTTTTCATCTAAAATTTTTTTTCACTTCATAAGTTTTTGATATATTTTAGACGATGAATAAAATTGCTTTTTAACAAAGCTAAGGTACTCCGGGATGGTTAAAAAATTCCACATAAATCTTCATCCGGGTTAAAGAACGATTTTTTATGCTCCTTTGTGCAATAATCTTAAGCAAATAGTCTAATTTTTGAGTCCGCATTTTGGCAGCTTCAGACTGGACAATTTAAATGACAATTTTCGGAAACTTTCTGGTCTTAATGTATATGAATCTACTTAGGTCTGGTGATGTCTTTCTTGAGTTAAAAGCTAACACTAGGTAACACTTTTCAATTCCACATAAATCAGTTGCATAATTCTCCAAAATGCTGTATTAATTTGGTTGAACTTGGTGTAGCGTTCTGAAGATATAAGGTAACACCAAAAATAGACAATATTTTTATATATAAGATTTGTAAAAAAGTATACTGCTTCAAATTTAAAATCAAAATGAATACCAAACAAGGAAGAATAGCTGTCTTTGGCCATGGTAAAGTCTTTATACCTTTCATGACCATATCAAATGGGAATGGTACCTCATTTTAAGATTGAACGTTCATTTACATATCTAAGCAAATTGGTTGTCTAGGTACATGTTATGGTGATCCCATCTGCCTAGTTCCGACAAGTGACCAATACAGTATGAAAATGCATGTGCTTACTAAGTTTGATTGAAATAACTCAAAAACTGAATACAAAGAGACGAAGAGACGAACTTGGTTCAACTTACAACAAGCTCGTCGATCTGATCTGACCGACGTCCGATAGGTACTGGATTTAACATGCAATAATATGGTAAATTATCTATATACATACCATATACCTATATGTATATAAAAGGCTTTGTCCTGAATGACTGACGAATCAACCCACAGCCTTAACCACTGATCGTAAAGGCTAAAGAGTGAGCCTGGAATCGATGCGATGGTCCGGTTTAGCTTAATATGAGGAACATAGATGGACTTTTTTTATTTATGGTTTGAACAGCAGATCCGGCTTTCTGCATTTTATCCAATTTTTAGTCTAGTTGGTCTTATATTATGAATCAAACTATTTATCTGTATGTGTGGGTATTCTTTGTTGCTGAATGCCATTCTCAAAAATGTCAATAGGAATGCTTCGAAGTTAGCCAATATAACTATTCGGACCTAGATGTATGTATATACTCTCAAGGTAAACGTATCAGAATGTCTTGTAACCAGCAGCCGGAGGGTAATAAAAATGTGTATCTATGCAGGATCTATGTAGGTATATATAAAATCCTCTAATTGTTGTCAATTTGTTGGCGATCCATTTCCTGCAAAGAAATTGTTATGTATATTTCGAGCAACTCGAACTTAGTTGCAGGTCTCTGGTTCATTTCAGCAAAGAAGAGTTTTCAATTTAGGCACATCATACAAATATTTAACTAATTTGAACCATGAATACGTTTATTCCATTTCTCATTTTTTTATTCCTTCGACTTCCCATGAAAAAGCATTTTTAGTAACAGGAAATATAAATACAATTTAATTTACTAGGTGGCTCTTTAGTTCAAGTCCCAACTCAGTTTGTTAATCAAGGCATGAAGCCACCCACATGCCTAATTTCAAGTAAATTGAAAAATAAATTTGATTTTCCGAATAGGTCGGTCCTGGTCTTTTCAGGAACCATAGAAACCAACTTAGAAATTTTCAATACGCAGATCACAGTAAACAAACATAAAAACAAACGTTTTTATATATAGGTATTTATAAACAAGGGAAATAATGTTATAATTTCTGCTTTACTCGCAACATTTCGAACAAATCGGATGCGAATCGAAGTAACAGTCATGAGAGTCATTAAACCATAACCTTTAGCACCGATAATTTATTGTGACAACGTCACTTGTCTTCAAAATCACTCACCCTTTCGAAGTATTAATGAAAATTAATAAAATTAATTAATTTTAAAATATTATATATTTTCAAAAAAAAAAAATACTCACTTTCTGTACTAAAAGAGAATCCAAAAACTTTTAAATATTTGCTTTCTTAATTTTTTTATTTCGGAATAATTTCACACCTCACACTATTTCTTCTTTGGTATATAACTGTAATTTGTGTTGTAAATATTAACAATAAAATAAATTATTAGAAAATAAAACAATTACAAAAAAAATGAATAAAAATTAAGAAAAATATTATTTTTAAATGTATATAATATTCACTTTTTTCATCAATTATCTTATAAGTTTTGTATTTGTAAGTATTAATATATGTAATAAATATTTTTATATTGTATTCTATTAATTTTTTATTAAACTGTTGCGCTTTCAAGTATTTATATTTAATTTAATTTTATTGTTTTGCATGATATTTATTAGTTTTTTACTCATGCCCATACATATATATTTTGTAATTTTTATTGTTGGTCTCTGTTTTTTATGCTGCCTTCGATTGTGTTTTTGTAATATTTATGTATTTTTTATTTTTTTTTTTATTACTTTATAGTTTTTGTATGTTCCAAGCGCCACATACATACTGCTCAACCTTTCGTTCATTTTTTTGCAAAATAGATTTTATTGCATTTCAGCGCGTTGAAATTTTGGTGACTTATTTGCATTTATACATATATTATATTTTTTACGGTCGATATATTTAAAATTTTATTGCATTCAAAAATGTTATTGACTTATTAATCACCGCTTGTAATGACTTTTAATTGATCAAAAAAATTGCTATGTTGTTTTTTGTTGCATAAACTGCTGCATATACATATGCACTTATGCATGTATTTTGTGTTTGCTTGCAACGTGGCATTGAAATGATTTTTTATTTTTCTTTTTGTGAATGCAATTTATCATGTAAAATATTATATTTTATCGCTTCAACTTAAATTGTTATTGTTTTTTTATAATTTTTTATTATATACATAATTATTTTAATTACTTTTTTTCTGTATACAGTACTTGAATTGAAAATATTGCTTTTAAAGATATCTTTAATTTTTTTAATTTAGCTCTTCACTAAATCCATTAGACTATGCACTTATATATGTATGTATATATGTATAATATGTTTTAATTTACATAACATATTTTTCTAATAATGAGATTTAAGTGATTTGTGTTTATTTAAATATAATAGAGTATTTAATAAATCTTTAGTATTTTTTGGTGTTTTTTTAGATTTATTTAGCATTTTAAATAGTATTGGAATTGACTTTAGCTTTTGCATAGAAAATTAAGTAATACTTAAATATTTTTAAGTATAGCTATTTAGGTATTAAATTTCGTTTGCATTGACTTGTTGAATTTTTAGCTGTGTGTGAGTTTTATAATTAGACTTTAAATTGCTTTTAGTTTTTAGGATTATTTTTGAAAATTGTTAATAAGTTTTCCTTCTCTTCACAAACTCATTGAATAGCAGTAAACTCTTAAATGACTCATATCCTTCAAGGATTTATAGTAACCGTGTGAGCTTAAAGTTCAAAAGATTCCACTCTTTGCTGGGACGAATAACAATACATCTGTTTATTTTATATTATTTTATACAACAGAGTGCATCAATTTCGTAATTTTTTTGTGTTAGAAACCAATTAGGATACCTTAATTATTTAAAAAAAAATTAAGCCTTAAAATATCTCGTAAAATTTTTAATATAAAATTTTAAATGCACATTAATAATGTTTTTTTCTATGTTTTTTGAAAGCTCGAGAAATAATAGCACTGATCTGCAAAAAATTGTTCTTATTCTTAAAAATTTCTTTCTTCTCCTGATTAATTTTTCTTCTTAAACAGCACGAAAGAGGCCATCGAAAGACTGACTGAGAAAGAAAGGATCTTGTTTACTATTCTGTTAGAATACGACGACACTTTAGGCTTAGAACAGTCTCATGGAAGTGCAGCACTTACAAGAAACGAAATCGTTGCATCAATTTAGAAATAACGAACGCGAATAGATAAAAGAATTGCGGAAATAATTTGCTAAATATATGACTAGAAACTTACAAAGTATGCCCTAACGAAAATGAAACCAAACTACAGGCTGTTAATAGGTTTATTAAGAAGCATTGCCTGTTAGCGTGGCATGCACTCGTATATTCACTCCGTTATGAGCTTAACGCACCAAACGAATGTTTTCCACACCTTTATTGGCATAGACACCGCTTATATCACAATGACTGGGTCAACATTAGCGCCTCAGTACTAGTTTCGCAGTTAGTTGCCAATTGAAGATAATTAGTGGGTGGAGATAATTGATTTTTTCAACGGAGTAGATGGAGGTCTTCCATCGGCGGCTACTGCATCGAATACTTTGAGGAACAAACATGTTATCTCTGGTTCTATCGACTGCAATATGTGCTACTGCCCAGGTTAATCCTGTCTTTCGAAAACTCGTTGAAACTTGACATTACTTTCCAATTGCCTCACCAGTCCAAAGTAGCACATGTAGGCAAAAATAATTCCTCGTTGGATCTCAAAGCTGGCATGGCGTTAATTTTGATTTCAAGATAGACGAAATTATCAACAATCTCAAAGTTAATAAATTTAGACATCGGCCAATTATTATTGTAGTATGACATATTAATAAAATAAATTATCACTTTCGTTGGTACTCTCAAGTGACTTTTAGCTTATTAAATTTGTAGTCCAAAAAAGTTATTACATTATAAGTTTTTCCAGAAGAAGTAATTAATTTCTTTTCTAATATCATCTTTATTATTTTATCTACAATACTATTAACGAATTAAAAAAAGTTAACACTTTTTCTTCGAAAAAATAAATAAATTTTTTGTGAAGTAAATATATTCTCAGAGAATGAGAAAGAAATAGGAAATTAATGATGTCGGTAGGAAAGTCGAAATATAGTTGCAAATATCAACCAAAAAAAAATTGATAATAAAATAATAAACCGAATTTTTAAATAAATTTTACAAAAATTTCGAATGAAATTTTTTCTCAAGATTTTCAATACCTTATATTCGTTAATCAGTATTAACATTAAAAAAAATTAGACGATTGTGGCGTCTTGACTATTTAACTGCTAAGTTTATTCCTTCAATAAGAGAATAATTCTGTTAACTATTTCAATACAAATAGGAAAATTTCATTTATATGCAGTGTGAGTGATTTCTGAGACTAAAAGCCAGAAAATTGCTGAAAATGATCAGGAAATTAAATTCTTAAACACTGAATAGCAAATATTAGCTGAAGTAAAAAATTCCTCGAATTGATAACATTATCAAAATTGTTTATAATATTTATTAATAATTTTAAAAGGTTTAAAATTTTGTGTATTAGAATCAATTTTTCCAATTTATTTGTAAGTTCTGTGAATTTTTATTTCACAGTTTTAAATTAAAAAAATTTAATATTTATTTTATTATTGTGAATGAGTAAATTTGTGCATTTCCATGATTCTTTTGATTCCTTTTTACTTAATTGCTTGCATTGTTCACACCAAGTTGCTGTAATTTTGTTTAAATATATCACTTTAAAAATATTGCTGAGTACTTATAAATTTGTAGTTCATGTGCATGAAGTACAGTGGTGGTATTTATTATTTGGATTCCTTTGGTATATTTACATATTTCCTTTATAACCGCGAAAAAAATTCTATTAATAACCATTATTTTTTTGGATTTACATTAATTGGCTTTTCTATACAAATTTGCAAATTTGACTGTATTGTTTACAACAGCATTCAATAAAGGTTTTTATAAATTTACTAAAATAAGTGGTTATTTATATATTTATTATATAAGTATATTACATATTGTTAAACAGTATCTTTACAGTGGGTTATTTATAGGTTTGAAGAATTTCAGTGAGGTTTTAATATTCAATTATAAATATTTCATGGTCATAGCAAATCGCAGATATATATGTTTTTACATATAGGTTGAATATATCATATATGTTGCATATTTTATTTTATTTGATTTTTGCGGTACATTTTTAAGTTTTAGTCAATTTAATTATTTTCTTTAGGGAACATGGTCTTGTATGTTAATTTTTGTTTTAATATTTTATTATAAGCTTCTTTTCTGATATTTACATAAATAATAATAAAGCTGAACCGCACATAGAAAAGAAATTATCTTAGTGTGATGGAAACTGTCAGAGTGTGCAACGTCTGTGAGAAAAGGTCAAGAAAAGCGCAAAAGTATCTCAAAGTGCGTTGTGAAATTTCTTTTAAAAGTTTAGGTAAAAAGTGGAATCGAAAAAAACAGTTGGCTTTATAACAGGCACCGAAGAAATATGAAGTTTAGCACCGAAAAGTATATTATATTTAACACACATGACTTCATTTATGTACTCAAATTTGAAAAGAAAATAATACTTTGTATGCAACGACCGAAATTGTTCGATCTTTGTTGATCTTAAAAAAAATTTGTTGTTGCTTTAATAAAACTGAACATTGCATATAATTGTTTTATGCTACTAATTGTCCTAACGCCTATATGTATGCTAATGTTTTCGTTATCATCAATTATCATCAACTTGATCTGCGTCCAAGCCATCAAAGGCTATGCTATTATGCATTAAGGCTAATTGCTAACTTCTTAAAACTTTTATTTCATTTTATAATTATTTACTTAAAATATTTATAATTATTATTCTCAATTAATTAATTTATTTTTTTTTTTATTTTCCAATATAATGAAGGCTTGTTTTATGACTTGCTCACTAAACACTTTCGTTTACATATAAACAACGGTTTTTTAATAAATTTATTTTTTTATATTTTCCCCGTTTCTAATTACTTATTAATTGGTGTATTCGCTTTGTATTGCTAATTGAATTTTTACTCTTATTTCGCTGCCCAATTTGCTGTGTATAAGTTATATATTTATACTAATGAACGCATTTATTACATAATTTTATTTTGTGTTTTTTTATTGTAATATATTATTTTTCAACTATTAGCTAACGTTAAAATTGAATTGCAAAATTATTATCTCAAAAATTTTTTTTTAATAAAAATTTGCTTCACCAACCGTTACTTTTAATAATAACTTTCATTTTGAAATTCAATTATTTTACTTTTAAGAAATTAATCAATTTTTTTTTGAGTAAAGTGTTAGCAAAAATGTGCAAAAAAATAGTTTTTACTGAAAGTTGATAATTAATAAAAAAATTTGTTTTTTTTTTGTTTTTAGTATAAAAAATAATTAGAAAAAAGGTAGTGCACTGAAAATTTTTAACTGTTTGTTCCTCATTATTTAATATTGGTAATATAAAACCAGTTTGCTTATTTATGTATATTCTTTAGCAAACATTTGTAATTAGACAATTTTGAAAAAATTTCTATTTCTATTTTATTTTCATTTTACTTTATAAACCTCCCTCAACTGGCTGTGCTGCCATAAAAATTTTCGCCTCATTTCTATTGTTTCACAAATAAATAGTATTTGTTTAAACGTACTGTCCGTGATTTAGGTGTTTTCGTGTATGTTTCTATGAAGTCGTTCGTTTCCTCTTCTTTTTTAACTGTCTTAACCACCACCTAAACTTAACGCCTGAACTATACGTGGATCAGCTTTACTACCCTCACGAAATTCTTCTAATGTCAATTTACCATCATGATTTTTATCCATTTGATCGAAGATTTTATCGACACGTTTCTGCGGCGTATTCTCATCCTCCGATTGCGGTTGTTGACCCTGAATGATTAAAAATAGAGAGGAGAGAAAAGAGAGATTAAATAAATTTATCATTCATTAATTTTATTAATTTTTAGATTATTGGAGCGTTATATCTTAAAGAAACTTTATATCAAGTAAAATTTAATTCTAGTTAAATCTATTGTATTAAGCGAATCAGAGAAATTTAGAAAATTACAATGAGAAATAAAAATTTCGAAGACTTAAGAAGTATATTATGGACTAGCCTATCTATATCCACCAATTTGTAAACTATTTCGCTTATGAATGGAAGCTGATAATATAATTATATTTTGTTTGTTTTTGACGACGAACCCAGTGTTATCCACCTCCCGCCCAACCGAAAGGAGAGCCTGCCTGAAGGACAATGGAAAAATCAAACAGACCGACCGAAAATCAGTGACAGTTCGGACTACCATGAGCTTGAGATCGATTACGGAAGTTAGATTTTCAATTGCCTTTTACACTAAACAGCCACAGATTTGAAGATCAGCTGGTATAAATTATATAGAAAAAGGGAATTACTTAATTATTTGAAGCTCTCAGTAAGTAGGTTTTGATACAGAAAAACGAGTCAGAGCAATATTAAAATCACCACACAAGCCGCTAAAATTGTCGTGCGTTTCAATATTTGTTCTGCCTGAACACAGTGAAAGAGGCACAAAGTGTCATTCGCATGTGGGCGAGATAAAGAGAGAAGACGAATCACATGCAGTTGGACGTAGGGTTAGAGTTTTGGGATCCACCGCAGGAAAAGTAAACTACAATGAAAAATTATATTATACTTCAGAAGAGAGACCCTCCTTTTGCTAAGGATCACCGCAAATATTTTAGAGATCACCATTTGAGAGCATGCAACTGGAATGTCCGGTCCCTTAATTGGAAAGTGTGATGGATGGAACAAGGACAGAAGAAGGCGGGTCCTTGGGAAATTTACTACTGCGGCCATATAAAGGAGCGCAATTTTGGAGAGAGACTCCGTCACCGAGTACTGGCATTCACTCCAGTGGATGAACTTCTCGCCATAATTTGCATCAAAACGAGATTCTTTAACACCATGCTGATTTGCGCCCACGCCCCGACGGAAGAGTAGGATTATTTGACCAAGGATACCTTTTAAGAGCGTCTCGACCACACTTATGAGCACTGCCACCGCCAGGACGTCAAAGTTGTGCTTGGCGACTTCAACGCTAGGGTGGACTAAGCATGTATTTTCGGCACAACTTTTAGAAAATTCAGCATCCACGACGAAACATCCCTAAATGGGCTGAGGCTGATCGACAGTATAAGAACATTAATCGAGCTACTTGGCTGTCCCCAGATCGAAAAACCGACAACTATATCGATCATATTGTGATAGACGGAAAACATGTATCCAGTGGTTTAGGTTAGCTCACATAGACTCGAATTACTATCTTGTCGTAGCGAATATAATCAAGCTGCAATGACAAAAGGCTGTCGAATGATTTTTTACTGGGCTTGTTTACATTTTCTAAGAACAACAAGGGAATTGAGGAACGGCTTCTGGACCTCCTTACCCACCGCCGCTACGGGGGCAGTTGGCTTTCGGCAGTGCCAGAAAGATCTTGAGAAGCTGGCCGTCAAGGGTAATGCTCGAAAATCCTACGAAAAAAATACGGCGACTTACGGAAGGTTTAAAGACCGGAGCATTTCTCCAGCCTGGTGAATGGCAGTGAAAATGAAACACTTGGAGATAGTTAGCCCGTTCTACTACCCGACCATATGAAGGCTCGAATAGCGATTACCCGCCAAAAGAACAAAAAAGCGGCTGGAGCCGACGGCCTACTAGCACAGCTGCTCAAATATGGCGATGCTGACAAGGTGCATAAATCAGTTTTTTTTCAAAATATGGTCGATACTATTCAATAGCCTAACAGACCAAGGCTAACAGACAAAGGCTTAAGCCCATTCAGAGATCAACCAGCTCAATCCCATTTAATTAACTTTAAGCCAGAAGTTATAAAGTTATCTATAACGCAGGCCTCCAAGTTACTCAAAAATACTAGAGAAAAGGGAATACGCACTTTTGGACAATTTTTGCATTGGTCGAAAAAAGTTAAAGGGGTGATGGTCATCTTAATACTTAGTCAGAATTTAATCTATGGTTAAGTGCTAAAAGGTTATTTAATTACGAAGCAAACTTAAGTAAAAAACCTGGTATTTAATGGCATTTAATATTATGAGTTTAGACCCACATAAATATGTTTGCATGCCTTTCAATTTTTCATTTTTTAATTATTAATAATCTTATTTACAGCGAAAATGACATTCCGGTGACTTCCACCCCAACTTACCACCATCTGGTATATGGCGTCCACAATATTGTACATTTCCTCACGTGTTATGTAACCGTCATTGTCGACATCGTACAACCGGAAAGCCCCTGAAAAAACAATGAAATTGTGAAAAAAAATAAATAATATTTATATAAAAGTAGCACAGACAGAAAGAACTGTTGTGTGTGTATAGGTATATAGATACAAATAACATATGAGAAGCGCTCTAAATATTTTATGTATGTCTGCAAATAAATACATATATGGTATATGCTACAAATATATCACATACAAATGTATATATAAACTATGCCGCTAACCAAAGATATATGTTTACATTTAACTCATATTTATTTAAATGAAATATTTATGAAACTGTCATGTATGTAAGTAAGAAAAACTGTTTGCCCTTCCCCACCACCAGCAACGGAGCGAACAAAAATATTGGCATAAATAAATAAATGCAAGCGCCAGTATTTGCAAAATTGTCAACTGTCATTAAGCGGATTAAGTGAGCGCAATCATGTGTAATATATGTATGTACATACAAGTATGTCATATTTTTTAAAGGGATGTGTGTGGGTTTCTGTGTTCACATGAAGTGTGCAAAAAACGCGTGTTGCTGCACAAAAAGTGTTGGCTGTATTTAATTGTTGGCATCAAATGTAATTGTTGTGCCGCGAAAGACAATAATTGTTGAGAAATATTTTTTATAATACAATACACTTTTTACAATTTGTACATACATATACACTAGCCATCATAAATCTACGCTCCTATCAAAATGAAATTTTAGTTTGTTGAAAACTCAAAAACCATTAGCAAAATAATTCTAAGTTTGCATATTTGTTATTGGTCACAGTCTGTCATGCTGCTGGCGCCACAAATCTTTTTACGCAGTCGAGCGTAGCTTTTGATAACGATAATTTTGTCGCGTCAGTCCAATAATGATGTGCGATAAGAAAAGAAATTGACATTGGCGAAAGAAAAATTATTGTAAAACTTCACCAAGAAGGCCAAAACTACCGAAAAATAGGAAAAATTCTGGATAGAGCATGGACATCAGTTCGCACAGTTGTGATAAACTTAAAAGAGATAGGAATTTTAACGTCAAAACCAAGGTGAGACCGATCTTACAAACCAACACACAGGTAAGCACGAAGTGTACTCTCTCTTGTAAAGGCAAATGCCAGGATCACAGCGTACAAAGTAGCCTTAAACGTTCAGCAAATGTTTACGTTATTCTACCGCTCTAAGAATTTTAAAGAAAGCAGGATACCATGGACGTGTCGCTCGAAAGAAATAGTACAAATATTTAATAAATCGACAAAAACGCATAGCCCTCGCAAATATGTACGTAAACATGCCACCAGAAATTCGGAAATAAATTTTATTTGCAGTTGAAAGCAAATTTTGCATCTTCAGCATCAATGGACAGAAAATTGTTTGGAGAAAAACAGGTACAGCGATCAACAAAGAACCACTGTCAAGCATGGTGGTGGAGGAGTAATGATGTGCGGATGTATGGCAACTATGGACCGGTTCGCATATTTAAACATTTTAATATGTAATTTACGAAAGATCGTTGAAAAATTGGGATTAGATAATGAGTATTACTTCCACCAAGACAATGACCCCAAACATACCGCCGAAATTTTCCGCCTCTGGCTCCTTTATATCATCTCTAAACAGCTCCTAACACCAGCACAATCACCTGATTTGTTTCCAATAGAACATCTGCGGGCGTTGTTGGAGCGAAATATAAGGAAACATGACATAACAAGTGAATGAATGTTAAAAGAATTCATCAAGGAAGAATGGGGAAAAATTACATCTGAAGAGACTACAAAGCTTGTTAATGCAAAACCATGCAAAACAGACTGAGAGAAGTCCTCAAATCTCGAGGATACCAAACTCGTTACAGAAGTATTTTATTTTTTACAAACCTTTATAATATATTGATTTTTGAATAGCTTTTCATTTATGAGCGTAGACTTTTGGCGCCTATAACTCTGATTTATATGCCGAAAACCTAATTAATTTTTTTAACATTAAATAGTACCTAGAAAAATGTTAAGTAAAAATGCTCTACTGAAGTATCTAATTAGTTTAAAATAAAAAAGAGAACTTTGAAAAAAATGTTTGGCCTTTTTTTTTGATGTATTTAAAAGAAGTACTTAAGGAGCCTAGACTTATGACGGCTAGTGTATAATTTTTTTCTAGACTGTGTTGTGTGCGTAAAAGTAATTTATAACTTTTTATGGTCAATTTGAAACAAGAAGAATACTCGTAATGACTAATTTAAATATTACGTTGTTCTGCGCAGTAACACTGTTTGTGTATTAAAATTTAAATATTTATACAAATTACATACAGAAGACAGGAGCTCTACAGATTTTTATATGTTTTCTGCATATAAGCGTGGCCTCCGAAGCAAAATAAGCTGAATTTTTCTTATTACTGAACCTACTTCACCATCGCAACCCTAAAATTAAGTATTCAGAAATTTAATTTAAATGTCATAGGACTGCTGGCTCAGTGTTGCTCCATGAAGGCTCAATTCCAGTCAAGCGTCAAAAGAAGCAGTGGCAAATTTACTTTTACAGTAATTGCTCAGATTCAAAATCCTGTTACCTGAGACAGCGATAAGGACACTTAGCCATGTTAGTAGAAGAATCCCAAAAGCATTTCATTTCCATTTCAAATTAAGGAAACTATTCGTAAGCTGCCACTATATTTGCAAAAATGTGACTAGATATAAATCGATAAAATAGTGCGATAGCTTCAGATTTCAGTTGTTAGAGCTATATATGTAGATCCACTCAGGTAGGATAGATTATATTCAAAAACAATTTCTTCGCTTTGCCTTGAGCACTTTACATTGGGACTCTCAATATAATCTTCTTCCTTATTGCAAGTCGTAGAGAAATGAGTGATGCAATTCTCATGGTTAAATAATAATAAAATATCAATGGCGGTCGTTATTATTTGATGTCTGAACAAGACAGCGCTACTTCCCACCCATCCAATCAATCAATGGATTTATTCAGAAAACACTTCGGTGAGCAGATATTTTCACGTTTTGGGCTGGTCGATTAGCCACCACGATCGTGAGATATCATACCGTTAGACTTTTTTTAGCTTTTGATAATAAGCATTCCCCATTAAATTTGAATATTCTGTGATGTTTTTCTTAAAAAAGTAGGGAACATCGAAATGGATCACCCTTTAATTGGCACCTTTTAACCGCTAAATCGACTTACAACCGAGCTCCTCCTGCTTTTTGTTGTTTTTGCGTCTTGATGTTACTCCAACAAATGGAGGGACCTACAGTTTATGCTAAGCCGCCTCCGAACGGCTGATAGTCTTTTTATGAGGAGCCTTTATTTCATGTCAAAAATACACCCGGAGGAGCATGTATGAACCTCGGCTATAGAAACCAACTTGTCGACTCTATTCCTTTTTAAGCGAATGAAACGAAACTAGGTAACAGGGTCAGTGGAGGATTCGACTCAAGGGAAGTTGGTTTGGCAAGCTCTTTTGTCTACCAAATCGTTGTACATTGGACTATTGACTAGGTTTATGGTACTCTCAGTAAATTGGAACTATATCTTTTAGGTTAACCAGTCAGCACTAAGAGCCTTGGAATTTATAGCAATAAAATCGGCTTGATAACTAAGAAGACCTCTCGATATCTCTTATGGATACAGCGTCCGAGATGTTTAACGTGATTATCTGCCGACGTCGACCTAACCTCACGATGTTCAAAAACACAACGGATTAAATCAATGCGTTGATCAGCGCCCCATAATGCAAGCATTATGGTACCAATTGGCAGTGTGGAGTGGACACACTAACTACCTTGGTAGGGTACGAGGCCTGTCTAAGGCCTTTTCCGTACTATGGGTCCGGCACCCGATTGCAATGCAACTCCACATTGAGCTGGCACAAGGTCAGAATTTTTATATATAGTAACAAACTGGTTAATTATATGGGCGTGGGTCTCTCAACATTGCAACTCTACACGTGAAGCAAATAGAAAAATATCAGTGATTGTCATGTGAGAGATACTATTATACATACGTGTATATCGATTAAAATAAAGGAAAAATGTACAATTATTGGTCTCCTTAGGGAACTTACACTATTTGGCGGGCAGAATCTGAGACCAACAAATAATTTCCGCGGTAGTTGTAACTTTCTTTGCTTATGTTACGCACTTTAAAATTAAAACCTAAAAACCCTTGAGCCGGAACCTTTGGAACTTTCGCAAAAGCACAATGATTTGAATAGCAAGTGGGACTATTATGATATTCAGTGATGGCACAGTGGACCAATTTACTAGCCAAAGTGAGCCGATGATGGAAAAGGTTTGAAAACCTGACAAAATTGTTCAAAAAAGCAGTGATGGAGCTCCTTTTTATAACCATTCAAAATGTTGCATGTAGACCAAAGGATAGATAGACTAAAAAATATTATTGGAACTCAATTCACATTTGAGTAAACTTATAAAAAATATATTAATACAAAATTTAAGTTAAGGAAAAGCATTATAGGATCTTATACAAAAAGTTAATTTCCCATAATGAAAATCTGGAACCACTTTCCACCACTTTTTGGCACGTATTGCGTGATATCTCAGCCATTACTTGACGAATGTTGATTTTCAAGTTTTAAAGAGTTTATCCGCATAGACATAGTTTTTCGTGTAACCCTACACACAATCTCAGTAGCCATATTAATATATAATTTTTTGTTCGAAAAATCAGAGTCCACTGCTTTTTGTTCAAGCACCCGTTGGACATATGTACGGCATTGTGAATGTTCAACTGGCTTCAGTTGTAGCGTGGGCTGAAATTTATATGGATTTAGGTGCAAAATATGCCATAAGTGCCATAAAGAAGTCTTAGCTCTTGATGATTGACAAATTCGGGTTTCTGGCTACACATTCGCTTACAGTAGCAATATTTAAGGTGTAACGAGCAAGACGATGATACATAGGCTTTATCTTTCTCCAATTTGTGGCATTATATTTTTTCATTAATTTTTTGATGCTGGTCGGAGCAGGACTCGCAACCTGGCCTTCTAAATAGCATTTGTTATTAGTAGCAAAGTCTGCCTTTTGTAATTCAAATATAATAAGGAAAGTTCATTAATTGTGTTTCAAACTAAAAAAGTTCAGCCTTCACTTAAATGTCAATTTTATAGATGGAGAATAATTGTACCATCATGGGTATATTTCCAGTTTACTGGTGAAGAATTACAATTTCTTCGTCTGGTAATTCTTCGCCGAGCTCCTTCTCTAATTTAACTTGAAAAAAAATTATTTAAAAATTTGATTTTGAAGCAAAACAAATGTTTCACTTTTATTAGTTAATAAACGTCATAAAAACATTGTAAATCACAGTCCTGCACAACACTTACACGTTTCTACTACTAAACAAACGCCGCCTGTCGCTCTCTTCCTAACCAAAAAAAAATTTGCGTCTTAAAATCACCATTAAATATTCTAAGGAAGCCAATAAAGAGGCGGCAATAAAAAAATCCATCGGCTCACTAACTCAAGTAGTCAAAAATTATGCAAAAATTCGAGAACAATAAATCACACAACAAAAAATAGAAAGAAAATAAAAAATACCAAAATTGTGGGCATAAAAATTTCAAAGAATTCAAACTGAATAAAAAACGATAAATTATCAATTGGGCATGGCGTAGCTACGAGTCTAGGAAGGAGTGTATGCTGAAAAATAATAAATAAATAAAAAAGGTGATTTAGCAAAAAAACACAAAATAAAAGTAAATATAAAAGCTAAATTGGCATGATTATTATACCTGCTAGCAATATATAAAAACCTACATACATACATATGTACATTTCTAAGTGTATACATTCCACACAAATTGTGCAAGCATAAACAAGTGAATTCATAAATTCTCCACTCCCACCGGCAAGTGTTTATATGTATGTCTGTACAGTCATTATTCACTGCCAATACTTTCAATAATATTTATGTGTAATCGATAGCAAGTAATAAGAGATGCGCCAAAACACAATACAAATAAAACAACAATAATCGTGCAATACCAATAGACTTACATTGTAATTTTTCATCCAAGTTTCCCTTCGATGTCACGGATAGGGCGCGTATGAATTCCTCAAATTCTATTGAGCCATCCTGTGCGTATTTATTGCGTTTGTACATATGTGTGTGTGTGTGCGTACAGCAGTAATTTACGCAGATTTTCATACAGGCAGTCCAAATATGTACAGCAACGATGACCATACATAAACAAATGTATAGACAGAAAGAATAGATACAAGAGCGGGTGTGGAAAATGAAGAAAAATGTATTATATTTATATGTATATATGTTTGTATTAATGAAAAATAATGTATAATATTTTATGATATGCCAACGCGTGGCATAATGGGACTGAAACTGGTTGGCAACCCATACATACACGCACACAGCATACCGTTCATTGCCGTAGTAGCAAATACAATCTGATAAAAAAACACGAACATAATTCATATGCACTCACACTCAGTAGCACACGCAAAGCTTTCCATATAGTTTTTATTTATAGAATACATACATATATATGCTCATATTTACAGGCACATATGTATATACAACAATATGCATATTTAAGGGGTGGTTCTACTTAAGGCAATTTTAAGAAAATAAGCTTCTTTAAAAACTTTCAGTATTGTCTTCTAAGCAAATCAATTTATTTAATGAAAGTAAAAATTTGGTAATATTGCTCGACATATTTCGGCATATTCTTCTTTACAGCCAAGTTAAAAACAGTGCGCCAATCTTTCCTTCCTTTTGCTGCATGACGCCAATTAGAAATATCAAGGGTAACCAGATTCTTCTCCACCTGATCTTTTCGTCATAGTGGTAATTGAACTACACGAAATTCTACTCAACTACTAGAAATTTGAAAAAAAATCTTGCCGTTGTTTGTGTTAACCAAATTCCAAAAAGTGCATTGAAGTGACCATCAGAATTCTTTGGAAATTCACCTTAAATCCATCGGAAAGAAAAGTTAAAAGTTGAGCCCGAAAACTTAATTATTACTGAGTAAATCACTAAGAAAATAAATTAGCGTAATAATTAATAAAACTGTACAACACCAGATTACATGCCTGATATTGGCTCAATAGTTCACTCGGCTGTTGAGGAGAGATCCGCTGGTTTGATGCTTGCCAGAAGTAGTATGAAGAGGAGATGTGGTGGTCTGTCACTTCTACTAGTTTCCATATCTCTTTGTTGTGTAACAAAAATTTAATTCATACAAACAAAAAAAGCCTTTCACTCAACAGTTTATAATAAAAAAAAATATTTTTATATATATTTTTTTTTTAAATACCGAAATACGCCTTGCGTAGTGCTCTAAGGAGTTTTGTTAATTTTCAAATAACTCTAAAGGTATTTTTCGACTGTTTTTGAATTAATATATTTCAAAGGAAAACAAAAATAAAAAGATATTAATTTTTTTGGAAAATTCTGACGTCACTAACACCCTTAGCAAAGACATTTAAAAAACATGTGTATAAACTTTTAACTCTAAATTTCGCAATGAAATCCTCTCGTTTACTGTAATAAACTTGAGTGCTTAGTGAAGCATATTTTAATCGAATATTCCGTCCGTTCTGTTACTAGTACTTAATAGATTTTAAATAATACAGACTTTAAATTTAAAATAATTTAGTAAAAAGTGTAGCAAAGATATTTCTGTTGGAAATTACCGCCAACATAAATTCAATTCAATTATTAAATAAATAAAATGTAAAGCACACAGATGATGGTACAAAAATCTTTAAAGGTGTAAAATATTTCACTCTGTGTTAAGAATAGTTGCCACCTGCTTGCAAAATTTAAAATTTTTTTTTATTCAGTAGTTAATAAATTATAAAAAATCCTATATTTTATTGTACATTATTTTTTATGACTTTTAAAAAATGTTATGAATAATAAGGACTAAAAAGTAATAAAAAAATATTAATAAAAATTAGGCAATACTGAAAGTAAATGATATCCATTCCAAAAATAATTAAGAAAAAAAAATAAATAAATATGCATACGTAAAAGTTGTTTTGATTCGGTATTGTTGGTGTATTTACAGTACAGTACAGTTTAGTATTATGTTATTACTTAACATTTTGGTACTCATTTTCTATGGTTGTAGTTTCAGACATCGGAGATTATCTAATTTTCTCTTCGGAGTTATAAATTAAATCATACACAGTTTTACTTATTAGTTTCCTACGATCTAAGAATTTCATTGTCCCACAAATAGTTTTTTGAAGAGTCTTAAACTAAGTTTATTCAAGTTGCAATATACTTGTATATTATCCGTTCATTTTGCTTGTGATTTTTGAGCAAAATAATTATATTTGGTTGGTTGATTGGTTCAATCGAGGAGCAGGTTAAGGACCTGACAGCATAAGCCGCATCTAAGCCCTTGAGTAATTTTATTTTGCTCCCTTGCTTATCCCATTTATGCATGTTCTAACTCGATTTAATAAACTATTTCAATTTCTCCCATTTATACCTAGCCATCTCCATAAGGCTGGTCAAAGCATCATGCAAGATTTGACGTCTCAATCGGCTGAAGGCCGGACACTCGCAAAGGGAATACTGCAATATTTGACCCTCCTCTGTATGTGCTACAAACCCTGCCGATTCTTCCTTACCTCGTTTGCGAGATTATACCTAAGGAGTGGATGCGTCATCAATACACCCACAACAATACTAAGTTATTTTTTTGCCTAGTTCAAGTAACAGTTTGAACTGCTTACAATCCCCACTGCCATACAATACTTTATCTGTAAGTCCTACGATGGAAGTGTTCTCCATGGTTCATTGCTTTGGACAATATTTCATGGCACTTTGAGGCATTCGCTGGCGATAGCTTCATCAGTGGCTATAGCGCAAGCGAGCTCGTCCACTTTGTCACTGCCTTCTACATTAGTGCTTAGAAGGTCCAGGAAATGGACAGTTTCGACAGCTTCGGAAGATGGAAGGAAATGGGTGTAAGATGAATTATTTTTAGGGGTAATGCAAAAAATGGATTAGTGTTGGATATAAGTTGGGTAAAGTAAAGTCTGGATAAATAAGAGTTAAATCGATAAGAGTACCTAGATTTTGATTATGCCAGTATGCTCTGGTATCTCAGGGAAGTTGTCGATAAATGTTTGTTAGAATGTTTCCGAATTTTAATAGAAAACATTCTTCGAAACCCCTTGTTTCATTTTACAGAGTTTTAATATTTAAACTCGAAACTCTACCCATGACTATGGTTCATGGTCAACCCGGGCGATAATGATAAATTTCCACTATCCGATATTAGCACTTATTGGTCGACGGTGTGACGGTGCTTTTGATAGATCCAGCACTAGCGGGACATTCAGGCGCACAAAGGGTTTTGGATGAGACCATAGACTATCTGGATGTTTATTGCATTAAGTGCGTTGTGGTACTGTGCACTTTAGCTGGTTTGTGCCTTAAATGTCTTCGCTATTGGGGTAAGGAAATATATCTACTCCTAAGGCTCTCCTCTGTTCGATGGTTTACCCGTTTTAGCAACGATACCACTCTACCCATTTAAATATCAAATATTCTTAAAATAGGCAAAGACAAGTTGCGAACCACTACGGGATAATCTGCTCCCGCCGTCTTAGCATCAGCATGCTTATTCCGTCATGACCGATGTATTTGGAGACTTTTGCTTTCCCGATAACACCCTGCCCATCTTCCCTGGAGAAATCTAGCTGGTGTATAACGGCCTGCGCAGACCACTGATTTCATGGGTAATTTCATTCTTAGGTTAAAAGCATATTTTCTCTACTTTTCATATAATTTCAGGAATTACCCTGTATACATACATCATAAACGTGCATTTATACAATATAACTGTAAACCATTCTCCAAACCGCACATATACACATACACAGTTATATAATTAGCTCTGCTGACCGAAATTAATTCATAAATCAACAAAAAGTCCCCAGACACAGTGGCAACAGCGTTCAACAGTAGCAGTAGCAAAGCACACCGGAAAACGAAATAAAGTTGCGTTGAGTCGAGTCAGCAGCAGCTTAACTGAGAGCACTTAACTCAGGTGGTCAAAGAGTTGAAGTATTTTATGTGAGTTTGGAGAGAGTTGCATATTATATAAAGGTATTAGTGTAAGAGGGAGGGATTAAGATAAACTGCTTTCTATCTGTGCAGATAAATGAGTTATGAGTATTAAAGATTTTTATGAACTATTGAAATGTATGCGCAATGCTATCAACTCGTGGAATATACTTGTGTATTTAATATTTATAAAAAAAAAATTATTATAAATTTATTTTAATACATCGAAACAGAGTTAAGAAATTATTTTACAAACCTAGAAACCGTGCGTACTTTGTTTTTTTTTTGTTTGTTTTTTTTTTTTTTTTGTGCAAAATAATATACAATTTCTCTTAATGAAATTTATTTCAAATAATAAAATTTTGAATACTTCATTTCCTCTACATTATCGGAGTACTGCCTCATTTATCATTTTACCTTCCACTATTTATACTCTAATTATATCATCCTCTTTGTGCTACATATATACATTTTCTAATTTTCCCTACTCATCATTTCCAATTTAATTATCATCATTTTGGCTCTTATCCCCAACCATTTGGTTATTTCATCGATAAGTCATTGGCATTTGGCGTTGGTGGTTGATATTTATATATATTATTGTGGTCTGTGGCGTTGATCCCTCAATTGCTATGAAATTAGTTAATTAAATAATTGAAAAGGCCAGTGGAAGACCAAAGCATAGAATGCGATACAAATGGGAAATCTCGAAATTGAAGTAGTAAGCAAAAGGAAAAAGGAATAATGCATTGCCGTGTATGAGGAAATTAATTAATGACAGTATCGATTTAAAGACAGATGATGATGGTTATGTGGTATAAAAGAAAATGAAAAGGCAAGCCCGTAGGGCTTACTATAGCTTAGTATTTATTAAAAGAATATATGTGTGTATGAATGAATGAGAGCTTTTGGTAATATATACGTGCAAAGCTAATAATATGAAGGGTATTAAGAGAAATTTATTTTTAATGGTTATTATTGGCGTGTCTTCCAAACAGAGTGTGAACAGATATGCGGCGCTGTATGGGCGTCATTGATTTCTACTTGCTGGTAAACTAGAGGTAAACAATTATTATTAAAATAATTTCAAAATACGATAATCATATTGTGCTGTAAATTTTTTCGAATCAAAAAAAGTTAAATTAATTTCATGAATTTATAGAAATTGACAAATTTACGAAGTTTTCTTTAGCTTCTAGTTGACGGCGCACTAAAAACTGGGAATTATATACATGAGCTCACAACTCATTGCGTAGTTTTATATTTTTTATATATATTTTTTTTTTTTTTTTGTATACATCCAAACTGCAAAATGGCATTAGCATTAAGCCAACAACAGCAACACACCTACTCTTTCGGAGAATCAAAGAACTGCACATTTTTTATACGCCCTTATGAAGTGGCAAAAAAAGAGGAAGTTAGTAGCTGAAAGCTTAGCATTCATGCATACAATATATATATATATGTACGAGTACAAGCTGAAATTCAGCAACAGCTTGTGTTACAAATCCACTCAAATCATGTACGGTCGCGCGAAGTCAAACTTTTGGCGTTTATTTTGTTATAAGAACATTTATTTCTGTCTGTTCCTTGTCGCCGCGCCTCCAACTACATTCCACACACATGCAAGTTTTCCAAAAAGTCTTTATGTATGCAGAAGTGTAGCTCTGAGCGTGGAGTGCAAAAATTTCATTGCATCAACTTATTTCATTTATCAACATCATTCACTACTTTCATTCTTGTGCAACCACTTTTCACTAACATAAACACTTGTGTATATTAGGGTGGTCCAAACGAAAAAATGGTCAAAAATAAAATAATAAATAATTTAATTTTTTTTACTTTTTTTTAGTGTTATTTACTTTTTAAAATAATAAATGTTGAACTCATTAAGTAATTGTAATTATGGAAAACTGTTCAGCATATTTTAATTGAAATTTCTTAAAAATAATCACAAAGAAATAATAATATTTGTAAAAAGTTGATTTTTTCAATTTTTTTAAGAAAATATACCGCGGTTTTTTTTTTTTTATTTTTACAAAATTATTTTTAAATAAAGAAGGAGAATTTGCTCAACTAACTCTATTTCCGCATTGATGTAGAAAGAAAATATTATAAATTAACAAATCTTTAAAAATGTATAGTTGAAAATCTTAAATAGAGCAGCATTACGATGGAATATTAAAAAAAAATTTAAGTACATTTAAAAAAATTTTCTTCAACGTATTTTTTGTTCATAAAATTGTGCTATTTTTGAAAAAATATTAGATTCTTGGGTTTTGTACCGCGAATTGTGTTAATTAACTCAACTATTCTCCAACATTCTTGGAGTTGGCCACCCTAATTCACATTCCACCATTACCACATACAAACTTGTTGAGAAATATACACTACTACTCTTCTGAAATTTTATACAAAAAACATATACAAATACTTATTTATTTTTATACTCACATTATTCTCGTCGAATACTCGAAACACCAGCGAAGCAAACTTACTGGGATCGCCTTGTGGGAAGAATTGCTTGTAGATTTTTATAAAACCCTATGGTATGCAATTTACATACAGCATATGCATATGCATGTGTATAAGTTTATGCATTTTATGGTGTGTGAAAGTTACAAATGTTTGTGATTTTTCGTTGTTATTTTATTTTATTTTTTTTTTTTTTTTCGGTTTAGTCATTATAGTATTTGTCCACATACGCATTTGTTTATGTCAAACGGTTTGTCGTAGCGCAAAATATTAAATGTTGCGTATACGCCATGGATAACCAAGATGTGTTGGGGAAAAGCGAAAGAGAGAGAGAGAGGGAGAGGAGGCAGATGTTGCGTGTGTAGAAGAAACAACCACAACGAAACGAAATATGACACACAATTAAGGAACACACATATGCATTCGTGTGTGTGTATGTGTGTATGTGTAGGTATATTTTGTATGAAGGGTTGTGCACGCCGCAAAGCACACGGCAAACCAATGACACATGACACCATGAATGGAGTGACAGCGAAACAGCAGACGCATATAGCAGTGACAGTGATTTCGCGATGGCATACAAAGACGTGGCGGCGAGTGAGTGATGGTGGAAATAATGCCAACAATTCGTTTGAAGACGAATGACAAACGTGTAAATTTAATGGTAACAGTTTTCATTGTGTTAATTTTTTGTTGTTGTTGTTTTGTAATTAGTTGTAGTTGCAATAAGATAATTAATTTTTACACATATAATTTTTTTTTTTGTTTAAATATTATAATAATATTGTATATAATTTTATATGATTCCATTTATTTTTTATTTTATTTTATTTTTTTTTTAATTTATCGTTTTTTCATTTATTTATTTTTTTTTCATTTATATATATATTTTTTTATAATTTTAATTTATTTATTATTTTATTTTATTTTATTGTAGTTGTTATTAATTTTTTGTAGTTTTCGGTGTAGTTTTTATAAAAGTTAATTTATTTTTTTTTTTTGTTTGTTATAATTTTTTTTTAATGGTTTTGCAAATATTTTATAATTGTTGTTGCAATATTTAAGATTGTTTTATTTTAGTATTTTTTTTTTTTTGTTTATTTGTTGTTTACATAAAAGTCATTACATTGTTAAATTGAAACGCGTTTGAATGGAATGAAATATGCGTGTAATCGCAAAAGCATTCGTTTGAGTGTATGTGAATGTAACCACGTGTTAGTGCGCACAAAAGCAAACGGTTATTTATATATACGTGCAAATAGTTTGTTACAATCAAACGGCGACAGTAACAACCGCAAGTCGTATCAGTTCGAAAACCATGATGGCAGTAGTTACATGAGTATGACACCAAAACCAACAGCAACAACAATATTTAGAGATAATCAGAAAACCACCAACAGCAACATTCGTATTGTAAGCAGACAGGCAGTCAGTCAACCGCATACATTCATATACGAAACGTGTGCAGTGTCAAATTTATATATGTATATTCAAAGTAGTTGTAACAACAACAAAACCCGCATCATCATTCAACGTCACAGCATATACGTGTACAACAAAACATATTTGAAGTTTGTTCCATTTGAATTGTATTTACACGCGCACACAAGCAGTTGTCAATCAGCCGCATTAGATTATCATTCAGTTTAATTTTCGTTTTCATTTTCCATTTATTACAGTTATTTGTTCAATGGCGCGAAATTTCCATTCAGCGGTTTGTATGTTTTCGATTTTTGTTTTTTAAGATTCGAGTTTATCGGCGTATCGGGGGTGTCGTGGTTGGGTGTTAGCAATTAGCACATTTTACAGTCGCAATTAAGTTATTTATTTATTACAAATTGATTGTGGATTGTTTTTGTTTCAAATATTTCATATTTAATTTGTGGAAAGAGAAGAGAAAATTTGAAATAGTAAATTAGAGAATTGTTTGAGAAGAAACATATACAAATAGAGATATTTATATAATTTATACATACATACTCGTGTATAAAAATGTATTTCTATGAACCGCTACGTATATAACTTATTTCACACAGCGTATTCTGAATATTGTGAAGTAAAATATGTTTTAGGAATAACGTTTTTCTTTCATTCAATGATTTTTACAATTAATGAAAAGGAAAATAGTTGCTTACGTTGTACAAAAAAATATTAAATATATTAAGCTAAAAAGGCATTATATTATAGTACATTTTTTTGTATTTTTTACTGTAGTCAATTTATATATATCGATAATATATCGATGATATATGTATGTATATCACACAAAACCTTTTTATTTACATTAAAAAAGTTATAACTCAAAAATTTTCAAAGCTATTGCGTCAATATTACAAGTTTTAAAAATCCTGTGAATTTTTCAAATAATCAAAATGATTATAGTTTAAATTGTTCATTTGCAGTAATATCCAAAAAAAAATTAGAGTGTAAAGCAAGTAAAAAATTCAAATTATTGTAATTAGCTCCGATTCACTTACCTGCTCTGTGAGTAAACCATTGGGACAGTCTTTCAGAAATCCTTTGTGCCTATTTTTTAAGGAGGGTACAAATTTAGTATAGTTAAGGCGATTTTGGAAGGCTAAAAACTCACCATTGTCGGATTTCTTTTTCTGTAACTGAAAATAAAAGGAAATAATTTAAATTAATATACACTTTTATATAAATATCTATAAATATAAATATGGAAAAATATTCGGCTAAGAAAAACGCATTAAAGAGAATACAATATGTAGAATATACTGATAATAAAATTGTTTTAGATAAGTGATGTTGGGATGCACTTGAGGTGGGGCAGTGGCAGAGAAAGTGCTCCACCGACTTTTCCTCGCCTATGCCTCAGCAGTCGCGACAGAAAACAATGTCTGGTAATTATGACGTTAGTTATACTCGTAGAGGTTCCGTTAAGAAGGAGTTGAGACTTAGTTCTTTTTGTATCTGCCTAGTCACATTGTATCTGGCTTTACTCTGCCATCTGCTTTTGACTTTTCACATGAATGCTGATCTTAGCAGGTATTTTATAGAACAAAGACGTATGATCTCATCAAGTGAAAAGTGTACCGTTGTAAAAATTGCACCCTTTCTAGCTAGCTCGTCCGAATGTCCGAAGACCCATACCACGGTCCTTTTACTAATAGTAGAGAGTTTGTTTAAGATTTTCCTAAATCTTATTCTCATCTTTAAGGTAGAG
This sequence comes from Ceratitis rosa, assembly GCA_037013455.1. NCBI lineage: Eukaryota > Metazoa > Arthropoda > Insecta > Diptera > Tephritidae > Ceratitis > Ceratitis rosa. Next base: position 9,096,018 of record JAWMAG010000054.1, read on the forward strand.
TGTTTATGAAGAAGAAGTTTAATGGTGACATGATGCGGCTTCCATTACCGCAGCTAATTTAGCCTGAAAGACGCTGCAATGGTTTAGAAGTCTATGGCTCATGTCGATTACAAGTGGTTTCTAGTGAACTCAGAAGAACACCCCGCCATCGAGTTTTGAGCCATCAGTGAAGATGCCTACAGGTCATAGATCCAAAATTGACTGGTCATTGCAATTGACTAATTCTTTAGATGATTTAAAGTATTTCGATATCATTACACTTTTATCAGTACAACTCTAAACAAAAATTAATTCACTATTACAAGATTCCTTCACGAATTTCAATAAAGTGCTTTGCTTTTCTTAAGGCCAGGTTCCACTAAAAAATTTTCAAAAGATCGAAATTTTTTCTTCTTCTAAATTGCTAGAAAATACGCCTTAAAATAATACAAAAGTCCGCAAAACCAAGAAGTAAGTATAGAAGAGGGGAGAGTGGAGAGCGGAGCGCGCTAAGCGATAAATCCGGCCGAACACTTTAAATGCTTTTTTCTCGAAACCATTTTTTTTTTTATTGGGAACTCGTTGAACTCGTTTAGAACTCGTTGAACTTATCAACATGAACTAAACGGCATTTTACTCCTAAAATGTCTCTCTATGATCGGTACTACAACAAAAAATATTCAAAATTTATAAACAATTAAAATTGAAAAAAGGTAAAAAAAATTAAAAGGTCAGCAATTTTTTTTTGGTGAATATGTTTTATTGTAGTTCCGGCCATAGCCAATGTGTTAGAGACTTAGAAACCGTGTTGATTTTTGCTTTGAGATGGTCAGCAGAAATTTTAACAGCCAACATTTAAAAAAAATTTCAATAAATATTTTTATACGTCCATTATATGCAAAAACTTTGATCTATAAATATTTTTTAATTTTATTTAAAAAAATAAAATTTGTTTAGTAAAGTACTTTTTTTTTGACGTTTTTAAGAAAATGTCTAACTCATTTTATAATTCAATACATTTTTTAGTTTTTATCTTTTGGTGCATTGTTGCCTTATTTTGTCTTTCTTCTACTGTGAGATTTTTTCTTTCAACACTTAATTAAAAACAAAGAAATACTTTATAATAATGAATAAAAAAAATAACAGAAAATAAATTTAAAATATTTTAGAAATTTCATACACAGTTATATTAATATACACAAAATTTAAAAGCTTCCATTCAACGAAATCTTCTAACGAATTCTTGTCAAGTTAATCGAAATTATTTCCAGTAGAATGTTCACACAGTTCATTTGTCTGTTGACTAGTCACTGTTCATTGAACATTTCGTATAATAAAAATAATATTAACACAAACATATTTTACGATTATACTGCATATATGCATACATTCATATATACACGTACGTACATATATACATTAACGAGAACATACATAATTATTTATTATGGATTGTGTAGAAATATTGACTTTGCACTGATTGCACTCCGTTAAAATTGATAAGAAGGAAATGAATAGCTGTGAACGTGTGAACGTGTGCAAAATAAACACATATATAAATATGTATGAATAACAATATGCAGTTATGTATGAGTTAAAAAGCAGCTAGAGAAAGTTCAATAACACAAACTAAATAGAGCAAATTGCAACTGAGCAACCACACCAACAATTTCAGCGATATGTATGTCGGCGTAGAGAAACTTGGAAAGCAATTCACTCAGCGACAAATACCCAATGGCAGTCAACGCAATCACAATCACAATCACACAATCAACAATGGGTCATACCAACATTAACAAAATAATATTATTGTTACAGTATAAACTGAAATGCCATTGTAAAGAGTTGAGAGGGAAGTCAGAGAGGAGCGGCCAAGTAAGGAGTATTCTCGTATATATATGTAGCAATGGCTAGCATACCGATTGACTGCCTCACTAAAGCGTCTACATCAACGCAATCAACGACAACAAATACGCCGCAGTCGCTTTGAGGCAACCGACCAACCAACCAGCCAACCAATCAACCAAATAACCAATTCATCAAATAGTCCGACTGGTAAGCATTAAAGCAGTGAGTCAGTTGTTGAATAAGTGCACGTAAGTCATTCCATGAGTTAGTCTGGTATGCAGTTTGACAGCCAGTGGGCGAATGTGACAATTGGTTAGCGAAACGAGTAACCGCTCGGCTTGAGTTGGTTTGAGTTGACTTGTAAGGAAATCATTCGAGCGAAAGCATATAACAATCAATGGCAACACCATCAACATTTTATAAAATAGCAACAGTTCCAAGAAAAATAGGTATTTACGGAAAAAATAGGAGAAAAGGAAAGTGTGATAACTAAAAAAAAACTATTAATTTAACGCTTGTAAAGCTTTCCTCTCTAGTTTTTCCACTGATCAAATGGTGAGGAACAAACAAAAATGAGTTTCTGTAAATTACTCCCAATCTAACCTGCTTCGAAAAATTATAATTTTAGTATATGAGAGCAAATAACAATACACTTCGTTTTAGCACGAAATTACATAATTTAATATTAAACATATATAAAACCATATACGTAGTAAAACAGTGTTATCTGAATGTAAAAAATCTACATACAGACACTTTTCCTAGACATCTAGAGAAATTAAAGAGATATTAAAGTAAATGTTTTGTAAAGTGTCTTACCCATTTTAGAATTATTAAAATTGTCCACGAGTGTGGCGATTGGTTAAAGGAAACCGTACTGACACAGCAGTGGCTTTGAAGTAGAAATTAGTGTCTGTAGCCATCCTTCTCTTATTCCTAGCTGCTATGTGTGCTATACTAAAGAAGTGTGTATACCTAAATTGGCCATTTCTAATGAGGTAGCAGATAGTAAGTATAAAATGGCAAGATTGAGGTTTCACGATATAAAAACTATGGAAAGTGATCAACAAAGACAAAAAGTAGGCTATGATATTAGTCTTATTATCAGTGGGAGATTGATCTTCTACTTTCGGCGGACAACGAGAGACTTAGATATGAATACAACCTGTCAAAGGAGAGACGATTGGTCTTGGGAGAAGAACAGCTGAATTTTAGCTGTACTGACATAAAGTTTTCAAATCGGATAGATGAAGAAATACCGGCAAAAGACAACTTCCACAACGAACTGAACATTTGAAACAGCAAAATCACCAAAACACAGAGACGAAAAACATATACTTTCAGAGCTGAGGAAACGACCAATAGGAGTGCCAGCATACTACACTAAATTGTTACACATCGCAATGATAGTTTTGCCCTTTGCAAGCACGCCTATATCTATATCTTTTACAGTACTTGCTAGCTAAAAGTACTTATACAATACACGGTAATATCGGAGAATGTGCCATACCTACTACAGATACAGAATTCTCAATTACTGCAAAAGGGTGAGGGCAAAGCTGAATAAAGTTAGGTTAACTTTGCTTACCGACAAAGGGACTCCCCAAGAGATCGTACTGTCACTGCTTCTTTGATTACTCGTAGCAAACGAACTTCTGAATAAACTTGAATAGGAAGCACCCAACCAATTTTCTATACAAAAGACAGAGCTGCATCAGATGCAGGCAGAAAAAAACCGACTTCAGAATGCTCTTGAGCTTCGGGAAATATTTATAAACACCCTTAATAACTAAGTTCTCTTTATAAGATTTTTCATGCCGTCATATTATCGTAAGAACACCTACTGAAAATTTAAAATAAATTGAAAAAAATGGGCGTTCATGTTAAACTGAAAGTGCTCTCTTAAACTCAAAACCGCTAAATAGGTATCAGTAAAATTCAAGCGGCTTCCGGAAGACATAAAAATCTAGTTCTGATCGAAGGATCTTCCTTACTATCGATGTATTTTAAGCGAGATAGAAGATTTTCACATAATTTCCCATTAAAAACACATGGTTTTGACCGATTTATTCTACGTGAATCGCTGAGGAGTTAATATAGCCACTGAGGTTGAAACATGATGTAAAGATGTCATATTAATATTGTTATAAAATAAAATAATATAATACTAAACAATATATTTATTAACCGTTGGCGTTAAAAATAAAGGGCTCCTCGTAAAAAAAACCATCAGCCGTTCGGAGGCGGCTTAAACTGTAGGTCCTTCCATTTGTTGGAAAAACATCAAGACGCAAAACCACAAATTGGAGGAGGAGCTCGGCTGAAAATCGCTTCAGCGGTTACAAAGTGCCAATTATATATATATATTATATGTTGGCCTTAAAAAAAACTTCAGAACAGCATTGATAATTTAAATATGAATGAAAAGTTAATATGTATAGCTCCTTCAGTTTAATTCAGAAGCTTTATTTTAGAAATAAACGTTCCCAAACTTTTTTTTTATGAATTGCAAATATTCCACAAAAGTACATATATATGATAATGTCTTTCCCTTCTTAATAAGAGGAATTACGCCAGAAATAGTTTTCCAAATTAAGTGGACTTCCCTCCAGAAAACATAGGTATGTGGTTAAGTTTGATGTTAAAATGCCTGAAAATATTGAAAATGATAGAGAAAAAGTCACAACCAAAAAAAATGAATTTAATTAAAATCATAGATCTTTCATTTTTTGCAGAAAAATACAGCTCAGAAAACAATTTTTAAATCAAAAAATTATTAATATCTTTGAAGAAATTTTTCAAACTGAAATTGGAGTGAATATTTCTCATAAAAATTATTAAATAATATTTATATTCTATAAGCGAAGATTTGAAAACTGAAAAGTAAAAAACTATTACTGATCAAAAAAGGACAACTTTTACAGTTTTCAATAAAAATATAATAACATAATAAAAATGAAAAATTAATAATCAATGAGGGTTTAAGCTAGTGAAATTCAAAATAAATATGATTCCGGGTCAAATATAAAAAACAAAATATATTTAACGAAAATTCTACGAAACAAATGTCAAGAAAAGTTGTTGTTTACCTTTTTGTTATGAATGAATTTGTAAAGTCAAGCAGAGTTGAAGCTCTTTCAACAAATATTTCTACCTATTGTTGTTAAATTTTATTTTATTGTTTTTTTTTTTTTTTTGCCTTCAATGATTCTTTATTCACTCACACAAAATATGAAATTTATTGCCTTTCAGCAACGTTATTTTATTTTAGTTTGCAATATTTTTATTATTTTGCTTTTTTTCTGTTTTTATTTTTGTTTAATATTTTTGATTTATTTTTATATTGTAAACATTAGAGCAATTGTCCTGAGAATAAGTAAAAGCTGCACATGCCAACCCCAGTGGTATATGCATAAGACACAACATCATGACTTGACTGGACAAACAAAAGAATTTTGATTCTACCGCTGCAGCCGTTCTTTACATGGCCTGCTGGTACAAGCCGCAGTTTAAGTATGCATGCTTTTTTCAGCAATAGGGAGTAGCAGAGAAGAAAAGAATATGTAGCTGAGCCACCCGACTGTATGCATGTTAAAGGCAGAACGTCAAGGTAAGCGCACACATTGGCAGGTTATATTTGTTGTTTTATATTTAGAATTTGCACACATTTACAGTGACTACATATTTAACTGTGCATATATTTATATAAATATATGTGTACTCATGCACTTTTTCCTACTAGCTGCTTGTGGCATGCATATGCATACGTTATTTGTGGCACTTGCATTTGGCGCCCCACATGTTTCCACTCAAATATGCACACTTAACGACTGACGCAAACACACATACATACATTCTGCTGCATTTGGCACAGTGCTGGCTGTGACATCAGTAGATATGCTGCTTACTGTTGTTGTCACTGTTGCTGCTGCGAATGATGATTTGATTTTCAGTCACTTGCATGCAGAGATATGCAAGACAATCTACACAGAAAAAAAGTGTGGGCAAAATAAATAACAATAAAAAAGCCAGTACCACCAACAACTGCTAACCTCATTGAATATTAAATTTGTGCAAGAGTACTTATTTGTTATTTGTTTGAGCTCAGCGACAACAACACTTACACTCATCTAACTTGTTGCTTTGTGGCATGAAAAATGCATGGAATCTATTAAAGTTTAAAAATTTGTTGAAATATAACTGAATATTAAAATTTGCGTTGCTCATATTTACAAGCAATCACACTGTTTGTCGTTTCTATTTGTTATTTACACATGCATGTGTGTGTGTGTGTAATTGTATTTGCATTGTCTTTCCATTTTATCAGGATTTATTGTCTAAGTAAAATGAGATGACAATTTGAATGCAAATAAATTTCCATAGCAGAAACTTGTTGAATATACACAGAAGCTTACATACATACATACATACATTAATACAGAGAGTCATACATTTGCTTTAGCATAAATGTTGATTATTTATGAAAATGTCAAATGAATTTGTGTTGATTAAAAAGTTACTCATACGCAGTGGCAGCCAAAAAGAAGAGACGCAGAACATAGAAAATAAATTAAAATAAATAAAGTCATTTGCTTTCACAAAATACATTTTTCATTTTCTTATTTTATCTTACATAAATTAACAAAGGAATTGTAAATTTTGATATATTAAAAGAGATAAAACATTTTTGCATTTGGCTATGGCTTTTATATGAACAAAAAATGAAATGAAAATACAAATAACGATATAAGCTAAATAATTCATTCTTTTACGTATATTAAAACATGAAAATATTATATAATAAAATAAGATTATACAACGTAACTTTGTATATATTATCTTAATTTCTTTACTTTTTATTTTAAAACTTCTATATTAATACAAAAAGGGAAAACCAATTTAACTGAAACTGCCCTAATTGCTTAAAAAAGCTATAAGGTATCCCAAAAGATGAATGATATCTTTGTTATATCATGTTTAACTATTTCAGTTGTGTATCTCAAAACATAAGTTCTAGTAAGTGATTGTACTTCATTTAAATTAGACCAATTTGTGAAAAAGATTTAAGCTAAAATAAAATTATAGGTACTAAAAAACTAAATATCACAAAATAGAATCCAATATTATTATAAAAAAAACTAAAAAAAAATTTAATTAGACTAAATGAATTTAGAAAAGAATTAAGATAAATAAAATAAAATTGCAGTAAGTTAAATAAAGAATTAAAAAATAAATAAAAAACAAGATTATATAAAATGAATGGCAAACTAATGTAAAAAAGTAAAGTAAAGTAAAACAAAATAAAATAAAACAACATACAATACAAAAAAAAATATAAAAAATGAAAGCATTATAAAAAAAACATAAAATTAACTAAATTCTATTAAAATGAATTTAAATAAAATTGAAAAAAATTAACAGAATATAAAATAAAACGAAAATAATGATATAAAATGAATTTAAATAATTTAATTATTCGAACTTAACAAAATTCCAAAAAGAAGTAAGTGAAATAAAACATAACAACATGAAATGGCTTAAAATAAAATAAAATTATATTGAATTAAAATAAATAAAATTCAAATAAATAAAACATAATAAAATTAAACAAAATTAAATACTAAAAAAAATTTAACGATCCAAAAACTAAAAGAAGAAGTAATAACTTTCTTCTATGGATTTAATATGTAAATGTTTAAACTGGTGTAATAATTTGGTCTGCACCGAAAATAATTTAATTAATTTATTGAAAACATATTTATTAATTATGTGAAGCATTAAGTACGGTGTCAACACCGCTCGATGTGACACTTCCCCAGAAAATGTCAAATGGCTCACGAAGGTTGGTCATTTCCCCGAGAGTTCTTTTAAGACTTAAAGCTTAGAATATTTATATGTGGGATATGTAGCAGAATATAACTACACCGAAAGTTCTGAAAAGAGCTCAAATACTGATTGGCTTTACGCACATAAAACATTGAAAAATTTCAAATAGATCTATGTTCTCTTTGCATTTGTTTTTGATAATAGCTTTGGTAACCAAACTACAGGTTTTCCCTTTAAATTAAGACAATTCAAGAAAGGCCAGTACAGCCAGTTTTTATTGCATCAGGACAAAAGAAAATGATTTGGAAAGTCGGACTATGTGATAAAGGCATATGCGTAATAATTAAATAACAATATTATATAATGTTTAATAAAATAAAACTAAATGATGTATAATAAAAATCTATCGCAAGGCTCCATACCTCTAAAAAATAAATCAATCAGCAGATTTTTATAAAGACAAGAAAATTTTGCTCGTCTTAGAAAATTAGTATCTAGGTATCCCTTCAACAATTGTGCTACAGATAAATCAATGAATAAAAGCTCGCCTGTGTAAGACAACCGTTCATTTTGGGCTGTATGAATTGCTGTCTTTAAAACTATTTCATTCTTTTCTTGGTGTGAAGATGAAGAAAAATGTCATCTCGTTCGTTGTTATTCCGTATGAGTTTCATTTTAATTTTCTTATCGTTTTTTAGATGAATGTATTTATAACGATGGTCCTACACAGTGAAGGGTAACTTCAATCAACTGATTTACTTATCTTGAAATTTGACTAATTACCCAGTGGAATGACACCAAAGCATCCATAACCCCACACCATTCTTTGATTTTCTCTTTAACGCTCTGCGTCAACTAAGTAGCGCTTTCTTCGCGCTAGTCAACTGAAATCGAAATCTCTTTTTCGGTGGAACGTTGAGTTTCAACATCTGAGTGGCTCATCAAGCTCATACCCTTGAATAAAAAATTTAAAAATATGTCCAAAGTAATATCAGGGCTCATTACGCTTTGGGTTGTTTGTGATTTCAGCCATTTGAGAGAGAACTCTCCACTTTGAAAATTCCCACATCAATTAAACACAGGCATTTTCCTCACACGGCACGAAATGTTAACCCCCTCATGAAAAACCGTCAACCGTTCGGAGGTGGCTTTGAATAAATTATAGGTACCTCCATTTGTTAAAAAAAACATCAAGACGCAAAACCACAAATTGGAGGAGGAGCTGGGCCGAAAATTGCTTCAACGGTTACAATGCGCCAAATATTTATATATGTATTTTTTTTTTCATCACACATTATTATATATGAGTATACATGAAAGTAAGCAGAATCAATTAATTGTTTATATTTAATATTACATTTTTATTAATGACCATGGCTGTCGTGACCTCTCTTCAAATCTTACGTATACGCACTGACAGGCCACTCGTAGTTATCAGTGTATGTACAAAAATATAATCACCTATGTATAAAGTTGTGTATATTTGTAAAGATATTTATATAGGAATATGTGTATATTTACAACTTAAAAAACAATGGCATGACAGCAAATATTTTTCCTTTAAGCATATAGACTTCCCTGCTTCATAATTGATTTCATTAATTACATGCCACAGTGTACACGTATGTGTGTGTGTTAATATGCATGTTTTGTGTATGTGTGTGCATGTGTGTTTGTTAAAGGATATTTCACGAAAAGCCACAATGCGGTTAGGGAGAACTGATAGCGATTGATGACTTTGTGGCTTGCAATTACAGCGATGTAACAACGCGCCATAAGTGATATGCCATGCAAACAGCGTGAGATGCATGTGTACAAATGCATGGACTTCCACATTTCGTAGAGTATGCATGTATATATCGCAATATAGACAAAATAGAGTGCAGCAGTAGACAATTTTTATTAGGGGGAAAAGTTATCATAATTTTTAGAATATTTTAGTAGCAAATTTTTCATTAAATTTTCATTCTAATAATATTTGAAATATTAAGAGCACCAATTAATTCGGTCCGTTCACTAAAGATGACTCCACGTGCATGTTGTGGTCGATCTTGGAAGCATTTACCTATTTCACTGGAAAGATTTCACATGTATCAACAATAATTAGTATGCATAAGCGAAGAGCATTGGCATAAAGTATCGATTTTCTATTTTAATTAGAAGACAAGTGCAGCTGAAGCTTATCGAATGCTTGTGGAAGTTTATGGTGAATCTGCGCCGACCGGTAAGTCATGGTTTGCTTCAAAGGTGGTGATTTTAATGTTGAAGAGAAGGAGGGTCGTGACGGGTTCCAACGGGTGTACTATTAGCTAGTGTAACCAGGCTGAACTTCTGATATTAAAATAAAATTGATGAGGTTGAGCCGCAGATGCAAAGCGGGCACAAACCGGTTTTATTAGGTGGCTTTGTAGCATTACAACGTTCGGACCTATATGGATGTAACGGTCGAAAACTACCTAGAAACACTTGAATGGGACGTCTTATCTGATCCACAGTAGTCTGCAGACTTACTACTACTGACTTTTTCGACAGATGCAAAGCAATTTGAGGTGTCACCGTTTTGGGCATTTTGAAGAAAATCGAAAAACGGCTCAATGGACTAATTTTCAAGGACTGGAGTTAATTTTTTTTAACACAAAAATCGGACCGAATTAAATCTTATGCGCAATATACAATATAGAAGAGAACATAGTATTAATATATATTTAAATAAATTTTTAAAACTATATACTTTTTAAATGAAAAATTATCTTAAAATATTTTTTTCAACGCCTCTCCCAATGCAATATTTCCATATGAGCCTCTGTTTATTTGTCTCCGCAATAAAGTGCAACTGTGCATGCTCACATATTCATCAACGCCCAACTACAAGTGTTTTCACGCCACTAATAAGTTCACGCCACTATCGCGATTGCATGTAAGATATGTTAAATATTTGAAAATTTATTGATATAAATACATATGTATAAGAGTTACAAATAATATCGCAATAAATCTATTTTTTTTTTTTTAATTTTATTTAAGAAACATTTTATTTGTGAAATTTTATTTGAATTTATATTATTTGTGGTGCCAATATTGAGAAAAATATTTTCCAGCGCCTTCTCACAAAGCTTTGTTATACACACAAATTAATACACACAAACTACCATATTAATACCTGATTATAATAATCCTGCTCCAACACGTTCGCCAATCAATCAAGTGGTAATCTCAACTACATATAGTTACTCTTCAACACTAACTAATTTAATGGTCAAAACTCCATTGAACTTTCATTGTTGGCAACACATGCGGAAGGTAATTGTGTCAATCATTCATACATCATTACACAGCATGTCAAAAGCATAAAGCAAACATTGTGCTACTGGCATGTTGCATGTCAGTTAATGTGGGTATACAATAATACGTATATTGAAATAATGCATATGAATGCATAAGTAGCTCACATTACCCTGTGAGTAACAGGAAATTTATAAAATTTTGAAAGGCTTTGCAATTCTTCATTTTATAGATTTTACGCCAGTAAAGAAGAAGAAGAACAGGAATGGACTTTGCGAATTTTGACCTGAAAAATTTTCCCAAAAAAATTCTCTTAGAGCACGGAGGCAATTTAAATTAAAAGTTTTTCATTTATAAAAGACTTGTAGAAGTTTGCAAAAAACTTCCGTACAAACATCCCTATCGAGATCAATAATCGAGCCAATAATGTATAAATATGAGACCCTGAAGACTACCAAGCAACCATCCCTCCCAAAAAATGTAATTACAAATTGATTAAATAAGATGAAATTTCCTTTATAAATTTCATTGCCGAGTCTGCTGCTAAATTATTTGACATATTTTCCTGCCTCGGTATCGATTCAAATTGCAGCTAAGCAATAGACCTTTTTATGCGAGGTGTGCTCAAAAAGTTAATAATTTAAAATAATTGAAGGCCTCTAAAGAGGGGAAGCTGGTTTAGAATTTTGAAAAAATCGTAAAAATTTGTTTTTGTCTTAAAAGGTGCTTAGGAATGGTATACCAAAAAATGGGTGCCGGAAAAAATGTCTGAATGCCCAAATTTTTCATTCGACGGCACTGCGTTGCAAATATGCCCCGAGCACAATTTACGGGTCCGGCCATTTCAAGGCGTTCATTTAAAATTAATTTACACGATAATTTTTGAATTTGTACCATGAAACCTATTTTTTTAAACCTATTTCACAGATTTTTGATTGATTCCTTTGTTGAGTCAAATAATTTCTTAAAACATGTCCATTTTTTTGCGCTCTAGACCAACTTCCCTCCTTAAAGGCATTTAATCCGTTTTCAATTTGGTTGGCACTTTTTGATCACATAAATCACATCTCATTTTATTGAATGAGGAAATTGATATTCTTCATCAAAAGGCTCAAACAAGATTTTAAAATCATTCTCTCTGTTAATATAGCACAATAGTAGGCAGATAATTCACGTAGGATTGAGATAGGGATAAGTAAATCTCCGAAAGTACTCTATGGTTAAAACTCTTCGTTATGGACTGAAGTTACTTTTAAGCTCAGTTTCTACTTCTTCTAAATGGGGTATTACTGACAACAATCGGGGACTGACGATAAGAGAATGGAGTACTTATCTAATCACTTCTGAGTATAGTTACAGAGGAGGCAGTAGAGCGATAGACCCCTTTACGTTGCTTCTCACACTATCTTGCGGAACTACCTCCAACAAGTGTTAGTAATCTAGTGGGCTAGACAAAACGCGCTCAATATTGGTTCCATATTGAACTAGTAGGTGTAGACGACTACAACTATAAACTAAATAAGTAACTATGAGAATTCACCTGGAAGCAACGCATTACCTCTCAGCAAAGCGCAAATAACAATTTGTCAAAAAGAAAAGTCTACAGCTCATGATCTTACAGTCTAAGCACAGAAAGCTATTGCGTATACATCTAAAAACATATTTATTTGCGCTAACATAAGGTCAAATACAAATATAAATATCAGAATGGTTTTCGGTTAATTTGAAGAGCTTTCAAAATTAAATTCTGATTCTATGTTGGACTTCACAGGTGATCTTATTATTGGTGTTAAAGCTTGCCTTTAAGTTAGTCGAAATTATCTGCGAATTAAAAGTTATGACTGTCAACAGTGAAGAGGGAGCCAAGACGTTGGTGAGCGTATAATATGTTTGATGTCAGGATATATTTAGCCAATGTCTTCATTTATCATAAAACCCATGTGCATCGCTTTCTAATCCAGTCTTTATTCAGTCGAACGTCGACGACATCACTATCATCAGCAGATGCCAGCAATATATTTTCGCAAGCAATTAATTAACGAAATCATACACGAGAAAGTCACCTCCGATTATCGAAGTTCTGTCAATTATAAATAGTACATTTTAGGAGCACCTTAAAAAACATATTAATGATCACCTAAAATTCGAACAAAACAACCGTGGCATCTAATTTTCATTCTTACAATTTGCTAATCAATGATGGTCATAGGAAGCGGTAATCTTTTCTAAAGAAAGAAATAGTAACCAAGTTTTCGGATTCCCCCTTGACTCCAGATTTAGTCCTCGAGAGCGCTGGAAGGTTTTCCATATGAATACCGAAGTTTATAATCTTTTTGAAATTAGCTCTAGAACATAAATCACATTTGCATCCCATTGATGGCGTCCTTGGCGATATATAGTACTGTTTAGTCGGTAATCCACGACAAAAAAGGTGGAAACAATTTCTCTGGCTAGACTGTAGACGTGCCTCTCTAAAGTCAGGAAACAATGAACTTTCCCAAAGACATAATTAGTAATTAAGTTTTCGATTTTCCTCTTGACTACAGATTCAGTCCTCAAACTGGAAAGTTTATCATATGAGAATTAAAAAAGTAACAAAATAAATTGCTCATCGCTACTCTGGCTGAGAAGATAACACTATTGCTTAGGGTCCTTGTCAGAATAACAATGCATTTCAAGTTGTTGGGAAAGACTTAAACTCCCTTAAAGAGATCTTCAATTATTTTCCAATACTCTAAATACCGAAGTTTATAATCTTTTTGAAATAAGCTCTAGAACATATATCACATTTGCATCCCGTTGATGGCGTTCTTGGCGATATATGGTATTGTTGGATGGGTGATCTTTGAACCCCTACATTTAATTGACGCTTTGCAACCGCAACGTTCGGTTGAGCTCCTGCTCCAATTTGTGGTTTGTGTCTTCATGTTTTTCCAACAAATCTAGAAACCTACGGTTTTTCTAAGCCTCATCTCAAGGAACATTTTATTTCATATCAGAAATATACTCGGAGGACTTGATATTCCCTTCCGAGGGGCGATTGCAATGACGTTTCCTATAAATATGGGTATTAGTCCAAATGGAAGTCACAATCCTAACCTCAGCTTGATTACCGCAATTTTCAGAACTTGGGAACGAGCAGCGCAATGTAATGGAGCCAGTTCAGCGTTTCTGTTGCCTAATGGGATTTTAAAAACAAAGAAATCACAGTAATTTTTCACACAAAATATGTATATCACTCATATTACACTTAACGACCAATAATTTATTTTCATGAAATTCACACTCGCCACAGTGACTATCTCAAGTGTAGATAAAATGACTTCACATTAGCTGCACCATTGACCAATTACTGAGTATTTTGAAATTATTTACACGCTGCCCATAGGGACATTTACATTTTTAATGAGCTTTAAGTTATTTTCATTGCAATTCTTTTTTAACCGAATGGTAAATACATGAAAGGTAAAGTAGAAATAAAGATAAAAAGAAACGAAACAGCGATCAGGTAAAATAAGTTATTTATATGTATATGCATATATATATTTGTGTAAGAGTAAAAATTAATTTTCCATTTCCAACGACAGATGCTACCTGTATTGCCGCTCACGACAAGCTATGCTGTGTGCACTTTATTCGAAATGCCACTTAAATGCCGTTTGCATTTTTTAAGCGCCAAAAACAAAAATATCGTATGCAAGGCGTTTAAGGGAAAAGGTGAAGATTGGTGTAGCGGAAAAGCTGTGGCAGGACATCATACAAAGTAAGCTCGAGCTCAAGAGCAAGCACAGTAATCCAGGCAGAGCAGCTGTGCTGCATAAAAATGCGGTAAATATATAAAAAAAAACACTTATTTGTATATATATATGTTTTTTTGTGTATTTTTGTAAATATGTTTCTGTAAGTACGTGACCTGCTGAACCAGCGACTTTGTATAGCACTACACGTAATCGATATTTCCAACGCTGGTTTGGCTGCAAACGCTTTCCTGTGTCCGGCATACTCGAGCTGACTTATTTCTTCACACACTACAGCCAAGCTTCTTTGCCCACTCTCCTTCTCTGGCTGCACTTTTTCCACGCCACAGCGTAAACGTCTGCTAGCGGCGCAATTATCCGTCACGAAAATTGCATTCCCCTACTCAAAAGTCGCCTTGAGGTATGCAGATATTTAATATATTGGTCATGCGGCACGTGCAAGTTGTGCTCTCAGCAGGCGTTGCAAGTAACGTTCTTTCATTTTTAACTGTCCACTTTACGTCGCAGAGATGCTGTCGACTGTTACTGACTGTCCTTGCACCGTAGGTTTAAACGTGATTTTCCACTAAGTAAGCAAGCGGGAGATAGAGTGCTCAGGCATGGAAAGAACCGGCTCACCAACCAACTCACAGCCTACTCGTCACCTTCGTCATCTTGGCCGTTGGCTGTTTTTGTCTACAATTGCCACAATGAAATTCCGAGATTTGCATGTAAACGAATGTATGCGCGTGACTTGAGTACATACATACATATATTATACAATATATAGCGCATAGCTGCAGTAAGTAGGTAACCGCCTACGCTCGCTTTCATTGTTTCCGTTGCGTCGCAATTCAGTTCAAGAGAATGTGCAATTAAGTTGCTTTTACTCACACAGATATTGCTATCACTAGCATATCTTCACAATCACATATCCCTTCCACGCACGCCAAACCACTCATTTACTCGTAGCTCTCTTCTTACTCGCTCTGCCAAGCCATTCCTTACATATTACCAAGCCACTGGCGTTCTTAGTGCACCATTCAGAATTGCAAACGCATTTTCAATTGCATACACTGGTTTGCAATGATTTTTATTTGCATTTGGCATTTATTTTATAAAAGAATACGAAAAACTCTTGTAATTATATTATTATTTTTTTTTTTTGTTCTCGATATTTGTACCTTTGCAATTTCTACTCATCTTAAAATATAAAAATTAATGTTTGATGAAATTTTCAGAGGATGTTTGTTGTGGACCTGAGAAGGTTTAAAAATAAAAAAAAAATCAATCACACACCACATTTTCTACTACTGTGGTAAAAATTTTACTCTATTTACACCAGCGATTAAATGCAAATTAAGATTGCATCAGACTGATCAGCCAGAAATTTAGTTTTCTAAAATCGCCATGCAGACTAATTTTCAGAAGTTAAAATTCAATTTCCATATGTTTCTTATGCTATGTGAGTCTACTTTTGTAATAAAATTACGAAATCTTCCATTTTGGCATGCAAATGTGAAATCAATTAATAGCTTAGTCTGAAGGCATTTCAAGATTGCATTTCCCTTAAATTTTAGTATCATGTGTTACTTAACAAAAATTCTAATTTGAGTGATTGCCTACTGACAAAGAGTTAAAAAAAATTATTTTAGTTATGTCGTCCTCTAAAACTAATTTTCGAAATACTTTCAGGGCTCTAAGTAAAATTTTTGAGACTGATTTAAATTTTGTAAAAAAAGAGGGATACATAGTTTTACATGACTTCGCTTTTAGTCAAATGCCTCAACAATCTGTTTTCATTTATATGGCTGTCGCGACTGGCAAAAATTTTCTATCTAACGGCGGAAATTTCAAAAAAAAAAATTTAAATTGTGTAATCACCAATAACTATAAATAATTCAAGTCATAAGTCATCTGTAGTTAGTTAGGGTACCACTTATATCCAAAGGCTCTCCGCATAAAATAGTCAAAAGTAACCAATTCACAGGTGCGTGGCGCCCAGTTGAAGACACACCATTTTCGATGTGAATCCTCATTATTTTCCAATTTTTTCAAGCCTAAACTAAGCCATCCTGTAAATTTTGTACTTTATTAAAATGAAACTATTGGAAACTTCAGAAATGTTATCGAATATATCAAGACTCAAATAAACAGTAATTCAATCACACTGATTTAATATAAATCTTTTTAATAGACCTTAAGTCGTTAACCTAATGGTTTAAATTTTATTTATTTATTTATTTTGTTTATTTTTTTTTTTGTATTAAAAGCTTCTGATACAAATTCCTTATTTTCCCTCTATACGAGAGGTTTAACAAAAGTTCGGTAAGCTGACCAGAAAAAAAATTCTGATCTGAAAACCATTTACCATTTTGCAGCTACCGTCTGACATCATTACTTTTGCTTAGATTTGACGGCTGGGTTTGCTCCTGTTGGGCTCCATACCATGGACTGATGTTTAGTTTTTAGATCGTACTTATAGAACCAACAATCGTTACCAGTAACGACTTTACTAAAGTTGCTAGACCATTGACCATTTCCGAATTTTTTTTAAGAAAAATTTAGCAAAATGCGCTCGAGCCTCTTTTTTGGCCTCATTTAAAATTCGTAGTACCCATCGAGCAGATTTCTTCGTGTATCCCAGATGATTACATAATATTCGCGATACAGCCATGTCATTCAAGCCCAACTCATTAGCAATCATTTATTTCGACAATCGTTGATCTTTGGCGATTTTGGACTTCATCAGAAGTCGATTGTTCCATTGATTTGCCTTCTATTGGCTTAATTTATATGAGAAAGCATCATGAGATTCCGTTCAGAGTGGCAAATTTGACAAATAAATCCTTCAATTTTTGCAATGGCTAGCTCCACAGCAATCGAAACAGTCCTCATATGACGGTCAGACTAGACGACTTCCATTATTTCACCGAAATTTTCCATATTGTGAAACATTTATGTCAAAATGACCGAAACGAAATCATCTAAACCAAAGTTGTGCATAATTGACACTGTTAAAGCATCAGAGCCATAAATACCATTCACATTTTCAGCTACCTGCCTTGAGTTCTCGCCTTTATTGGCGAAAAATTTGCTTATTTTCTCTTTGCGTGGTGACCATCTTTGACTCAAACACTTATAAAATGCAGGATACAGCTCATCAAAGTCAACTATTATCAAAATTATGAATTACTTATTATTAGATCTAATATAAAAAATGTGGAGCGTGCTCGATTACAGTATTACTGTAATGAACAAAAAGAAACACTGATATAAAAAAATTAAAAAAAGTATGTACATATGTAGTTGATATTAATTTTTTCAAATATGGCGTGACATTTTCAAAAGCTCACAAAAGTCATAATTTTATAAGCCTGAAAAAATGGTTTTATTAAGGCTTAAAGCTAAGAATAAAAAAATTTAACTTAACCAAACTTGTTCAAAAATGTTACTATTTTAATATTTTCTTATTTGCGAACTAATGATTGATTTTTAATAATTTAGTACAACAGAATTAGTTTAAACAGAGATAGGAATGTTATAAATGCATAGATAAATATGTTTGACTTATGAAGAATTTTTAATGAAAAAAAAACATTTCGCAAAGAAGTTGTTTTTCTACAAAAAAAATAAACGTTTAAAAGTTTAAGTGAGCTAAAGGCCTGATTTGTTTGTTTGAGTTGAATATTTTTGTTATACAACCATTTTACTCACTTAAAACTTATAACAAAAAATTAATGGTATGGCCGCAAAAATAATTATGCATAAATTTTAAATTCAATCTTGCTATTTTCTACAATAATTTCCATTCGCGTTTTCTTTTAACCCTTTTCACACAATTCTGCTGCAAAATCTTATTTACTGTCATTAATATTCTCTGCTAATAGCTTGTTTTTAATGACAATCGACACGTTCTTACTTGAGCCTGATAGAAGTAGTGGAATTGTTAATAGACGCTGAATAATTAAATCATTAAACTTATATTTCATATATTCTAATCCGAGCTATATCTGTAGATTTAATTCATGCGATTTTTCTAAGATTTTTTGTTTTTTGCTGTAAACTAGTGTTAAGTATATGATATATACCTGTGTGCGTATTTGTCTGATTATTCTTTGCATACGCAATCAGTGCGATAAAATCTGAAATCTTGCAATTACGGCGGAATGACTGGCTAAGTGTATTTTCTTTTGTTTCAATAACTGCTCGTCAATTGATGAATAAACGAGTATATATGTATGTATGTACATATATATCATTTCCATTCAATTATATGCATTTGTATAGTCGCTCACAGCTGTCGCCGCTGCGTTTGTTGGCTTGCAACTTAATTTTCTGGATATAATGTGGCAACACAATGGCATTTATGTACATATATATGTACGTCTGCGCCTGTCACATCTGGCAGCTATGCCGCCTACAAGCTGTTCAACGTCTTTATCATTATTTGCTTTTCAATTGTTTGCGCTAATGATGATGAGATTATTAGGACAAAATAGTCAAATTATACTGTCCGTCTTGAATCGTACTATGATTGTATTTGTGATTATCTGGAAATGTTGCACGATTGTTTGTAAATTCATTACTAATTGCTTCTCAGTTACGATTTTAATTAAAATATTTGCATTTTTAATATATTTAAATGTAATAAATTTTATATTTAATTGTGTGACATCGCGGCGTAGAGGCAGTTTCTCCTTACTGTGCAGTCAAGTGCAGGTTTTAAATCTCACGGGTCTTGTCCAAGGTTAAACACATGGCAAAAATCTGCTCAATGAACCAGACTTGAAATCACACTGATAATGCGTAATTTATGAGTATAATCACACAATAGCTGGCGTAGACCGCGTGGTCCCCCTTTTCGTGGATTGGGCAGGGCACACTTAGTTTCCGATCGCCCGCTTACTTTTGCCCATCTGTAATCTGCACAAAGGCTTATACATGCAATTTTTCACCGCCACGTTTGAATAGCTCTCCCGGTAAGCTATCAGCTCCAGCCGATGTGTTATTCCTTAAGCGGGCAATCGCTATTCGAAGCTCGTCAGAGCCGGCTAATGGGACGACTTTTCCATCATCATCGATTGGGGTATCGGGTTCACCGTCTCCGGGTTTTGCATTTTCACTGCCATTCAACAGACTGGAGAAGTGTTCCATGTCTTGAAACCTTCTGTTACCTTTGTCTGCCAGCTTCTCAAATTAGTCATACTCAGGCATTGTTATCTATTCCACCCCACACGTGCTGTGGTCGATCGCAAGGTTACGAGGTAGGTAGCTTGTTTTCTATCTACTGCAGTTCGACATTCCTCATTGTACCGGCTCTTTCTGTAGCAGTCTTGATCCTTAAAACATTTGCAAAGGTTGTCATCAAAAGGAAGGTTTCTCATCGAGGCTTTGTTTTAGGTTTCATTGAAGTCTATTTTTCAAGGGGAGGGTCTCACACACTACGTATAACTGCAGGCGGGTTCGCCTTACCACTTTAGATCGCTTTCGCTTCGTTCATTTTTATCTGACATATTATTGTAAACAGCTCTTCTAAGTAAAAAATATCAAAAAAAAAATTTAAAGAAAATTTTTTAACATACAAAAGATGATAGTCCAATTCCACACAGATACTTGCGCGAATCAAAAAACTGTGTAAACGTAAAATGGATGACTTAATTAATTTAGTTATATTTACTTGTAACTGCAACCACTGTACACCCTTTCACCCCACAATTCGACACCCACTTGGACCAATTATTTTCTTTATTTAAATTACATTTCATTTGCTTTTGTTCATTCTTTCCTTCGTGGTACTTGCTGCCTCCTGTAACTTGATTTTTCTCGCCCTCAGTATGCACAACAAAGTCACAACATAAATATCCCAGCAAAATTACATTCGCTGTTTTTTCTGCATTAATTTTCACTTTTAATGCTATTTTTCTCTCTTTTTCTGATTTTTGCGAAACTTGTTTTTCTACTCATTTTTATCTACACGTGAATTTTTTTCATAAGTTTTGTACTTTTACGGCTTCTTTGTATTTTATATGGCCGTTACTGTGGCATAACCAAAAATACTCGTTACCATTTGTCTTTTGTTATAATGGTTTTTTTTTTTCATGTCGCTGGTATTGTCATTTATATTTGCTTGTAACATATATTTTTATGTGTGCTTGCAGGAGTTCACAAAATGAAAAATTAAAAATATTTTTTTATTGCAAAGAAGAAAGTGAAAATCTCTGTTTTTGTGCGCATAAAAATAACAGTTTATCTCTCGCTCGTTTCTAATATTTTTGGTACTTTTTTCGATACTTTTTTTCTGCTACTTTTTGATAATTTCTTTATGGGGGTCTGCGTATGTCTCTGTGTTTGTCACAAGCTTAGCGGGTGTTACAACTTTAGAGTACCATAAAGTAATTAACATCTTTCTAGTTTTTTATGAGGAAAAATTTATATTATTGTGCTATATTTGTAGAAATTATGTAAATGTAATATTTAGAGCGCAAGTTAAGTAATATGCATTCACAGGTGTCTCAAAAGTGACTTAAAATTCCTCTCATATTCTTAGATATGCTTGTTAGGTGCATAAGTACTCTTAGAAGATGGCTACCTGCTCGACGTTCATAAATTATTAAGATATAAATAAAACTAGTTCACCAAAGGACTAAGAGAGAGAATTTCTTAGAATATTTTGATGCGTTAGCTCGCCGCTGAGAGGATCGCTTTGAGCACTAGTTTAAGCAATTTAATCTAAAACTTTATTATAAACCAATTAAAAGCTTGATATATACTTTGGAGTTGCTAAACATTTAAGTTCAATGATAAGGAAATGTTTCACGGACCGTAGGCAACGAGATTGCTTATACTGGATAATAAGCGTAACTATGTGATTACTTTAAATGAGTATTTGGCGATATTCAGCAGCAGCCCCAATGAATTCTGAAATCATTTCTTTAATGTAAAGAAAACATGTATCCCTCACTGCACACCTGAAACTAAGGAACTGTCTTGGCAGTTGAGGACTTCGCTAGGTGAATATGTATCAAAACAGATCGAGGGCTCTCTATCGACCAAAAAGACAATAGCCACAGCTTCTTGGGATACACGAGGTGTAGTTACTTCGAATAGGGTAAAATGATCACCGGCAAATATTAATCTGAGTTTACCAAGAAAATCGATATTGATTTGAAGCAGAAACGATCGCTTTTGACGAAGAAAAGTGCGCTGTTCTATCATGAGCGACCGTACAAGTCTGTAGTTAACATAGCTAAGGTTTATATAATTGAACACGAATTTCTATCACGTCCAGCATATTCTTAAATTTTACCTCCATACGTAATACTTAAAACTGTTGAGTGTTAAAAAATTCGAACAAATAGGGGCCATCACTAAAATAAACTTTTAATTAGGGGTATTTCGAAAAAAAATCGCAAAGACAATTATTTCAAACATTTTTAATGAAAAATCCTTTTCGATTAAATTGAAAATACTGTAAAAAGGCAAAAAATTCAATATTAGAATGATAAAACACAAGATTTTGTAGATTCAAAGCAAGCATAATTTTCATATATTTCTTTCAGCTGATTGACCCAATCTAACCGAACTAAGACCATAGGCTATTTTTCTAAAGCAAAATGAGTGGAAGGTATAATAATTATTTCTCATCAAAAAAGGAGCTAGGAATAAATGACTACAAAAACAAAAACTTCTCTCTAATGCAAAAATACAATTCGTTGGAATTAAATAAAAAAAATATATATAGATAAATATCTTGGAGAGCTTAAATACTATAATAGAAAAAAGAATAAATAGAATTATAAATATATATACAGCCTTGGCCAAAAGTATTACAAGTATTCTCAAATGTGGCTATCAAAGTTACCACTTCTTTCTGTAAATGTCTCACATGGGTGTTTAACTGTTGATTAAACCAATAAATTGTGTTATATTAAAAGTCATAAAAAATTGTCATTTTTAAGAAATTCATGAAATATTTCGCATTCGCTCTCAGAAAAGAGTAGGAAAAAGAAGATTGGTCGAATGTTATGTGGTCTGATGAATCAAACTTTGAGGTAAGATCGTCTTAAAGTATTAACAGCCATAGCTTCTTACCCTAGAGCAATTGTGAAGACATAATACAAATCTTATGAAAACATAATTTTTTCTTTTCTACAGATATTTGGAACACCTGGTGTGACGTTCGTGAGGCGACGGGTTGGGGAAGAATATCATCCAGACTGCGTGGTACCCACTGTTAAGCATGGAGGTGGCAGGATTATGATCTGGGGCTGCATGGCTGCTGATGTTGTCGGCGAAGTACATAAATGTATTAGAAGCTTTTCTTCTGCCTTCGTTAACGCGCATTTTCGGCGATACTAATTTAGACGGGGTTCAATTTCAGCAAGACAATGCTCCTTGTCGCAAATCAGCGACTACGATGCGTTGGTTTAGAGATAACAATATTGTTTTGTTAGATTGACCTGCACAGTCTCCTGCCTTAAAGAATGCTTTAATTAACGAGTGGTACGCTATAAGTGCGGACTGATGGTTTTTTATGAGGAGCCTTTAATTTATGTCAGAAATAAACTCGAAGAGGTGGACATTCCCTGTCGAGGGGCGACCGCAATTAGAAAATTAACTTAATTTTTTTATATAAATTAATTTTCTATAACTTTTGGATGTTGGTCGTACCAGGATTTGAACACGGACCTTCCGAATGGCAGTACGTAATGCTAACAACTTGGCTACAGCGGCCCCCACTTTACTTTAGTATAGGCTTATGAAAAAACATTGTGTACTTAATTCTTATGAGTGCAATGGAAGTCTTTCAGTAAATTTTATTCTTAGTTAAAAATATTTACTTTCTCTACCAAAAAAAATAAATCACAATAGCAGAAAATATTCCTTTTTTGTTGTAACGTTACTGGTGTTATTATACCAATTTTCTTTAATCAACAGACTTTGCACGCACGAACAAAATGTAAATCAGGGCTTTCTTCTTAAGTCATAAAAATAGACGCCAAATCCACCAAAAGCGCATAATAAATTAGGAAACGCAAAATACCTATATATGTACATACATACGTTTTTAGCATATGAACACCATGTACATTTATATTATTTCGAAATCAAAGGTTACACCAATGCCGCCCTACATTTATTTTAGGCAGAAGGTTGTATTTGACTTCCCCAGATCTTCGAAGGAAAATGCTGACTCATGAGCGTTTTTTTATTTTCGTTTACAAAAGAATAGCCCAAAAATGTAAAAAAACAAATATCAAAGCATATGTGCACACACGCTTGCATAGAAACGCAGACGACGCACTTCTGCGTATGTAAATCAAATCAATAAATTCAATTGGCATTCGAAATACTCTGTGCTCAAGGAAGTTCTATCGACACTTACATATACATACATATATACAGCTTTTTAGAAAAAAGACATTTTTCTATGCAAAAGTATAACCAGCGTGTTTGAGTAGAAGCAAATGTGTGCGTGCAGCACCACAAAATTGTGGCAAAGCAGTGGTTTTCGCGCGCAAGCTCACACATTAATTTACATATAGACGCACGCAAGCACGTGAGAACACACACATACAACATAAAATTTCTATCTACTTTTGCTTGCAAATTTTCTCCATATTGTTCTCTATGCTTTTTTCTGACACCGCCAAGGTTTTACACACGCCACAGGCGCCACGTCGCTCGCACTCACACCTTCGAAAGGCGGTTGGCCACCGAAAAAAAAAAATCATGGCAAGCATTTACTAATACCATAATATATACAGAATTGCCCATGCACATGCCAAGCAGTCACTTCAACTTATACAGTAAAAATATATCTGTAAAATTTAATATCCTTTCTACTTTACCAGCAGTTATATACCATACATAAATAAGTTCGTATGCTTCTCTACTTTCAAGTGGCATTAGTTGGTATTTTAAAATTCTTTTTAGCATTCTCTAGATATAAGGAAATACCATTTCCAATTTTCGTTCTTCACTTTTAACTTTTCATTCTCTCTTCATATCTCTTCCCCATGCTCTCTCTTTCTCTCTATCTATCCATTTAACAGCATTTGCCTTACTTCTAATGCATTTGTGCATTTTTTGCGGTTTTACGCATTTCATTTTTGGCTTCAATCCAAATGAGCCGAGTTGAATTTTCGGGCATCAAACCGAAATTAATATCATTGCTTTTTTGCGGTAAGTATGCATTTGTCTAAGCACTTGCTCTCTCACACACACACTCAGAAGTACGTACTCGTACATGTGGCACTCAAACATGGTTCATATGCAATTATTTATTCAGGAATTTTCATCACTTTTTGAATTTTGTATTTAGAAAATTTTAAGCATTTAATTGCACATGGTATTCTACAGAAAATAAAGTTGCACACTCAGACAACAGTCATTAAAACTGCTTGCAAATTGCTGATGGACTCTGTAAAAATGCGGTCGTGTAGGAATTTATTACTGAGAAAAGAATAAATATGAGAAATCCTTTTTTTCTACTCTTAATCGAAGAGTTCTACACTTCAATTAAATTACTTTTGAATAGTTTGAAAGCAATGAAATAAAATATTAAGCGTAATTGGCGGCAGTCTCTCTACTGGGTATGCATTTACGGTTGCAAGAAATTCATCTTTTGTTCGTCTCCTTAGATAATGCAACTACTACCGACTGTGTTTTGTATGAAAGTGAGACTTTAAATGCCGCATCTATCCTTTGCATCTTACACAGATCGGGATCTGTCGTCACCGAGCATCCCAAGGGAGCTTGATTTTGCCAGATCGCAAAATTTTTCAAATCAATTGTGATCGAACCAGTCGCTGTTGAGCGTTCAGATACAATCGAGCTTTTTCCACTATGGATGTCATCTTAAAGATGTATTTTCTTCTTCTTTGTAGACTTTGTGCCTACAATGGCTTTACAGCCGTTTGTTATGTAAGATACTTCAACTTGAAAGATACTGTCATAGTTTAGTAACTCGAATGATCCTCTCATACTCGGCTGAGCACAGTGAACTGTAGCTCCAACTCTATCTTACATTTTAGAACAATCTATATTCATATATAGGTTTAGTTTATAAACCATTATTATAGAAACATCCCTAAATAGATGCGCGAGACATAGTAGTCTAATCGTATTTCTCAGTATAAGCCTATACTATTCCTGATTCCCATCTGATCTGTTGCTTTAAGTGCTACCGTGATGTTGATTATTAAAAATCTAAGGCCCTCTGCAGCCTTTTCCATAGCTTTTCATCATACCAGAGCACTATTGATGATCTTAGATGTTGATCTGTCCAAGAATTGAACCACTAGTATACAACAGATTTTCAGACAATTCCAAATACCTACTCTTACATTGACATGGCACACTGTAGAAACGCCAGCAACTCTTGAGCGAGAAAATGTAACCAACCCGTGTGGAGCCTTGAATAACGACTATAAGATAAAAGGTTTATGTTCCGATATATGCGGTTTTAGGGTTCTTTGGCGGCGTGACGTAAAACGCGATCGATAGAGCTTCGTCTATAGCAATGTTATGTATTGAGATTTCCACTCAAATGAAAAAGAAAACAAAAATGCCTCGAATGAGGGACCAACCAGCATACCACCCCCACCACGATATTAATACCCTACTTGGATGTTGCCAGGGTAGGCAACGAAGTTATCTTCAACACAACTGTCGAAATATTCAGCTTTCACGACGAAATATGCACACATGAGTCAAAACTGATCGACTACACCGTGGTCTGAAATATGGCAGTCTATAATACTAGAAAAATCATTAAGCTACAGCACTATCTCTAGTTCAATAAACTTGAAATCAGATGAATTATGTTGTGATAGACGGAAAACATGTATCCAACCTTCGAGATATAAAAGCACTGAGGCGCAAATATCGACTCAGACTATCATCTTGCAGCAGTAACAATAACCTTATACCTATATCTTCGTCTATCAAAGAGCGACCGTCAACAAACGAAAGGAAATCCAGCGTGGAAAAGCTGCAAACGGTTTTCAACTTGACATCTCAATAGGAGCATCAGTAACACAGTATAAGGAAGCTATATAACTAAAAACAAAACTATTGGTTTTCGACAAGATCAATAGAATGACTAGTATGATGAGAATTGTCATTTTGAAAGGGAAAAAATATAGACCGCCCACCTGACGATCTAACCCAACATGCACTCTGTGAGAGAGGTACCGAGAGTTAAATACAGAAACGAGTCACATTAGTTAAGGGAAAACTGGCAGAATATGATCGACGAAAGCATGCCCGACGATTGAAATTCGTGTGTGTTCTACTTAGCCCATATAAACGGAGATCAAAATCGCATAAAAAGTCTTATCTAAAGTTTGGTGTGAATGTTTGAAGCTCACCACCGATCGGCTGATCGGATGTTATTAGTGGGACTTCAAACTTGATGGATCCATTGTACACCAGATATGCACCAAGCGCCAAATTTTTAAAAAAGATCCGTAAGAAAGGGATAGGCTCGTGTGAATCCTTCAAAGTAATAATGCCACCTAGTTATTAGAAATGACGCGTACGAGTGGTAGAAAGACCAAGATTCGAGGCATGGTGCTACCAAGATCTTAATTTATACAATATAAAAATTAAGTCAATATTTCTAATTGCTATCGTTCCTCGGCAGGGTGTGTCAACACTTTCGATAGTATTTCTGAAACTAAATAAAATATACTCATAAAAATCTATTAACCGCTCGTAGGCGGCTAAAAAAAATTTATAGATCACACCATCTCTTGAAAAAATATCAACACGCACAACAGGTCACCAGCTAGAGAAGAATCTCAGCTGAAAATCGCTTCAATCGGTTCAAAGCGTTACTCGCTGTTGGAAGGCGAGTAACACGAAGAGCTCCACTCTGTAAGAAAGATCAAGTGACTCGGCTTTTCATGATTTTTCCAATTGGCGCCGAACATCTGAAGGAAAAAACGACACCGCGTTATTAGTGACTGTGATTCAATCGGGTAACCAGTTGATACGCCAACTACAAAAGAAGAATAATCAACTGCAAGGTTTTTAGTAAAAATTTCCTCCTGTAAATGCATTGACATACATTGACTTTACAAATTAAAAAAAACTATAATAGGTACTCAAAAATGTTTAATCTACACGTATGATTTTATGACGGCAATCGAAAAATTTATTAATTTTTTAATTAAATTAATTGTTTGTTTTTAATTCAAATATTAAAATATGATTGAAATATGAATTGACATGCAGTACAACAAAAAAAAAGTTTATATAAAATATAATATTAACTAATACGGCTCATCTTTAAAACGCCATACACCCGACTGCTGCTTAAATTCATAAATGCACTGTTGTTGGGTTAGCTCATGTCAAAAGTTATAAAAATTAATCGCGGAAAAATGTTGGCGAGTTAATTCCATTTTTTGGCTGAGATGAATATTTTAAGTTACCGTAAATAAGACAACTAGCGCTCGTATGTCAAAACGTTCAGAGTATAAATAACAACAAAAATGTCAAAATTTACGATAAAGTTATCAGTTATTGCAAGATTACAATACTAGGGTTGCCAAATCTCAAAATATAAAATGCTGCTCTTGCATAAAGCCTTTATATGTATATAAATTTTAAATGAAATGAGATATAAAACCTCTAAACTCACACCCCCTACATATGTATATTGCATATACACACACATAATCGACAACTCTCTATTTGCTCTAGTTTTATTTATAAAATTCATGATTTCTATGGATAAAACTGTGACATTCTACATTTTGTAACCGTTATTTCAAGCAGGTATTATATTTTCAAATAGCTCCACCAAAACGTGCCAGCTCATGCAACCCCTTCGACCAACATCCTCTGCTCTCATATTCATTTCTTTCAATCCATTAGAAGTCTAACGAATCAATTAGCTACGTCAATCTTGGTTTTGACTTTTGCAAAATAAATAAGTGGCAAAATAAATTTGTTTCTGCACTCAAGCAAAAGGTTAAATGCCTTCACGAATTGTTGGATTCTAGTGCAAGGGAGTGAGAATGTAAATTTTCGGCTTAATGGGGCGGGCAGCAGACACACCTGCCATTGAAATTAATTATAGGGATCACTGTTTGTTAAGCCTTTTGTAGAACTTTATGCCATCAAGCTAAGATTTATTGCATAAATGGGTATTTTATTTGTAAATTCATGTGTAGCATTTGTTTAATTTAGTTATACATCTTTTGCGGTTTCTTTTGAAAAGGGTCGGGTGTTTGTTGGGCGTGGAGATTTTGTATTCGAAGATATGTATATGTGTTTAAGTAACTACAGAAATTATAAATGAACTTTTATATTTACCTATATGTGCTGTGTGCACAGATTTAAATAATTTTTTTTTTGGTAATTTCAAAATTTACTGCTCTGTGGTGCCAAAAAATGAGTGACATTTTCTATGGTGTGCATGTTTGGTTCTGACAGTATTTCGATAATGCTTTTCAGAAAAGCAATGCTCTCCACGTACACACATATAGCACATATTTTAAGTGCAAAGCAGACTTGATGAGTATTTTTAACTTCTGCTTCGGTGACTTTTGGACAATGACTCAGTATGTCATATTTTGACTAAAGATATATGTATTTCAAATATTACTCTTTATTCGATTAGTGAGGTGATTGTCAACAGTTTGCTTACCAATCAAGTAATAATATACTAAAATACATATTTAAATAATTTAAATGAGTAAATTTTAATTTTCTCAATTCGCCTTTGGTTCGCCTCCTTAGATAATGCAACCACTAACGACTGTGTTTTGTATGAAAGTGAGACCTTAAATGCCGCAACTATCCTTTGCAGCTTACACAGCTCGCGATTTGTTGCCACCGTAAGTAGCGAGCGATTTTTTATTTTTATTTTTTTTTTTTTACCGAATCGCAAATTTTTCAAATCGATTGTGATCAAATCAGTCGCCGATGGCGATCGCTGTTGAGCGTTCAGATGCAATCGAGCTTTTTCCACTTTGGATGTCATCGTAAAGATACTCGTATATTTTCTTCTTCTTTGTAGACTGTCATGCTGTCATAGTTTGGTAGCTCGAATGATCCTCTGATACTCGGCTGAGCGCAGTGAACTGCTGCTCCCACTCTACCATACATTTCAGAACAATCTATTCACATATATAGAATTTAGTTTATAAACCATTATTATAGAAACATCCCTAAATAGAAGCGCGAGACAACGTAGTCTAATCGTATTCCTCAGTATAAGGCTATACTACTCCTGATTCTCATCTGATCTGTTGCTTTGAGTGCTACCGTGATGTTGATCATTAAAAATCTAAGGCCCTCTGCAGCCTTTTCCATAGCTTTCTATCATACTAGAGCTCCATTGATGATCTTAGATGTTGATCTGTCCAAGAATTGAACCACTAGTATACAACAAATTTTCAGGTTTTTGATAAAAAAAAAAAAAATATTTGAATGGAAAAATGGGGTTTTTCATTTTGGTCTCACAGCATCATCTCCAAATTTCTCACCCCAAGCTCACACCCGAGCTTTGCCCAAGTAACTCTTAGCTTAAAAGAAGGTATGGTCATACGCATCACCCTTAATTTTTTAATATAGATTTGACCGCCGAACTCTTTTAAGAGGCATTGGGCTCGAAGAATACATTTTTGCGTATCACATATCAAACATCTTCCCTTCTCCTAAATATTCTCTCCCTCCTAGCTCCCAAAACTAATACATCATGTATCATTTTGAACACATGCACAATACGCAATGACTGTTGAAATCAAAACTTTTTTGGAAATGTCAGAAATAATAAATTTTATTTATTAGAATTTTCAATATTTTATTTATTAGAATTTTTAATTCATCAAATTTGCTTTTCAAATTCTCAAATTTCATTGGTTGCAAGTTTCTTTCCATCACCCGTTAGTTGGCATGTCCAAAGGTAATGAACTCAAATGTCAGCAGTAATTAGAGCTTAGTCACATTCAAAATAGTTAATTAAATATATCTCTACTAAAATTAATGTGTTTGTTGTTATGTTTGTTTATTTAAAAGTGTGTGTAGGGGGTGTATTTACTTTGTAGTTACACATACATATGTGTGTACTAATTTTTCGTTGTAGATTTTCATGCAGCACGCAAGTTCTTTAGTACATACATAATGCCGGCTGTAATATAATATTATAAGCCATAGAAATATTAATGGGGTCCGAAATAAATTGTGGGGAAAAAAAGGTAAGAAAAGTAGCAAATGAAAATAACTTTTGCATCTCACGTAGCTTTGAAATTCTTTTTAAAAAAATTCAATCAAAAATTCAAAATTTAATTTTTTGCATGAGCACTTTTCTTTCTTTTCTGTTAAAAATCATGTTTCTTATCATAGCTTATGAAGTAATAAGAATTTTAATTGACTTTTTTATTTAAAAACTATTTTATTTTTAAGAAATTATTTGATTATAGTAAAAGCTTTTTTAAGTCTCTACAGCATTAATTATACATTAATTTTTGAACAGAAATCACATTTAAATTTAATATAAGAGCATATTATTTTCTCTCCTTCTAAGCAGAGCGCATATAATGTATTAACTTTTTTGTAGAACCACCCTAGTGTTCAGGTGTTTCCTAGCGTAGTTTGCAAACCTGCTAAGCTTTAACGAATCGATTTGGTCACGTTCTAATGTTATTACATAAGCAAACGGATAAGGTCAAAATTTTGAAAATTTATTTCACTTGCAAACGAAATTTTTTTTTATTTTTTATTTTTCAAAAATAATTACGAAAATTAAAACCTAAGTCAACTCAGAAATTATATATGTAAATGATATGGTCTTTGTCTTTCTTGGTTTCACCGATTTCGTTCCGGTTATTTTAATGCATTGTGTGGAAGGCCAATTATCGAAAATAATGCAAATCGTCATACTAACCGAGCACAGTTTCGATTGCCCCACATTGCAAAAAAACAATTTGGAACCACTTAAAAAAGGTAGGACAACCCACGAAGCTCCATGTATGGGTGCCACTTGAGCTTGCGGGGAAAAACCTCATGTACCGAATTTCCATCTGCGAGTCGTTGCCGAATCGTAGCAAAGTCGACCGATTTGTAACGCGAATTATAATTGCCGATGAAAAGTGCATCACTCACAGGAACGTCAAATGGAACCGGTCGTAGTCGAAGAGCAGTGAGTCGGCCAGAAAGGGAAGGTTTTGTTGTGTGTTTGTTGGGATTGGTAAGGAATCATCCACTGTGAGCTGCCCCCCTACCGTTAAACTCTTACTACGATTTGCAGTAGTTAGACCATCAGAAGGAAGCAATCAACCAGAAGCACCCAGCTCTGGCCAACTGGAGGGGAATTATGTTTCTTTGGAGCAACGCCAGACCACACACATCGATAGTGACTCGCCAGAAGCTCCAAAAGCTTGGTTGGGAAGCTCTAATGCACCCATCTTATAGCCTGGAGCTCGTATGAGTCTCCTCGTAACCTTAAAAATGGTAATGGCAAAAATTCATCAGTGCATATTTGACATAAATCGGATAATTCTGACTATGGTAAATAAACGCTTCAATTTAACGCAAAAATAATGGATGACTTTTTACTTGACCCAGTACAGCTATATTAACATAGTTTAGCGAATCAAAACACAGCGGACACGCTGACTAAGTCATTTTGTTTGGTTCAGCTTTTGTGTCCGGTGGAAGCAGAACAAGCTCAGATTGAAAGATCAGATAGAGAAGGTCCTGATTTTACTTGTTGTTTCTGATTGGCACTTTTCTATATGAAATTTGGGAGTATTCTTTTCAGCTCACAGCATGTGTTATTTATGTATTTAAATACATATATGTATACAAGATACCTTGTTTAGTGGAAACATCTATCTTCTATTCTCGTCTACATATTAGAAATACCAATTGGTTATTCCTTAGTAGCTTTTAGCTAGTTTGCCTCCTGGCTAAATACTTACATACACAAGTACCACATAAATTCAACTGTTTGTAAAACGTTACAGAAAAACATTATAAAAAGTAATAAAGGAAGAGAAAACTATACAAATATTGCACTCCAAGGGATACAGTCTTGGCGGTAAGTGGCTTGCGATTTATGCATTTGCAAGAGTAATTGAGATTATTATAAATTAAGACACTTGCAGTTTTGCAGGGAACTCAGTTAAATAATATTAATAATTTAAGGAGAATATGATGCATTTAGGCCGTAGTTAAGCGTGCTCAATTTCGCGACAAATATATTCTTAATTTTATTATAGAATTTGAAAATCGCTCAATATCTTCTAAATAACTAAAGAGTGTTTAACTAAATTTTGTTAACGAATTTTAATTAATTATTAAAACATTTACGGTATTTACAAGCAATAAATTGAATTAAACAATTCGAAAAAAAAAACAAAAAAGTATTAAATATTTCAATGAAAATGTTCCTAAAAATAATCTAAATAATCTGCATACGTTACATTATATTTCCCTTAAACAAAACCAACTCGGCATGACAACTATAATTGTTATTTCAGTATCATCAGCACTAAAAGTAATTTAATTTGACTATGTTGATGATTTTGATACGTTATATATAATATTTTTTCAGCTTCTATTTTAAAATAAATTCGTTGCAGTATCTGCCATTCAAATTGTCAAATTTGAACACATAAATAGTAGACAACCGTATATCATACTGCAAAAGCGTAACTTTCAGTGACATACAATTATATTTATATAAAAATAAATCTGCACAAAACGCGAAAAAAAGTGCATAAAACAAACATACGTACAAATATTTATAGCGATAGTAGTACCAGTAAATGTCAGCATATTAAAGGGGAAACTATCAAAAAGAAATCGTAGAGCGCAATAATTTCAATGTATGTGTCTGTTCTAATATGCTTAAGGCAGCGTATAACAGGATTTGTCCACATGTTCACTTTTAGGACATTTTCCAATTTATTTTATGTCTTCACAAAGACACTTAATGCGATGCATAAAATAGTTTGGCAGTTTGTAAAATATATATGTATGTATCAATGATATATTCTGAGGCTTAAGCCCCAATACATAACTAAAATCAGTATAGATATACGCATTCATTTGACTGTGAAATTCGTGGAATTGGAAAAACCATTGAAATTTGACAAGACACAGCAAGAACTTAATTTTGAATGTATAGCAAAAATGAAATAAGATTCAATATAAAAAGTATATATTTCTTTGTATATATTTCTTGCATTAAATTAATCTGTTTCGGATGAGTCAGATAAAAATATTCAAATACAATAGCAATCACAAAATCATTCAGCTAGGAATGCGTTTAAGCAAATGTAGCAAAATATATTTTTAAATGAATACATAAATTTCTTTTAAAATTTTTTAAAGTCACAAGAACAAAGATGCCTTTTTAAATAAGCAGATATTACTTTAATATTAATGTATATGCTTATTGCTCTGATTAAAAATTATATTTATTTATTAACAGTAATTTAAATTCATTAGACTAAACTAAATTTTATTTTTATTTACTTTGTTTTATTTTAAATTATTCTATTTTGTTTTATTTTACTCTTTGAGATTTAAATTTATTTTTTTTTTATTTCACTTTTTCTATATTTTAATTTATTTTATTTTTTTTATTATATTCTAATTTAATTTATTTTATTTTTATTATTTTATTTTATTTTATTTTAATTTATTTTGTTTTATTTTATTTTATTTTATTTTATTTTATTTTATTTTATTTTATTTTATTTTATTTTATTTTATTTTATTTTATTTTATTTTATTTTATTTTATTTTATTTTATTTTATTTTATTTTATTTTATTTTATTTTATTTTATTTTATTTTATTTTATTTTATTTTATTTTATTTTATTTCATTTTATTTTATTTTATTTCATTTTATTTTATTTTATTTTATTTCATTTTATTTTATTTTATTTTATTTTATTTTATTATATTTTATTTTATTTTATTTTATTTTATTTTATTTTATTTTATTTTATTTTATTTTATTTTATTTTATTTTATTTTATTTTATTTTATTTTATTTTATTTTATTTTATTTTATTTTATTTTATTTTATTTTATTTTAATTTATTTTATTTTATTTTATTTTATTTTATTTTATTTTATTTTATTTTATTTTATTTTATTTTATTTTATTTTATTTTATTTTATTTTATTTTATTTTATTTTATTTTATTTAATTTTATTTTATTTTATTTTATTTTATTTTATTTTATATTACTTTATTTTATTTGATTTTATTTAATTTTATTTTAATTTATTTTATAGTATTTTATTTTATTTAGTTGTATTTTCTTTTTGTTTTTTTTTTATTAAAGTTATTCCATTTTGATAATGAAATAAAATATTGGCTTATATTTTATGGAATAAAATCGTCGCTATTTATTTTATATTTATTTTCAATTATGTTTTCAATATTAAGTATGCAGATAACAGTCTTAATTAATTAAAATCACTTCAATATATGAGCTCTGAGTCTTAGGTACTCCTTTCTCTATTTTCTTTATGCTTTATGTGTATACTATTCATACACGATACAAACACAAACTACAAGTAGCTATTTAATTGTGTAGTTTAATTGCTGTGCACTGCATATGCATATCTTTCATGTCAGTTTGCATGTCATAACTTTCATTATTCACTAATATGCACACTCACGCAATGCCATTAAAATGCTTTAAAACACTTAACTTACACTAGTTTAGCCAGCAACACAATGCATGGACATAAAATTAGCAATTAATTTGAACACTCCCACTTTCATGACTGAACTGTGCATGGTGAAATGTGCTATTAAAATCATTTAAATTATTTAAACACGCAAAGTATTTAAATTTGGTATGATTTCATTAAGAAGTTTAATTGAATAAACTTTTGCCGAGGTCAAGTAGAAGTCAGTTGGGGAAAGCAAAAATAATTGCTCCCACCACTTGATACACACTTAAGAGAAAAGAAAATATTTATTTAGGAAATTAAATTAAATTTGCAAGCTCGATGAAATGAAATAAAACTTTATATGGAAAACAAGAAATTGAATTGGAATGACAAAACTCGACCAAATTCAAATATCCTTGAACAAGGATTGCCTTGAACGTCACATATCTGAAGATACTAATATCCTTTGAAATGTTTCTTACTAGAGTTATATATGAAATCGCCACAGTACTAAATTTAAGCTTAACTTTAGAAATTTCGATTGCTCGTGTTTGAAAAATGAAAGTGATCTGAATTTGATAGTCAGATGTCAGTGACTCAGCGCTACTTATTCAGTGTGCTCTTCAGTTTATAGACACAGCTATCAAATGGAATGAAGCTCTAC
Organism: Ceratitis rosa; assembly: GCA_037013455.1. Classification (NCBI taxonomy): domain Eukaryota; kingdom Metazoa; phylum Arthropoda; class Insecta; order Diptera; family Tephritidae; genus Ceratitis; species Ceratitis rosa. The sequence continues at coordinate 9,132,016 of JAWMAG010000054.1, forward strand.
AGAGTTCTCATCACTCCAGATCACAAGTCGACCTAAACACAGTTTCCACAAATATAACTGAAAATTTCAGCAACCAAATAGTTGCTAGCAGTATCATCAGCTGTTTTTTTTCGATGTAAACGTTAGTGCCAATTTTGACATATATACTATATCCCTATTAAGATCTCAACAAAAATTTTCTGTTGCGCACATTCTACCCGCTTTCATGATGTCTCTTTTCAATGTATATGTATATATATACATAGATATAGGAGTATCTAATATATAAAATTCTCGTGTCACCGACACGATACTCCTCCGAAACGGCTTGACCAGTTGTAATGAAATTTTATGTGCTTATTCAATAGGTTTGAGCATAACATAAAATCTATTTTTCACACCGCGAAGAGGACCTGAGACTAATCTGTTAAAAAAATTTAATTTATAGTTCGATTTTCTTGAAATTTGATACATAGGTAGTCTCTTGCTTAGTTTAGCAGGAACATTACTTTTGTTTCCAGGAATAGTACCCAAGATTGATCTATTAAAAAAATCGTTTCTATGGCTTGGATTAATACATAAAAATGTTCGGAAGTGGACCAAGAGTCACCGAGCAGATATTTGATTGCCTTAATCCATTCCATAACCCAATAGATGGCATCATTTGTTGACTTAAGCTGAAGCTTTGTTGGAAGGCACGCCCGAGGGTATACGGGATCAGTTTCCTTGCATTTACGTGCGTAGAAGCCGATCAATTCCATAGCATGACCATTGTAATTTCAATGAATTCTGAAGAATAGATATATTGTATCCAAGTGAGAGGAAAAAGGAGGAGCGAAATTCTGAAGTGATATTATCTTGTGCACGTGCAACTTTGCACTTGGTCACTACCACTATGATTAGGGATTTATGGCGGTTAAGCAGTTAAGGATAGTACTTGCCCTTCCATGCATGTATGGAGTAAAGCATTGCTCAGCTCACCACCTCACAAAAGCATGACGGGCACTCCTCATCAGTCTCTTATCAGGACGAAGTCACGGAAATGTGGGAGAACAATTTTTGTCTAAAAGAACCATTCAAAAATCGCAATTTATGGATAGTTGTAAATAATTAGGTCCAAAACAAATTGGTCAAGGGGTCTGATGTCGCGTAATTTTGGAAGGTAGTTTTTTTGATTAGGTAGCTACTAAACCTTTTAGTTCTTTATGGTATCATTTGGAGGCTGAACCTTTAAACTACGACATTTCATGATGACTTTGTCATGTTATTGATAAAAAAAAAGATAAACAGAAGTGGTGCTCTCACGTAATGCACTTTTAGACGAATGTGACACCAGCAAGATGAAGCCTGTCATTAGGCCTACAAAAACCAATTGATTGAGAATTGACTGTTTCTCATCTTGACGGTCTAGCTGGTTTAGGTATACTATACTCTAGCTCAAACGCCACACGAAGAGCGCAATTTTGGTAATCTCTTCAAATACTTCGTTCCAGACAAAGCTCTTGCCGCTTGGAACCCCACAGATGTACGAGTACACAGTAGGTTCACTGCAGCTGGCTTATCCACCGTTTCACTACTTCAGAAAGCATTTTCTGATGTAAAATCTTTCGGGACTAAAGGTATAATTGTTAATGCAGTTGGTGTTTCTAATTCTATTTCCTGAAATGTAGATTTAGTTCGCTGCTTTCGTTATAGCGAAGACTTATTTGAGGTTTAGTTCAGCATATTAGTTACTGTCATCCACTCCGTCGATTATTTTAGATTATCCGTGAAATATTTTAAATTTCGTTGGAAAACTTCAGCATTTTGTGCTGGTCCTGTCTATGGCAGATCTTAAGCAAACTTACTGCTTCTAATGTTGGTTTAAATATTTTAATTTACCCAAGATTCTGATCGAAATTCTAAACTTACCAAAAAATGTCCTCTGTTTCCAACAAAAACGGGCTTCAAAGTATACATACCTTCAATGCAAATATATATAAAAAGTTTCAAATGTTAAAAAAAAACTTTGCAATGTTAAAAACTTCTTAATAGAAGGTAAAAGAAGAAGAACACTGTTTGCTTTTCCCCCTTTCAATGAGTACACTATTGTTTTCTTAAACCACAAAATGACTTTGCATTTTTATTGTTCTTTATTTTCAATAAATTTCCATTTCCCTCTTTTAGTTATTTACTATAAAAATTCAATGTCACGTCTTATATGCCACTGCGCACCTTTTTTAATTTTTCACATCCGTCTATATAATACACACAAATGCTAAAATTCATATATACACATATATATGTATTTGTATGGCATAGTTTGTGTGTATGTGAAAATTTACTTAGTTGTAACACATCCTTAAAAGCATCTCCTTACATAGAAGAGGGCATATTTTCAATAAAATTTTCAAACTAACAAAGAAATGTGGCCTCTTAGTGAACTTGCCGCTTATAAGTGGCATTTACACGCTCACACACCAACACACACACGGTCATACGCTGGAGAGCGCATATGCCTGTGTGTACATCATATTTCACTAAGGCCGGCAATGTGCATTTGCATAAGCACTCGTACTTATGAATGCGCACTTACCACTTACACCCAATATTTGCATGACGACATTGAAAATCAACAATTTTTGAACATCGCCGCCGTCGGCGCAGTCGCGTTCAAGGTCATTTTTACAAGGCATTGTAAATTATAGGCAAACACACACACAGCTACATATAAACTTACATAAACGGCGCTACGTAATGGTTACGGAAGTGCAATAACGGTATTTTTTGAAAATTTTCCAATATTTATAGTTTATGCATATTCGAATATACGTGTACGTGTGCATGTACATATAGATTTCTCATGCATTTCTACATTAATTCTTGTATATATAAAACTGTTTGCATACATTCAGGCGCTATTAAAATTTTATCGATTTTATCTGTCGCGGGTTCGTAAATTATTGTCCACTAATTTTTTACACATCATTAATGGTGAAAATGTGCTAAATAATTTTCATATCTTGTCCTGCCGTTGGCTACCCGCCGACGGGAGTATTTAATGCAAATTGTGGAGTTAAATAATAATCATGAATTTCGCGAATACATATTTAATTAGATAATTTGCATAATTTTTACTATCCATTCGCTAATTTCGAGAAACATTTATATTAAGAGGATTTTTAAATTATTTTTTTGTATATACAGATGCATAAACGATATCGAATTTTTTTTTCTATTAATGCTTCACTTACTCAATCTTCAGCTTTCTGCTGATAATTTTAATATATTCCGATAGTTTTTATTATATATAGATTTAATTTAAATAATCTCAAATATATTTTAGTTTATTCTATAATATTTTTTCATAATGTTCCAAAATATAATAATGTTTTGATTTTTTTGTTTTCAAAATTCATAATATTTCAAGAATAAATTTAACCAAACATTGCGAAAAGAATGAATAAATGTACTAATTAAAAACAAGAAAATAAGTTTTGAAATTCTTTATATGCATACATAAATATTAACTTGTAATCATTAAATTATATTTATAATTTTAATTTTTGTTGCACATATATATGTATTTAATGCTAACCTAATCATGGACCTTTTGCAAATAAAATTTTAGTGTGAAATTTATCTATAAATAAATAACTACATAATTAAAATTTGAACATTTTTAAAAATTTTCTTTAACGAAATGATCTTTGTTTTTAAGATTCTTCTGTATATCAAAAGTCTCTACCGTTTTTATATATTTTTGAAAAAAAGAATACCATATTGAAGACCTTTAGTATCTATGACATTTTGCGCTTCATGATCTAAAGCTATTAAAATACATATATTTAATTCCGAACCTTAAGGGCTAATTATTGAGAAGCCCAGAATAGGTTTTTTAATGCTAGAAAGTGAGTCTGAGAAGTCAAATGTACTGGAAGTGAAACTTAAATTATAATTTTTTAACATGAATTAAGAGTAGAGGCCTGAGCTACCCAGATATACAAGTAGGAAAATTGGAGTTAACTTGAGCCAAGAGAGATAATCTACTACTAGATAGAGGAGGCAGACTCAAAAGCTTTAAGCGGTTGGTATAAAGTGCAAGGTTTTACCTAGTCATCTTTAAAATAAAAATGTCTTAAAGAAAAAAAAAACATGAACAGAATGCTAACTTAGTCGAATGAAATCGATTACTAGGTTTCTTTAATGATGATCCAAAGTCTAATATAGGCCTAATCAAAATTGTACGAAATTTTTTTGTGAAATAAAGGTATTTAAATTCTTTGGATCATCTTTCGGTAAAGACCGAAACACCCCTGGTCTGTAGTGTTTTTATGAATATAGAAGTTATACTTGTTTAGACTATTAATTACACAAGTTGGCCGGCGTACCAATTGTTGCTGGATATACGGCTGATTTGAGCTTTGGCATCTTTAAGAACTTTCTCGATGTTTCAGATAGTTAATGCAAGGTTTGTACTTTTCGAGATTATTTAATTTAAACTTGAAGTAAATTGGAGATCAGTGAAAAATTACTTCAAAATTGATGAGCCTCTAACCACAGCTGCAAGAAAGTTTTCAACTGTTAACTTGAAGAAGCTTTGGACCATTTTTTGTGAGGGCCGTTAAAGTGAAGTGCTGAATCAACCATTAAGACACTTATCAGGAATTTATATAAGAAATTGTAGTCGCCATTGTAGAGAACCACACAATGGAAAATATGTTTTTAGAAATGGGCTAACTCAAGGCCAGTGGCTGCAGCCATAAGAATGACGTGAGGTTATATCTTTAACTCGAATATACAGGCAAATCAATTTGTTTTTTTTTTTTAAAGTTCATCTATTTTTTTTAAACAGACTACGCTTACAAAGTAAATGAGTATTAATGAAAAAATAGCGTAATTAAAAATATCATTTAAACAATCTTAAATGCTTTTTGTTATAATTGTAGGAATATTTATGTTTCCTTTCGGCAACAAAACATTTACAGTAAATTATTACTATCATTATTTTTTTTTGTTTGTTTTTTTGTTATACAGGTTGGTTGAAAAGTTTCTGCGCTCGAAAGGGAAAAATATTATTTTTGGTACGAAATATATTTTTTTATTCAATTCAACTTAAATTCAATACGCTTATTCCAATGAACCTGCTATAATTTTATGACATCCCTATAATGACTTTACGAAAGCTCTGCAAAATACCCGTCTACGCCTGTAATAGCTTCTTGATGAAAAATGTTTTTTTTTGTGCTGTTATCCAGGTCTTTTCTCACGAGTTTTTTCATCCAGCTGATACAAAAGATTACAATAATATTCAGAGTTGATAGTTTTACTTTTCTGCAGATAATCAATCGACAAAATTCCTTTTGCATCCCACAAAAACTGATGCCATAAACTTTTTTGCTGATCGTTGTGACTTCACCTGCTTTGAAGCTGAGCAACTAGTTTCAGTCCACTAAAAACTTTCTTGTTTCAATTTGGAATAATGGTGGTAGATCCAAGTCTTATCCATAGTTATAAAACGAAGCAAGAAATCAGTTCTATTCTGCTTAAAATGCTTCAAATTATGCTGAGAGATTTAATTGATTCTCTGATGACCATTAGTATGATAATTTTTGAAACATTCTCTCCCTACGCAAGGTGCTATATAACATAGCTCACAAATCCACACTTCGTACACCTAAGCTGTCTCGGGACTCGTTTTGGAAAATTGTTAAATGAAAAATCCTGGTTCGACTGACATCCAAAATTAGAGAAAATTATTTAAATTATTGCGGCCGCCCCTTAGCAAAGTTTTTCAAGCTCTCAGAGTGTATTTCTGACATGAAATAAAAGTTCTTTATAAAAATCCATCGGCCGCTTGGGGATGGCTTAGAACAAACTGTAGGTCACTCCATTTGCTCGAAAAACATCAAGACGCATAGCACAAAATGGAGGAGGAGCTCGGCTGAAAATCCCACAAAGTGTAAAATGTAAAAAAGTAAACTCAACTATTCCCGTGTAGTATTCTGCGATTAACTTTGGCTGATGGACATTTACCATCATTCACATTACGTATTTTTATTCGCTTCTTTCGCGTGAATAGTCTTCAAGCCTAGCACAACCACATTTAAATTTACCAACCTGAAATTCAAGAGTGAAGACTTCTTATTCGAAGGACTTTCCATAAATTTCCATCGCTTTTAAACTTTACAAAACAAAGAATTTCATTTCTTTCAAAAATATTAAGACACGTCAAGTTCAAATGGTTTGTAAACAAAGAATGAATTGACACCATGACTTGAAGCTTTCCATGTGTTCCCACGACAGATGTACCAACTTGAGAAAAAAAAATTTGGAACTAGTAGTGCTTTTTCTTGGTGAGCGCAGAAACTTTTCAACCAACCTGTATTTTGTGTATTTTTTTTTTTTTTTTTTTATTTTTTTTTTTGTGTTTCTTTCGTAAATCCACTTAATTCTCTCTGTTAAATTTTAATTATTATTTTACTACAATTATATGATAATTTCTTGTTTATTTTAAATTAATTGCATATTTCTCATTAAATAAAATAATTTCAAATAAGCGAAATGTTATCTCGTTGTTACAGAAATCAACGCAATTTATTACTATTTTTTCAGTATAAAATTAAAAAAAAATATATATATGTTTTTATGTATCTGCCCCATGTGTGCACAATAAAAGGGTCATTTGCTGATGTGCATATTCATTTAATTACACAACCGTTATGACCACCACCTGCTGGAAAAGTACAATTAAATAAGCTGTAATTAATGCTGGCAGACACCAAAACATTTGACATTGCATTAAGTGGTTAAGTGGCAGCGGCAAAGTAAAGGGAATTTATGAATTTAATATTTAACAGTGAAGTGGAAAAAAAGGATTATAAATGAAAACATTTATTTTAGTTTAAATTATCAAATTATCATGGTTTCTGCTACCATTTTTAAGGTTGCATATACATAAATATATGGCGAGATTTGCATGAGATTAGCATTTTGTTTAGTTACTTTTTTTAAATATGTTATAGTACAACGTTTTTCAAATTCTATTGAAATACTTACAATATGTGTCTGTCGTCAGACGATCGATGGTATCTTGTTTCAATTTCGAACTCTTTTTACCCATGGCGGCTGCGGTGGCGTCGTTTCAATTAACGGTACAACTTCACAACACGAGATAGATGAATTTATATGAAATTTCAATTATTTTTTTGGATTTGGAAATTATGTAAATACTTTTTATGTATTTTGTAATATTATTTTTTGTTTTATTTATGTAAACTTTCGTTGTTTTTATTTTCAATAAAATGCTTAACAGTATTTTTTTAGGGAGCAATTTTTATGTAATTAGGGATTGTGAAGATAAAGGGAAGTTGTAGGTTGTATAGTTTTTATGTAGCGTTTGTCATAATTGTATAAACATTTTAATTGTTGCCTTTATTGTAGTTCTGTAAAAAAAAGAAAACAACGATTAATTATTAATTATGAATTAATTATTACTTTTTTTGAAATAATTTTTGCTATTAACTTTTTTTCTAATAATATGACAATTAACGATTATTTTATTTTTTGTCGGGTAATAAATAAAAAATATATAAATATTTATGCTAGGTAAGGTTATGTTGAACTTGTTGATCGTAAGGGTCGCACATAGATGACATTGCGTTCAAAGTGTTAGTAGGCATCCTGCACTGCTATCCCTTTATTGTGTCTCTAGTGTGAAGAATATTTCAAATTTTGCAAATTTAAGAATTCATTTGGTCATTACCGTTTGCAAATTCTGCAGCTTTCCTTCATAGCCTTTGTCTGCGGAATGCTGGACAGTCACTGATATCGTGCTCTACTGTGTCTCCACACATTCCCTACATATCTTGCACCTGTTTCTTCGAATCATTCTACAGCAGTCTGGAATCCAGCCTCGTTGCTGCTAGCAAAAGTTTCAGCCTCAGCTGGATTAGTCATGTTTGAAGTTAAGTCCTTTATGGTCAGCCCACATTAATGCGCATTATCTTCCGTTGAAAGCCAGCACCATGCAGTAGCTCTTCTAGATTGAAAGATACTGCAATGGTTTAGGAGTTTAAATTACTTTCTTATCTCTATTCTATTCTATGTTAGAATCATCTATAAAAATATGAAGAGCTTTGTCTGAATTTTTCAAACTTATGCTCCACAGATTCGTATCTATTGCAGCAGACAGCAGTTTCCCGAAAGTCAGGCACGGTAATACGTAGCCCAATACCCTGTTTTTAACGACTAGTTTTGCTGGTGGAATGCTCAAAATCACATGTAGCGCTGCATAGGGTACTGTTTTGAGCGCCCCGGGGATGCTGACTATTGAAAGCCTGAAAGCCCTTTCCAGCCTAGCCAAATATGTTGTCTTGTGTATAGCCTTCCATGTTATTGAAACACCATAGAAAAGTATTGGCTTAACAATCACAACAAAAATCCACTGAGATAGAACGTCTCCCCCACTCCAAGCCTCAAGTACAGCCCAGTATACTTTTACATGTATGCATATGTGGTCGCTTCACATTATTTATTGTTATTATCATCGCTCCTTTAATTAGTCTCCACCCTAACTGGTTGTCAACAAGAGTGCCAGGTACTTAGTGCTAGATTTCAACTGTAAATTGGCCTCTTCAGGCATTGGTTTGACCCAAGTTCAAAACCTTGTGAACGGAGCCAAATCTTTATTTACCTTAAAAACCTGCTTCAATATGCTTGGTTCGCCAGAGATCTTAACGTCAAAATATGCTTAATTTCAATTTCAATTTGAAAGTTTGATAACAATAGTATTTTAAGGCAAAGTATGAATTGTAAATCTGAAATCTGAACGCTTTAGGTTTTATTCGAGGTAAATTTCTCATGACCTTAAATGTTTTATTTTATCATAATCACAAATATGTATGCCTCATTTAGTTAAATATGAATCACTTGTCCTTAATTGTTTTTATTATCTCCTTGCTGTTTTTGCAATAAACACATTACTTTTTATTCTTCTAAAAACACATACAATTTTCATGGCAGCTCTTATTGCCCAAATAAAGCGGAAATGATGATAATAACAATAAGAGAAGAGAAACAATTAAAACGAGGTTAAGTTGAACTTTTTTCCTGCAGTTGCTGGTAATGCTAGAAGCGATAATTACTTTAATTTATAACTAAATGGTTGACATATAGGATTGTGTTAATATATATATGTATATGTATATAAATTAGTGTAAAGGTATGTTAAAAATTGTAACTTTTCCCTTGTCTTATAAAATTTTAGAGATATTTTTTTTGGAATTTTCTAATCATCTCACCAACAATTTTACTATCACTTAACGCTATAAACGTGTTTTAATGGAACCCCTGGTCCTAAGGTAGGTTTGAAAGCCCCTGAATCGTATTGATTAAAATTTTGGACGTCTTTTTTCAAATACGAATGGCAAAGAAAAAATTAAACGAGAATTTTTTTCTTTCTATATTTCTAGTTTTTTCTTCCTAGGAGGAACCCACAGTTTCTACTAAGCCGCCTCCGAACGGTTCATGGTTTTTTATGAAAAAAACTTTATCTTAATTTTTTATTTAAATTAATTTTCTATAACTTTTTGGATGTTAGTACGACACCACGGATTTGAGCCGGTGCCTTCCGAATGGTAGTGGGTAATGATAACCACTCGCCTACTGGGGCTGCCTTCCAATAGATGGCGTTATTTATTAGTATCTCGCAATGTATGTATAAGTCCGATCGGGTTCTGCTAGATAGCGTTAGAAAGATGACACTTCGAACTAAAAAGTTTTACTGACAGTTTTGTAATTGGTTGATTGAGTTTGTTTGTAATGGATATCTTCTTACTACACCTAATGTTTATATATATATATTTATATATTTTTATAACATGTTGCTATTAAAACACTTTAGTTAAAACAAAAATGTAATAAGAAAAATTTCGCCTGTTAGGTCAGTCAAAAGTTACCTCCACTAAGCAGGAATACGTTTGCTGTCCACGTAATAATTTGTTCTTTGACCTTGCTTTCGTTTTTTTTTTTTCTTCAAACACTCATTTACATTTATGGAGCATCTCTTTAGAGTGGTACTATGTACTTGTGGCAATCACACCAATTCAAATACAAATGTCTACATAAAGAAGTATAAAAGATATTTTGAAAATTCCATTTTAATGATTATCGCTTTGTGTCCGTCTGTCCTTGTGTGTGGTGGTGCGCCACTCAGTGTCATCACCTTCGACTTTTTATTTTCCCACATTCACGCAAGTAAATTGATCTCTCACTCACTTTCACTATCAAACTTTCTTCATCTGCCACGCTCTCACTAATATATTGTACATACATACATACACTTTAAATGTAAACAGTTTTCAATGTACATACTTTAATTTGGCTAATGCAGCTGCCAAACATAAATAGATACGAGTATAAGCACTCGTTCGTACTTAAGATGGAAATCATATTTAAATATACTACATGCAACGCCAATAACAGCGTGCAGTACAAACATAATTATACATACTAATGACATACATACATACATATTGTATATGTATACATATGTTTTGTTTTCGCTTTCATATGCCAAATTGCAGCAAATCTGTAGATATAAATACATATATGAGTGTGGGTATGCTTGTCTGCTGTCATTTGTGTCGCCAACAGCTGCACTTCAGATTCTACGCTTTTGTCTTCACACTTCCTTTCGTCACCTTCATTTCATTCATTTTCATTTTCTCATCTATTTTATTTTGTTTTGTTGCTACTTTTTTCCACAATTTTTCTCAAATTGTTTACGTTTTGTTTGTTGCCAATGGCAACAGCCAAAGTGCTCGGCATTTAAGATGTTTTTGAGGACTCCTGGGTAAAAGGTTCAAATGCTCGACGCTCATATTGTCATTGTCAGTGTCGCCTTTGCCGCTTGGAGAATTTCATACAAACTGCATACACACATATATATATATGCATACAAGAATATATATATATATTTAGTTTTAGTTGCAAGGTCTGTTATTGTCTTGCGGACACAAATTGTATGAAATATAAGTGGCAATAGGCGGCGTCAAACGGAATTTTTTAATAGCTCCTGCATTCAGCATGCAATGTCGAGGCTATCACGGTAACATCTAAGCTTAGTTGAGATTAGTGTGGCGTCTTTCTTTTCTCTTTTTTGTTGAATGGCTGCGTTTAAATTTGGAATACTTGTGGTAAGGAAAATAATACTCAATGAGATTTCTAACTGAATAGAAAAATGTCCATGAAATGCGTTGTTTTTCTTTAAAAGAAGAAGATGAAAGTCAAAACCATTCATCTGGGATGGAACAGATATACTTCAAGCTCACCACTTACTTATTTATGGTATATTTATTCGAAAGTTAGTTTCCCAACGTATCGCTGACTTACATCAGGATATCTGTGAAAGAGAAGGCGTGGTCCCGAATTCCTTCAATAAACATACAAGATACACCAAGATGTCTTTCATATTATGAAAATAATTTTAACTGTCTTTAAAGTTGAACTGAGAGCAGGAACTTTTTCACAATAGTCGAAAAATGTTGTCTTCAAGACAAGGTCTTCTGCAATTAGCTCTGAGTGATCGATTTCGCCGTTACTCGGGATGTAATCCGCCAAGTTGTTTGATCATAACTACTTTCGACGGTAGCGAATGAATAGACGCAAATTCGAGAGGCTCCAACCACAGCGAATAAACATTTTTTTAATATTGTTGTTGTTGTTGTAGCGGCTGGCTAACCCCGCTTAGGGCAGGTTTTGTCAATCTAAGTCGCCGAGGTCATCTAAAGGTAGGTCCAGGAAACGTGCTGTTTCGACGGGATTGGACCAAAGGGAGAGGGAGGTTAAATTCATTAATCAATTAAATGCTGGGGTCGAGTCTGGATAAGTAGGAGTTTAACCTGCTACAATATCCAGATCTAAGTGTTGCAAGGGTCACGCGGGTCTCTCGAGGCAGCTCGAGCTCGTTGTCTGCTGTGGTGGTTTTACTCCGAGTACCCCATTCACGGGAAGGAAGTTTTTGAAGGTGTAAACTGCCTCAGTGCTTGTCGGTACGCCGTCCTGTCCAGCGATTGTTGCACGTGTTGCTGGATTGTGCTCTTTAAGTCGAGTACTCCCTTCCTGATGTGCCTAGGGGGAGGTTCGGCTTCTATGAGGTGCCTGTTGGGGTGCTCCCTGCGGTAGGATCCCAGTAGGAACTGCTTGCACAGCAAAGCATTATGCTCCTTAACTCGTAGCATAGATGCTTCGCTGTGCAAGTGATGATCCGGCGACATCAGGAGGTTTCCTGTCGCAGTCCTAAGAGCGGTGTTCTGGCATGCCTGTAATTTCCTCAAATGCGTCTCGTTCGCCCCCGGCGCACAGATCGGTGCAGCATAGTTTACGACCGGCCGGCCAAATGCTTTGTAGGTTGCCAGCAAGGTTTCTTTGTCCTTACCCCAGGTGCTGCCGGCTAGCGCTTTGAGCTGCTGGACGCAGATGGTGAGTAAAAGTCGGGAGCTGCAAGGCCTCAAATGTCTTCGCTCCTGGGGAGAGGAGAGTTATCGACCGATAAGACTCTCCTTTGTTGGCTGGTTTCCCCGGTTTAAGTAGCGGGGCCATCCTACCTACCACACATCCGGTATCATTAGGGTGGTTAAAGACAATTTGAGAACCTTGGTGAGATAGTCTGCTCCCGCTGGTGCGAGATGGAATAATCAAGCGCCGCGCTTGTGTTTGGCAGTTTGCGCATACAGCGGGTTACACGTCGTTTCGCTTTGTCTACCGAAGGATGCAATGTAAAAAGTCGGCTAAAATAGCTCGCGCATCTCTTCAGGTCAGACGATGAGCGGTCACCGAATGAAATTTCCACTCGGTCATCGCGTCCCGTCGAGTTAGACAGCAACTTGGCTGTAGCCTAGAGCTTGGTTGCCCCAGAGGAGAGGTTATAGGACCTTAAGTGCTCCTACTATCGACCCCTCCGCATGCCTTTTAAGAACATTATCGCGGATCGAAAGGAGAACTTGAATACACTTGTAGACAGAAAACCGACCGAACTACATATATGACTACAGAGGATGACAAAGAAAATCACAAAAATTCTATAAAGAAGTTTTTCATGTGTCATTTATAGCATACAGTGCTCCGAATGTAAGAGTCAAAGTCAACTGAACAAACTTTCTATCAGCCAGACTTCCCGAAAAGACTCGAGTAAATAATCCACTGAGAGACTAGCATTACGTGCAACAATGCGGAGGGCCACCCGTCTCGAAGCCTGTACCAGCCTACAACCAAAATTACAGAAATTAGATTTTCAATAAATGTTTCTAATTTTGGGGCAGGGAATGGGAACCCGTAAAACAAGAGTAAGCTCCGCATAAAAATCCATCAGCTTCGGAGGCTGGAAAAACATCAAGGCGCACATCATAAATCGATGTGATCTACCAAAAATAAACCACATCTGTTGTTATAAATCGCGGTTTATAAAAAAAAATCATAAATAACTGACATAAATAACGTGCTATTGTTAACTCGGCTTTAATCACCTTAGTGCAGCTTCCTACAATTAAGAGGAAGAAGAAGAGTAATTAAATAAAACTTAATTTATAACGTTACAGAGATAAACAAAAGTCCTTCACCTTAACGCACACTTCTTCATACTGCAGAGATATCAAGTATTTACTTATACAATTACACTAATAAATACTCACACCTACTACATCACATACATATACTCGTATAAGAGTGCATAAATCCATATTTGAATGAGCGTGTGCTTATGCTTAACGTTGAAGTAGACTAGTAAGTAGTTGCAGTTATATCGCACAACTTAATGCAAAGACAAGACGACTAGCGAGAGCGATAAACGTGCAACAGATTTAGTCAACAAAACTTAATGACACGCGACTGCTGTCATGATAAAAACATAGCATGGGTATTAAGAGAATACGAGGGTTAACTGTTTCCTCTTCAGAATTAGAAAAAAAATAAAATGTTTTACATTAAGCTCTATCTACAATTTGGCATACATTTGAACCAATTCTGGAAGCACTTTTGTCACTCTGATTGAGGTATCCTCAAAACACGCATTCTGAGTGCTTCAACCGAAAACATTGAGCTTTGTTTTTTACGTACGGAAATAATTCTATACGGTGGATGACCCATCAAATGGATATTTTGAATGCTCAAAAATGCAGTTTTATCAGCCTTTGTGTGAAAGCACATCATTGAAAATTGACACAGCTTAAGCCGTTGGGATCCTGATTCCTTGAAAGACAATTGGCAAACAAATAGTTTTGTACTTCGTGCTTCGTGTGCGAACAGCTTTTGTTGAATTCGGTTCATCTTTAAACACCCATTCAGTCGACTGCTGCTTACTTTTGGGCTCATACGCGTGTGTTTCGAACATTTCTTTCGACCGATCGATACGAACCTTTTTTGATCAATTGTTATCCAACGTGATCTAACTTTTTAAGGCCAAATTTGCATGTAATATTAAATTTATGCTGGTAGCACAAATGGCACTAGTTGTGTTAATCTCACGTAGGTCAGATGACGATGCACCCAGCATCAATACCTTCCGGAGCAACAAATGATGTCGGTCGACCTTCACGAAATTCGTCATAGACTGTTCTTAGGTCTCAATTAAATTCACCATCGACAAACATTGGTCCTTGATGGAACTTCGTCGACAAAAAATTGAACTAAAACCAACCATGCATTGCTGCTGAGCTAATTCACATTGAAATTTGTTAAAAGCAATCGACCGAAAATATTTGCAAATTAATTTATTTTTTGTAGAGATCAATATTTAAAGTTAATCCCGAAATATAAAAGGCAACCCTCGTATTTACAGGTATATCAAATGTACTCATTTGTTCACATAAACATATTTGTAACCAATATTTATGTAAAGTATAATAATATTTTTTCTTCTTATCAATGGCAGTATTCGAACAAAAAAGATTTATATGTATGTAATTGCGCTACATTGCGCTACAGTTGCATAGATAAACACTTATAACTTATAAATATATATTTTGTATGCAAACAAGTATTCATACCTACTTGTACGCATCAGCTTCTGGCTATGAATGCGTATATTTGACCCAGAAATGTTCTTGTAAGTAAACAAACTAACAGCGAAGCCTTGCCCAATTAAAAAATTTTACTACTGCACAGAAGTAAAGTAAAAAAATATAAATCATATTATAAGTACGTAACATATTTTTAAAACGTTGTATTCAAAATTCAGAAATAGTAGTAAGTGGTAAAAACGCACTTCAATTATGAAAGTCTCCGATTTTCTAAATTTTTGAAGTCTTTAGATAAAATCAACAATCATTTCTTAGATAAAGGAAATATAGATATACGCTTGGGCTAGAACTGGCAAATAAGGCGGATGGTCAACCATTTCAAACTATAATTCGTGGAGAGGTGAATTCTCTATTTGGACCACATTTTTTTCGAGTGTATCTAAGTTCTACCTACAGTAATTAGTTGGCGCGAAAACTCAAATTTATTACGTCACGAACGTTCATCGTCTTAATGACAGACTCAACTGGATTCGAGTTTTTCATTTTTCTCAAAAACATTCACATCAATTTACTCAATTAACTATTACAATACATAAAAACTGCGCATCTAAAAAAGCTGGCACTTTGTTGATTAACTGCCGATTTACAAGTGTTGTTTTGATCTCGCAGCGATCGGAAACTTTTCACACCACCATCATAGGCATTTTTCAAAATATAAACTGAATGATACATAAAAAATAAATACTAATTCCAAAGCAATACTATCTGCTACTATTATTTAAATAAATTTCTATTTTAAATATATATAAAAAACAATTAATTTAATTGAATATCTCTCTTATCGGCATCCTTATATTTTACGAAGTGTGCAATTGGAAAAACTCCTATAATTAACCATATACTTCAAGTTGCTATATCACCAACTAAATGAGATAATAGATGATAGATATACAGTTAAAAATCTTGAAATCAGGTACAGGTACAAATAACTCAAGAAAGCAAGGCAATAGGCTTAAAGGTTAGCCTAACTTCAGCCTTCTATGCGACTCTTTGTACGTAGTCTTAAAAAGCAATGAGATGTCCATTGGCAGAGCGAACTGGAACATTTTATTTTATTTTTTTGGACTGCCGAGTTACCGAGTTACACAAAGTTTTATACGTGTAGTTGACACTTTATCACATATTATTATTATACAATACAGATTTTTTATTTTGTCTACTTATGAAGTTAAATAATAACTTTTCTCATTTATAATAAAATTAAAATTTGACTCGAATTTAATTTCTTTCAAAATTAAGCTGTGCTCAGTAATTTCTAAAAAGAAAATATACAGGAAAAAATAATTAAATATAGTTTTTGAGTTTAAAAATTTGCTAATAAACAACTTTTTCAGTGACCTGAAATTATTTTATTATCTTAATGATTTAAAAGTTTAATACACTTTAGTACATAATAGAATTTCATAGCAAAAAAATTTGCAAAGTATAACAGAGCTAAAAACCTAATTTTTTCCTTTTTGAAATCTCAAAACAAAATTCAATCCAAGGTTGTGTGTATAATAAGGTGGTTGGCTTATATGCAGATTAAATTTTACTATTTCTTTGATTTAAAATTTAGGAAATATTCGTAGCATAATGAATCTGAAATTTTAATCAGCAAATAAAAACGTGGTACTCTGTACTTATTTATGTTAAATATCTTTACATAAATTTTAATAAAATACTTTTTCTTGAGCAAGTCGTTTAACATTAAAAAAATTAAAAAAACGAAAATTTGTTCATTTAAGTGCATTAGTTCTACGCATTATCTATAATTTTCTTTGTTTATCATTAAAACTTCTAATGAAGTACTTATTTATTTTATTATTTTTTAATAATTTGTTGTTATTAGCTTAAATTTATTTTTTTCTTCTTCAATCATTATTCTTTAATTATTATTATTTGGTTAATTATGTAATAAAAATATTATTTTCTTAATTACCTACTTATTTAGTTATTTATTTGATTTATTTATTTATTTATTAATTTTTGTTAATTTATTCACTCATTAATATACTAATTTATTTACTCTCAAAACTGTTAACATTAAAAGAAAAGTTAAAAAAAAAATATTACTCTTAAATCAGTTAACCTTTGATGCTGCCCGAAAAACCTTGCAATTATATGTAGATATGTTTGCATGTAAGTATATACCACACGACATTTACATGCCTTTCGTTGATATTGCGCTCTCACAAATTTACGACGAGCACTCACATTTTTCAACGAATTTCATCAATTTCAACGCGCAAACATATAAATTAGTCGAAAAATGCGGACTACGCTGCGTATACGTAACCCGCTTTGCCGCTGCGCCATATACCATATCTGTCAATGCAGTAGAGGGTGTAAAATTCACGTTTATTTTGCTAGAAATAAAAAATGCACCACAGAGTTTTGCAGTTGGAAGCAAACAAAAAATTCACTGCATTTCTATGGCATACACACGAGTATATATATATATATATGTATGTTTGCCTATATATGCAGATGAGTGAATTTGTCTACATTTTTTGATTATTTTTAAGCACTCAGTCAGTCGGGCAATGCAAGCAATTTTTGGCTTTGATTTAAAATTCATGACAATTTGCGTTTACTAAGCAGCTCAGCTCAGTAATTTTATGTTAAAGAAATTTTTTTAAATAATTTTCTAAGTTTTTTACGTTTTCTAATTTAAAAAAAAATTGTAACATTTTAAATTTTTCAAACATCTTTCATATTTATAATTTTTATTTTTTGCTTTTCTTTTATTTTTTCTAATTCTACATTTCAAGTTTATTTTATTCCTTTCTTTAATTTTCTTAATCAGGTTTTTTTATTAATTTAATTACAATTTTAATTATGATTTTTTCTTTTTAGTTACTCATTTCTTTATTAAAGGTTTTTTATTATCTTTCAATGCGAGTTTTCCAAATTTTCTTCTCAATTCATGTATGTATGCATACTTTTTATCTTTTTTAATGATTTCAAAACATCTTAATTCCACTTAATTTTTAAATTTAATTTTTATTTTTGCAACTTATTTATTTTTAATATTTTTATTCATATAATTTCCTTTTTTATTAATTTTCTTTTATTTTTATTTTTAATTCTAATTTTTATTTTTTCTTTTATTTTTTATTTTGTCTTTTTTTATTTTATAAATTCGTTTTTTCTAAATTTAACTTTTTTAATCCATTTTTTTCAAAGACCACTTTTGTATACTTAAAATAATTTCCAAGCCTCGCCTACAGCATTAAACGCTTCAATGCTACACAAACACTGACCTACATAACTACTGGCATTGCTACTGCATCTACATTTGTATAAATATTTGTATATATGTATGTAAGTGTAGATGAGAGTATTTGCATGGAAATTGGAGTAAATAAACAAAGCCGCTCATTATCAGCGGCTACAAAGCAGCAACAACCAACAGCATACATATGTATGTGGCATATGTATCTTTATATGTATGCATACATTTACCTTGCCACTGAGGCAACATTCAAAGTTGTGCATAACCAAATGTGGCAAGCTGCATACACATATGCTGGTGTGTATATATGTATATATGTATGTATATTTTTACTTTAACTACACGTTGCAGCTGCTTTTGTGTTACTTTATATATGTATGCACATACTCGTATATGTATATCGCATTATGTTAACTGTATAATTCTCCAGTGGCGCGTAGTTAAGCGTAATCCTTTGGAAAGCGTGTTTACATTTCCTTTCGCTTGCAACTTTCCTCAATCGTGTGCATTGTGCACAGGTACACACATGTGTATAAACGCATCCACATATCATATATGCTATGTAAGAAGAATTACAGGTATGGCATCATGTACGCATTGCCTCCCTCGCTTTGCCTATCTCATAGTCACAGCTGGCTGTTGCAAGCTTAATACTTTGCCACTAATGCATTTTTTACTTTCTTCACTTTGTCTCATGTGCACAATTTTCATTATATTTTATCGCACCTCTCGTCTTCTGTTACAGTCTTCACTTCACCATAGTCACCACTCCAGTTTAAATTACTATCATCTCCTTACTTGCAGCTACACTGTTTTGCTTTCTAACTCATCTTCGCTTGCAATTTTTTTTCCCTTACGCTGTTCTGCCTCTTAATGCCTTCACTCGTCTTTACCATCTTTTATCTCACTAGTGCTTCCTCTTTCAGCTGAACTCCGCCTGAAAACTTTTTGACTGCAACTTTTTCGCAAATTGTGAACAATTTTCTTAACCTTCCTTCCTTTTGCTCTCTGCTGTGTTCACCTTCAAATGTATTTCTCTTTGCCACTTTTCTAAATCCACACAAATTTCTATACAATGGTGTTTTATTTTCTCTTTTATATTATTTTTTGCGTCTTCATTCTTTTTTGTCAGTTTGTTGAAAGAAGCTCAATAGCTGCACTGGTTTATCTAAATATCAGCGTTACATAAGTTCTTTTTTTTTTGATAAATACGTATTTATTCTTGGAAAAAGTGATTTCTATTGAGTACTATTGTATAATAGTCTCTACATATATAACATTTTTTTTTTCAGGAATTCGTAGAAACTTTAAAACCATAAAGTTCACTTCCTTCATTCTGAAAGTACTGGATCTCTGCTGTTAGAGGTTAATTCATCAAAGCAAGAGAAAGCCTTTACCAACCTCCTAAAATTAGATTTCAATTTTTATATCCAGGAGGGGATAACTTCTAGGCGTAAATAGAGAAGAAATTTTGTAGGAAAACGCATCTCATCTGACTAATAGGCTTAAAAAATTATCGCGATGTAAGCGGGGGTACACTCTGAAAGCATTTACCAGGTGTGTTTGTTGAAGTGTGCCGGTTTTACTAGTAGATGTCGCTCGCAATATGTATAAATTTCTATGAATTGGCGTGTATGTAATAACAGCGTCACATTTGTTTACCTCAGTGAATATGTCGAGATTCGTTCCAAGTGAATCGAATTTGCGGCATTCGTTGCTTTTCTTATTTCATCAAAAGAAAAAGCAGCTGAATCCCAACAAAAATTGGCAGAAACCCTACATGTGACTCGAGGAGCAATTTGTCAATGTTTAAAAGCCATGGGAAAGATCCAGAAGTATGGAAAATGGGTGCCACACCAGCTGAACGATAGACAAATGGAAAATCGAAAACCCGTTTGTGAAATGCTGCTTCAACGATTCGAAAGGAAATCTTTTCTGCATTGAATTGTCACGGAGGACCAAAAATGGATTTATTTTGAAAACCCGACGCGAAAAAAATCATGGCTTTCCCCTGGTGAAGCTGGCCCATCGACTGCAAGGCCAAATCGCTTTGGCCGTAACACAATGCTCTGTGTTTGGTGGGACCAGTGTGGTGTGGTGTACTACGAGTTGTTAAAACCTGGTGAAACGGTGAACACGGATCGCTACCGACAACAAATGATCAATTTGAATCATGCGTTGATCGAAAAATGGTCGGAATGGACCGGAAGACATGGCAAAGTTATCTTGCAACATGACAACGCGCCGTCTCATACCGCTAAACTGGTGAAAGACACATTAAAAACACTTAATTGGGAAATATTATCGCACCCGCCGTACTCTCCAGACCTCACCCCGTCCGACTATCACCTTTTCGCATCGATGGGACACTCCCTTGCAGAGCAGTGCTTCGCTAATTTTGAAGAAGTCGAAAAATGGCTCGTCGAATGGTTTGCCTCGAAAGAGAAAAAGTTTTTTTGGAATGGTATCCATAATTTGCCCGAGAGATGGGCGAAATATGTAGAAACCAATGGTCAATACTTTGAATAAAAAAATTTTGAGATTCCTTTGAAAATTAAGTGTTTTCTATATCCAAAAACCGGCAAATTTCAACTAACACACCTGGCAAATCCACCTTTGCTTACATCTACTAAGTGTTTTCTAAGAAAAAATACTAGGCATAAGAAAAAGTCCGGCTATAAAAATCGGTAATAAGACCCATAATATTCTACCCAAACAGTGGCTGGTCGCCAGCTCTAGACAAGGACACTTATAGGAGCAAACTGGAAAAAGTTCATCGGCTGGCGTCCACGCTCATTACAGGTGGGCTGCCCTCAACTCCTACGAAAGCCCTTGAAATTCTGTTTAATCTTCTCTCGGCAGACCTATACGGAAAACATCATGCGAGATGCAATGCCATAAGACTAAAGGCAACTCAAAATTTAGGAACCGCATTAGACACATCAAAAACTAACTCTCTCTTCCGTCTTCTGCTTCGACAATGCATTCTCTGCAAAAATCTTAGAGGAACAAATTGAAAAACTAAACCGTTCTTAGTCAATAAATAAGTTGGGGAGCTTAATTTGCCATCGAATCAAGTAAAAGACTTCCCTACTACTGCAGCGTATTTCAAACAAAAATAACTTTGGTAATAGAAGCCACTTTATGGTCCTCGATTCTAATACGATAACCCAACCTATTACAATATATTCTGAGAACCAAGTTGCCATTAAGTCTCCCTATGCAGAGGGATCTCAAAACAACTATCCACTCCGTGCTTTGGATCCCTAATCAGAGGGACATCCCAGGAAATTGGGTGGATTCTCATATAACTTCTTTTGCAGCTGTGTGCACACAAATGATAAGGAATCTGTGGAAGATTGCCTCTCTTAGTGCGGTCTGTTTTCGTTTTCTGAAAAATTCCTTCTTCGTTTTCCTTGCAGTGCTTGCATCGGTAGGCATCATTACTCTTTTGAACTTGATAACACCCACCAAAAGGTGAGACTGTCTTTCGCTTGTTCCGCGATTAACACATAAAATTATGAGATTTTATACATTGAAGGTTTTTGAGTAGTTCACGAAGATGAAGATGTTTAGGTAAAAATAAAATTCCATTGATGCTGTCTACCAAAATTTATTTTAATTTTCCTTTTTTCGTTATTTTTGCCAGAACTGGAAGTGCGTCAAAAATCCTAATTAAGAATATTTAGTAGAAAATCATATTGGAAAACCTCGATGTGATAGAGAAAAGAGAATTCCTATAAATAATACTCCTTTCTAATTAGTTTAACTTAAAATATTTTCGTTTTGATGCCGTTTTAAACATTTCGATAATATTATTTTCGTTCTTGGAGAGAAATGAGTTTTTCAATCTAGAAAAATTTAAATTTCACTCCAAACACCGCATTTAAAAATAATTAAAATAAAAAAGTTCAAAATTATGTTATTTTAAAAGACTGAGAGTTTATTTTAACCTGAACATTTTTAAAATTCCCTTCTATAAAAAATCTATAAATATATATTTACTATAATAAAAATTAATTTTTTACCACCAAAAGTAAAAATAAATTATGCTATGACGCAAATGAACTTCGAATATTAATGAAAAAAACACTCTCATTTCCCTGCAACGCAAAAGTCTGCATGACATCATAGTAATTAATAATGATTTTAAATAAATATACAAAATTTATTTTCCACAAAGTCACTAAACATTTCACGCGTTCATACGTGAGTTGTTTTTATGAACACTTACTCGCAAAATTAATCAAAATACTAATATAACCAAGAGATACTAAATAAAAATACATATAAACGAAATGTGCTAACTAGATCATAAACAAAAATTATAGAACAAAAAATTAAACTAAATCACTAAAAGATTTATAAAGTGAAAAAGGTATTTATTATTGGTTTAGTAATTAAAATTAATTTGTACACGAATATTTTGTTTATTTCTTGGGTGGGAGTTTTAATGAAAAATATAACTCATCAGCATTTGTTTATTTGTTTTTTTTTTTGAAATCTATAATCAAAATAAGAGCGCAGTGAGTATTTATAGATAGTAATTGCATTTAATAAATGATTATTGGCGAATTAAATTATTTTTTCGATTTTTATAAATATTTCATTTATTTAATTTGTATATATTTTAGTTCTGCTTTTATATGCTTTTTATATACCAGTAAGTGTCAGTGTGGATCGTGTAAATATTTTTTTTTTAATTTTTTAATTTTTGTTCCAGCTTAGATTTTTTTTTTTGGTCATATTAACATTTTTACAATTTTTTTACTTTTTATTTTATTAATTTGAATTTATAAATTTTTATCATTTTATTAATCATTCCAACGACGAAATGATATACTATATACAAACTCGCTTAAATATGTTTGCATTTATTTCTTTAAATATATTTTTCTCATTTCTGTTTAAATTCTTTTAATATTAATATTTTTACCACTTTTTTTTAATACTTTTTTTTGCATTTCAGTAAATAAATTAAAATGTATTAAATACGCAATCAGCTGTATTAAACTTTTGAAGTTGAATTTAAATTCTGCTCAACGAGAAGCCACACACCTCCATCACATACACACACACACACTACGCTTACGCACCCGTTAGCATGCGCTAATGGCATTCACATTACGTATACGCCCTGCTGTGCTGTGCGCTGCAGGCGAACTTTCCATATTGCTTATGAATGAATTTCAAATTTATTTCAATGTGTTTATTATGCTTTAATAAGCAAAGAGAAAACTATTTATCAAATGAAAGATGTTTTTTAATGAAGCAATTGATTTAAAAATTCATTAAAAATTATTTACAAAACAACAATTGCTACAAAGAGTAACTATGTATTTCAATGATTTGTAAATATGTTTGAATATAGTCAAAGAAACACATTTCCACCAACAACATTTTCCGCTTTGGTTTTACCTTCAATTGCTTGAAAAAGAAAAATAAGTGTATACAAAAATTTGCAAAAATTGCAAAAAAAAAACAGCTAGCAACAGCAATAACTAAACTTGAGTTGTTGGTAAGAAATCGAACGGCATGAAACTCTTACGTATTTGAAGTATTTGTAGAGTAAAGATAAATATCAAAGCAAGAAGTTAATAATATTTGAAATCAGAGAAATAAAATATAAGCGAATATTAAACGCCACTCTATACTTTGAGTGGTCAGTTAGTGGAAAACTGCGAAATAAAATTTTAAATATGGCTACTGACATACAACAGGTTGAGTAGCGTAAACTTTTGTGACTCAAACTTTTAATAAACAACAAAAAGTTGAGAAAGTTGCAGTAATACAATAGTAGGAAGAGTAGAGAAATTATAAGCAAATTTTGAGTAATTGAAAAAGTCAAAGTAGAATTTCAATAAAAATAGTATCTTTAAACAAATCTGACCAGAAAAAATTCAATAAAATTTATATGAAAGAATTGTAATTTCATGATAAATTTAATAAGTTCTTAATAATAAAATATATTTTGTTGTGAGAGCCCGAATATTATTATTATTAAACCTGCCATAAAAGTTAAATTAAATACTCAAAAAAATTACTTGTTATTAGGTGCTGATTAATTTAATTAATTAAATTAATTTATATTTTTACTCGAAGCCTTCAATATGATTCAAAAGCCAAGAAAAAGCTACTTACCACACAAACATTTTGCTGGTTCTAAATACTCGTACAGTTCAATGTTTTATATTTCAACGTACTCTGCTGCCGAAAAAAGTTCCGAGAAAAGATGGTGACAACAACAAATTGTTTCCACTTTTTTTAAGAATTCACAAGCGGCACTTAAGCCTATAAGATTGTAACTTGTATTTGATTTGCATAAAAGAGGATTAGATCATTTTTTATACTGTTTGTCAGTGCTTTTCAATTTTTTCTTTTCAAACACAATGGGAAAACTTTTCAAATTCAATTCAAAACTGTAAATGTAAACATGAAAATTCAAATATATTAAAATATAAAAAAATAAGAATTTACATTTTTATACAATTACTGTGAGCGAACAACGAAGCGCCGTTTTCTAGCCTAACATACTATGTGTATGTACGTATATATAAATTTATATAATATTACACGATTATACTAAGTTTTGTTGATGTTGCAATGTCATTTACATTCGCTGGGCAAGGTAAAGTGAACTATCTACGTTAGTTGTTGTAAAAATACCGAACAAAGTAAAAACAAATTTACGCTTTGTTTACATAATCCCTGTGATACACACATACACGTATACACATATACATTATTTGCAGCAGCACTGAGAAAATCGACTCTTGGCACTGTTATCCTTTTGCGACTGCAACAATGGCTTTGCTGTTTTAAGGTTTGTTATTCTTGGCACACATTGTTGTTTTTAGGCAATGCCTTTATGGAATTAATGCTTTTTTCCGTTTGTTTTCTTTTGTCACAGGATGGACAGGGCTATTTTTATAAGCGGGTGGAATTTTTTTATCTGAACTTGCGAATATATTTCTTGTAAGAATAAGGCAAAAAAGGTTATAGTAATGTTAAAATTCAATTTGAACTTTTGCCTTATTTGTTTTTTTTTTATTTAATTTACATTTAATCTTGATTTATTAAATAATAATGTAGGTATAATATTAAATTTTTTATTTTACTTTATTTAAATTTTTTAAATTCAGTTAAACAAAATAATTAACATAAAATAAAATCAACTTAAATAAAATCAAAGTACATCTCTACATGTACATCAAATCAAATAAAACAAAATTACATGAAAAAGAATAAAATACGAAAAAATTATTTAATTTTTTTCTTTAATGTTATATACATCTTTTTATATAAATTATTTAATTTTTTTTAGTTTATATACATTTGTTTTGTTTGATTTTATTTTGATTAATTTTGTTTAAGTTGATTCTATATTATTTAATTTTTTATAAGATATTTTCACTTTTATTAAACATTTTTTTATTTATTTAAATTTTAATTATTTTTATTTCTATTCACTTAAGTTTTTAAATAATGTGTTTTATTTTGTTATGTTCTATTTTAATTATTTTATATTATGTTATTTCATTTTTATTGTTTTATTTTATTTTATTTCGTTTTTTTTTGTTTTATATAAATATATTATATTTTCCATTTTATTTTATTTTATTTTTTTTTTTATTCTATCTTATTTTATTTGGTTCACATCAACTTTTTATTTTATATTAATTTGTTTTATTATAATTTTTTACTTATTTGATTTTGTTTTATTTTATTAAATTTAATTTTATTTTTAATTTTTTTTTTATTTTTTATTTTATTTTTTAATTCTGTTGATTTCATTTAATTTTGTTAGTGTTTGGTTTAGTTTAACATTAGTTTTTTATATCATTCGTTTAATTTTATTTAATATATTATAATTTCTTATTTTTTTTTAATTAATTTGATTTTATTTTAATTGCTCGATTTTTTTTAATTTTCATTATTTTGATTCAATTCATTTTAGTTTATATTATTTTATATCTTTTATACTATTTTATTTTTCTTTATTTTATTTTATTATTTTTTCATTTGCCTTATTTTATTTTACTTATTTCTTTTTTATTTTTTTTTAATTTCATTTTATTTTGTTTTATTTATTATTTAATTAATTTTATTATGTTGTTTCAATTGATTTTTTTTAATGATTTCTTTTATTTTATTTTAATTATTTTAATTTTTTTATTTAAATTATTAAATTTTAGTTTGTTGATTTCATTTAATTTTAATTATTTTGTTTTATTTTATTTTTGTTTATATTATGTTATAAAGGGTGGTTAAATTGTAAGGGCCGATGTTGAATGTGAACAACACCTAAACGCCAAGTTTTTTTCCGAATTTAATTTGACATTTCTCTATTTCAGACTTACTCAATTTGAACCATGGAGAGATACACAATCCAACAACGTGTTAAAGTTATCCAGACTTATTATGAAAATTTTCGAAGAAAATTATCTTCAGTGATGAGGCACATTTTCACCTCAGTGGATTCGTCAATAAACAGAATTGCCGCATTTGGGCGAATGAGAATCCGAGAGTGATTGTCGAAAAACCAATGCACCCACAAAGAGTGACTGTTTGGTGCGGTTTATGGGCTGGCGGCATCATCGGGCCGTATTTTTTCCAAAATGAGGCCGGTCAGGCAGTTACTGTGAATGGTGTTCGCTATCGTGAGATGATAACGAATTTTTTATGGCCACAATTGGAAGATATGGATGTG
This sequence comes from Ceratitis rosa, assembly GCA_037013455.1. Taxonomy (NCBI): domain Eukaryota; kingdom Metazoa; phylum Arthropoda; class Insecta; order Diptera; family Tephritidae; genus Ceratitis; species Ceratitis rosa. The sequence continues at coordinate 9,158,978 of JAWMAG010000054.1, forward strand.
GACGATATGTGGTTTCAGCAGGACGGTGCCACTTGCCACACAGCTAACGAAACAATGGCTCTTTTGCGCAACAAATTCAATGGCCGTGTTATCTCACGTAATGGCGATGTCAATTGGCCCCCAAGATCATGTGATTTGACACCGTTGGACTTTTTTCTCTGGGGTTATTTGAAAGAAAAGGTGTACGTCGATAAGCCAGCAACAATTCAAGAGCTAAAGGATGAGATAATTCGGCACATTAACGGCATAGAAACTCCATTATGCCTCAGCGTCATCGAAAATTTGGACCATCGTATGGAGGTGTGCCGCCGAGGTCGCGGCGCTCATTTGGCCGATATTTTGTTACATACATAATTGAGTAATACCAATATATCATAAATTTCAATAATTTCCTAAATAGTTTGTGTTTTATTCAAAATCAACATCGGCCCTTGAAAATTTAACCACCCTTTATCTTTTATATTATTTTATTTTAATTTATTTTATATTCTTTTATAGATTTTTTACTTGCCTTATTTTCTTTTTAATTATTTCTTTTTTAATTTTTTTTTTTAATTTCATTTTATTTTATTTTGTATTATTTATTATTTGATTAATTTTATTATGTTGTTTCAATTGATTTTTTTTTTAGTTATTTCTTTTATTTAATTTTATTTATTGCAATTTTTTTTGAATTTATTTAATTTTATTTAATTTTAATTTTTTGATTTCATTTAATTTTAATTATTTTGTTTTATTTTATTTTATTTTTTTTATATTATATTAATTTTCTTTATGTTATTTTTTTTTTAATTTTTTATTAACTTTATTTTGTTTTATTTATTATTTCTTTTTATTAAAAAATTTTTTTAATGCTTTTTCATTTTATTTTATTTTATATTTTATTTATTTGTTGTAACTTTTTTATTTATTTTTATTTTATTTTTTTTAATTTCTTATTTTATTTAATTTTTATAATATTGTTTTATTTCATTTTTTTACTTTGTTTTATTTATTATTATTTTTGATTTATTATGTTGTTGCATTTTATTTTATTTTGTTTAATATTATTTCTTTTATTGTATTTTAGATATTATAATTTTTTTATATATTTAGTTTATATTTAGTTTTTTTTATTTGATTTGACTTTACTTAGTTGATATTATTATACCATGATTTAGTTTTTTTTTTTAAATATTTATATATTTATATAGAATTTTATTTCTCAGAATTTTTTTGTAATCTGGCAAGTGTTGTGAACCACTCATTTAAACTTAATAATTAATTCTTCGTCTATATAAATCATATTATGACTATGCTTCCTGCTTCCTCGTCCTGAAAAATAGCGCATAAATATCAAAAAAGGAACAGCTGGAAAATGCCAAATGGTCAAAGTAAAAATAAAATAGCATATTTGGGTCAAATTTCATAAATTGTCAGAAAAAGCAACGGGGATCACAGTTGAAGTGGAAAACGAGAAAATATGAAAATAAAGCGAAAGCAGAAAAAACCGAAAAGAAACCAAAAATGAAGAAATACATCCAACCCAAAAGGACGGAAATCACATTTAACTCCTCACTTTCACACGCTCAGTTATTTGGCCCGAGGGTTCTGGCAAGTTTATGGCTTACAAATGCCCCTAACATGTATACACGTAGTACGAATGGACATACAAACATGTATTCTGGAAAACGACAGGATGATAGCGTGCGTAGCGTGTCCTTAAAATCACATGGCGCGCGTGGAAATATATGATTGCATACTTTTAGGTGAACCATCGAAAGCGACTATTTAAATACGTACATATATAATAAACGGTTACGAGTGGAGGGAGAAAAATTGGGGTGAAGCCTCATAAATAAACCAAAAATTTGGTGGTTTTATGAATTACACACAAATCAAACGAAAAAGCCTCGAAATAGTTGATCTAATTTGAAAGTTATGCATATTAAATGGCATTTAAACTAACCAGTAGCGTTGTTAGTTTATATATAAAAATTTTAAATATATTTCATATATAAATGAATAAGAAAAAAACGTTTTCATAAAACAAAACCATGTTCTGTCCATCAAATTTATGTTGAATTTACATTGGTCTGCCTATCAGTCTGCCAACAGCTGCACATGTCAGCTCACATTTATATATGTTTGTAGATTATACTCGGGAAAAATGTGACAAAAGTGCCTTCAGCTCACCATCACACGTTTTTACATAATATATATATATATATATATATCGCACAGCTTCACTACAGATTTTTTATAGCTTATTTCATTTTTTTATAATTCTCTAGAATTTATTTTAGAATTTTTTTTTTGTTATTTTGTTTTTCACACACTCAAAAACACTTATGAATCGCACTTTTAATTTTATTTCACTACCACCAACTAACTGTCTGACAATCCAACTGTCCTTATGTCCTTTGCTCGCTCTGCAAAAATGTCCTCAGTGTAAACCGTTTGAACAGTTACAAATTTTACCGCACTACGTTGCGTCAGTTTGGCGTTTGAAATTACGACTGAAAGATGAATAGGAAAATACGAAGGAAAAGCTCGAAATAAGTGAGCAGGCTCCATATCACACACCAATACACTCAACACAAATCATTTACAGGCACAGGAGACCAATTGAGTGAAAATGTTTACAGTTAAGTAATATTTTCATACCTTTGAGTGGGTAGTAAATGACTGAAGGGCCGAAATGAATATCACTCGAATTTACTTACTCGACAACCAACACATGCATACTCTGCTAGACAACAACAATTCTGTATATCTCACTAGGTAAGCAGCTGCTATGACCTGTGCCATGGCGATGGAGACATAGCTTCTAGTTATGTGCTTGTCGTCCATTTATTTGGTTAAAAGAAAAAGCGTGTTTACCACTCTTATGCTAGCACACTTTTAGGCGCCAGCTTGATGTGCACGCCAAATTCACCACGTCTGCATATTTGCCATCATATAGAGATAGTATTCTCAAAATTTGTTGTGCGTGTGGTGAATTTTCGACTAAACACCTCCTCACTTGAACGTATATAAGCAAGGCGATGCCCACGGCAGTGCATGTGTGCTTAGTTGTAGTGCATATGTTCACTTCATTCACACACTTTTCACAAGTATTTCCAATTAATTTTTATTTGTTTAATAATATATTATGCCGATTGAAAATTGGGTATTTGAAATTTCTATATTTATAATTGTTTTCAATTTGCTTGGTTTTAGTTAAAAAAAAAAGTTTTGTTAATAAATTTTTCAATTAAAAAGTCTGATAAATACACATTTTATTCAATCAATTGCACAAAAATTAATTTGTTAATATCTATGGTACATATATTTATCTATAGAATCAGAGTGTTTTTAATGATTTTTTTTATACATAACTTTTTATACCCGACTGTACTGTGTAAACAGAGTATAAAAAATTAGTACGTCTAACTAGGCAATGTAGAGCCACTAAATATTCGAGATAGAAGTGGACGTGTAGGTGTATATTAGATGTAGTAAAAAGAAATCCATTATTTTTTCATAAATTGAATGGTTTAATTTTTTCTCTTCGTATCCAGCCTGATTCAAATGGTTTCAAATGGTTTTTCGTGAAATCTTTACCTCTTGGACAATCGAAACAGTGCTTACATGATGGTCGGACTCGACAATGACTAGTATTTTTTCGGTATTTTCGACAATTGGAATTCTACTCCGTGAAGTATCTTTTATATCAAAATTACAGGAATGAAACCGAAATTGTACATAATTGACTGTAATAGTATCAGAACTATAAAAGCTATTCACATTTTCAGCTGCCTGGCTTGCGTTTTAAACCTATAAAGCTCCATAGGATGACTAAACGAAGCCATATAGCCATCTGTCTGCTGATCCATCCCCCAGTCCGTTCGTCCATATACCTTATGACTTATAACTAAAGTAGGAGTTGAGTTGCGTACTGTCATTCGAGTCTTGGTCCGACCAGAAACCAAAAATTATAGAAAATTTATTTAAATATATATCAACCCCTCCGAGTGTAATTATGACATCAAATATATGATTCCCATGGCACTAACTGAATATTATATATGTATATTATATAGAACCAATATCTAGGTTTAATCTTAGACAGCACGCTCACCTGGAACAGAAACACGGTTGAAAGGAGTAAGGAAGGTATGTGAAATTACAGGCGAGCTACAACGCCCATCTTCACTGACAGTACAAAACTCAATGACAGGGTGGGCTTGGGAGTTCACTCGACAATGACATGAGCAAGAGACCTCCCAACCACTGCACGAACTTTCAAGCTGAAATAAACGAAATATGCTAGTCTTTCAGTCTATACCAATATATTCTGACAACCAAGCTGCCATTAAATCTCTTCCTTTTGATCACACCAACCCAAAAGTTGCCAATAAGATGTACAGAATTCTTAAACTAACTCTCGGGTGTATGCGAAATGACCATGGTTTGGGTCCCAGCACGTAGTAGCATCCCTGGAAATTGCATGTCCGATGAGTTAGAAAGGAAGGGTGATCCGACAAATCTGGCCATTGATCGATACCATAAGATCAAAGTAAAAAACTATTCCTTCTGAAAAGAATCTCCAAGAACATAGCAAATGTCGTAATTACCGAGCACTGTTTGATAGAAGGATGGGCTACTTCTTTAGTGACTTCTGTGTCGCGGATTCATTATAAATTGAATATTGAGTGGTGTTGTTACTACAGCATACCCCAATTCTTCTCTAAGCAGTTTCTACTTTAACTGCCCTGCAGATATAGCGTCAGCATATGTCAGCAACCAATCCTAGTGGTTACATCATCTAGAAAAGTGGGAGGAGTCTCTTCTATAGGCCCCTCCACAGGTATCATATCTAATTAATTAACTAAATAACAATACTCTTTTGACGGAGTTTGGACCAGAGCTTCTTAAATATCGATGAGGGTTTTCTTCTTTCTTGGCTTTCTGGTGTACGATTTTCAGACATCCGGACTACGTAACACGAGAGCAACGGGGTGTAATGAGATTTCCAATCGATTTGATATTTCATCATCAGGTGCACTAGACATCAAAGATCCCGGCCATCACAGTCATCATACGAATCGAACTAGAGGAATATGATTTCCTTCTATTTTTGCTTCTTGGCTGGGAGCATATCTTTCCAATGGCATATTATTTGTTGAGATTGAAGCCACGAGCTCCCATAATTTTGCAGCTCCCTGGGGTATATTATTTTTTTTATTTTATTTTGCCCTTTATTAGTGTAGTGAGGAAAATTTTAGTTTATTTCAACAACTGAAAACTGTTAAGTATATTTTTTTTTATCTGCCATTCAGAAGACAAAATTTCTTGTCATAGTTCGACCAACATCAAAAATTACTTTTTATAATTTCGGTCGCCCCTTGGCAGAGAAAGGATTTCTGATATGAAATGAAAGACGGCTTGGAAGAAACTATAGATCCTTCCATTCGTTGGAAAAACATTCCATAAATTAGAGGAGGAGGACGGACGTAGATCGCTTCAGCGATTGCAAAGCAGCCATTACACGAAGGCTGCTATGTATATTTCTGGTCTAGGCAACACTAAGTGTTGCCAGGTGCAATCTGACATTTCCATTAGAAAGTTCGACATTTTTTAACATAACATCACTCAGAACGTTTTGTCATTTAATCGTGAATTGTTTTATTTACAGGGAATTAAAAAATTCATCTCGGCCAAAAAATGGAATTAACTACGAATTCAATCGTGGCCGACGCTCGCTCAAAGACGAATTCCGTGAAGGTCGTCCAAAAACAGCCGTTGTGCCAGAAAACATCGATGCCGTACGTGAACTGATAATGCAAGACCGTCATGTAACATACCTTCAGATAGAGGCATGCCTATGCATTTCTCCCACCAGCATACATTCGATATTGCATGAACACCTGGCCGTAAAAAAGTTTTGTTCTCATTGGATCCCGCACAATTTGACAATCGCTCAAAAAAAGGCTCGTGTGGATTGGTGTAAAGAAATGCTGAAAAAATACGATCGCGGTGCTTCAAAAGACGTTTATAAGATCGTCACAGGTGACGAATCATAGATCTATGCGTATGATCCCGAAATAAAACAGCAATCGACCGTGTGGGTCTTCCAAGACGAGCCAAATCCAACGAAAGTTGTTCATCGAACAAGCACTTCGAAGCAAATGGTCGCCTGTTTCTTCGGCAAAACTGGTCATGTGGCGACTGTTCCGCTTAAGCAATGTAGGACGGTCAATTCTGAGTGGTATACCACCATTTGTTTGCCTGAAGTCTTCGGAGAAATTCGAAAAACGAACAAGACAAGACGAATCATTGTGCACCATGACAATGCGAGCTCTCACACATCGGCTCAAACCAGCGCCTTTTTGACCGGCCAAAACGTTGAATTGATGGGTCATCCGCCGTACAGCCCTGACTTGGCACCCAATGTCTCAATCGGAGTGGAAAAAGTGCTTTGAAAATTGGTTTGAGCACATGCAAAACTGTATAAATCTTGATGGAGAATATTTTGAAAAACAATGAAACCATTTTCGATGATAAATATTCGTATTTTCATCATTAGGACAGAAATATACATAGCAGCCGTCAAGTTTATATATATATATTATAGGTATATAAGGCTTTTCTCAATAATTCCGCTCTGCTTTTCAAAGTAAAATATTTCCTAAAATTTTATTTTTAACAGGACATTCGTTGGGCGCCAAAAATATTGATTTTCTTTCACATTAGAAGCTACACTGCTAGCGTCTAATCAGTTCATCGACGATAGACTTAGTCTTTTCTACAGTAGACTTCTAGAAATTCCCCATTGTCGGTAGATGAAACAATTTTTTGCGGATATCGGTTCACTGCTATTTAGCAGGCTTGACAAAACTCAAAATGTGAATGATGAACGTCGGTAACCAGATCAACTCTTTCATTTCTAAAGGGTGGTTAAATTTTCAAGGGCCGATGTTGATTTTGAATAAAACACAAACTATTTAGGAAATTATTGAAATTTTATTTTATTACGATATATTGGTATTACTCAATTATGTATGTAACAAAATATCGGCCAAATGAGCGCCGCGACCTCGGCGGCACACCTCCATACGATGGTCCAAATTTTCGATGACGCTGAGGCATAATGGAGTTTCTATGCCGTTAATGTGCCGAATTATCTCATCCTTTAGCTCTTGAATTGTTGCTGGCTTATCGACGTACACCTTTTCTTTCAAATAACCCCCAGAGAAAAAAGTCCAACGGTGTCAAATCACATGATCTTGGGGGCCAATTGACATCGCCATTACGTGAGATAACACGGCCATTGAATTTGTTGCGCAAAAGAGCCATTGTTTCGTTAACTGTGTGGCAAGTGGCACCGTCCTGCTGAAACCACATATCGTCCACATCCATATCTTCCAATTGTGGCCATAAAAAATTCGTTATCATCTCACGATAGCGAACACCATTCACAGTAACTGCCTGACCGGCCTCATTTTGGAAAAAATACGGCCCGATGATGCCGCCAGCCCATAAACCGCACCAAACAGTCACTCTTTGTGGGTGCATTGGTTTTTCGACAATCACTCTTGGATTCTCATTCGCCCAAATGCGGCAATTCTGTTTATTGACGAATCCACTGAGGTGAAAATGTGTCTCATCACTGAAGATGATTTTCTTCGAAAATTTTCATAATAAGTCTGGATAACTTTAACACGTTGTTGGATTGTGTATCTCTCCATGGTTCAAATTGAGTAAATCTGAAATAGAGAAATGTCAAATTAAATTCGGAAAAAAACTTGGCGTTTAGGTGTGGTTCACATTCAACATCGGCCCTTACAATTTAACCACCCTTTACATTATATCATGCAATGTACACTTCGACAAAAATATTGTATACTTTCAGGCTTAAAATTTTTCTCAACTTTTTTCCATATACATCTTTAATTTTATTTATTTTTTCTTAAGAAGTGTCTCATTGAACGCTAATATTACAAAATTTCATCTCATTTCCAACGGTAAAAGTTTTTAATGTCACTCCCTGCCTATTTAAGTGCCGAATTTCTCGAAAGCTTCGGCATTGTGGTTTTTGCAGTTCTTGGCGTTTCATCAATTTTTTTATGCACGGAGAAATCGAAAAATTGATGTTAAGTACCTTGTTCTTCTTTATTTTTGTTATAGGTACATATGTACAACAATTATTATTTTTTAAGAATTAAATCACAAATAAAAATAATAAAAAAATAAATTAAAAAAAAAATTAAGCTAAAATTATATACCCCTTCCATGATTTCTTTATCAAAATTATTTATTAAGTCACATCTTTATATTATTATTCTTAACAGTTCCTTCACCGTCTCAGATATACTTTTTATTGTGTCTCTAGTTTAACCCTTATGTTAGTAACCTGGTACCCGGGTACCCACCGCGGTGTATCTGTGTGAATAGTTTAAAGAAAGTTCAATATTTCATTTTAAGCTCTCAAATCGTCGTTTTTTAACACAAAAGAGTTGTGAGTTCATTTAATTGATTTATTTATTTCTGTCGTTTTTTTTGGCAATCATTTTATTATTTTCATAATAAATTGTATATGCCGCAAGTGCAGAAATGTCTAGCATGTTGAAAAACATTGCCATTGGCCATCTCGAAGATCGTCGTTGACTGGTGTAACTCCGCACCATTTGGTCCATTGTATCGACGCCAGCTTTATATTTATTATAAAAATTAATTATTTCTGGTTTCTTTTTAGCATCATCACCAACTGATGCATCGGAATGCATCGTAGACATTAGAATGACAGCTTTATTTTTTTTAGGAACGTAAGAACATATGGTAACCTTTACTGCTTCCTTGTCTTATTTACTCCCATAACACTAGGTATGTAAGGTTTATACCCGGTTTCTAAAAGACGTCGGTAAAGTTGGTTACTAACATAAGGGTTAAAGAACCTTACTGTTCTCTTCGCAAATTAAAACAGTTGCTTTCCACTTTTTCTTCATCCAACTTCCTTTGCTCTGTGCCTAAGTCGGCTCAGTATTTGTACAGTTTTCTCTGCCGATCTTGCCCAAATACATTTGTTAAGAATCATTGCCTTCGGTAGATTATATTATAAAAAAATGTGATCTGCGTTTTCCATCCTTTAGTAAATCCTTTACTTTTTCTTCTGATCATTAGCAGAAACTCTCTTTTGCTCTTTATTAATACTAATCTAGTAGTTAATATTTTCATGGACGCTATGTTTTGCATAATTGCATAATCGTGATACGTCAGCAAAATGTTTTGATACCACTACAATGGATATATCATCAGCATAGCCCACGATAGATGCGGCTTTCGGTTTCCTTATTTTCAAAATGCCATTGTGCATTATGTTTCATAGGAGTGGGCTAAGCCATCTCCTGTGGCACGCCCTTTCTCTAAAATAACTCGTCAGTATCAAAGACATATGGAAATTCATATTTTGTTTTTTTTTTCTTGCTGTTATTACTTAATCCCAGTTAGTAGATTCGATCGCATTTTTTGCATTGGTACAGCACCGCTTGGACTCTTCGTTTCATTATTTCCCTTCAAGGGATTTGCGAGCAATATCACAAACAGTAGCTGCATAATTAATTGCAGAGCGTTTTGTTCTTCCGTCTTTTTGTAACAATTACATCTTGGGCGCATTTACTAAAAAATTCTCTTAAAGATTCTCAAGAATAGGTCCCTCCACTTCTTGAAAAAATATCGAGACGCACACCATAAATAGGAGAAGAGTCTCGATCCAAAATCGCTTCCCCTATTACAAAGCGACGATCATACATATCATACATACATTTATAATTAAAAACTAACGCTCGTGAAAATACTACCTTTAAAACTTAATTTAATAATACAAAAAAAAAAAAAATAAAACAAAATCCTTCTTTACCTATCCTCGTATTTAATCCCACGATTTCGCTTTGACTTTCACAAAAATGTTTGTGAAAAGAAAATTTTATGAGTCAGCTGCTGTTGAAGTTCAGGCGAAGTGCGGCTATTGACTTTGCACTCCAAACTATGTCTCCTTTGAAGAACGGTTCTCTGGTTTAAATTGTTATTATTGTTATCACTGTCAGCATTAAAACTATTTCTATTTAGTATAGTGCAATATCACTCCTTGGGAGCGGGATCTATGCATATTTATGGCTGGCTTTAGTTTTTTTGACTAAGCTTTTAGTGCTAAGCTATGTATCACTAATTTGAAGAACATTTCTATTCTTTTGGGAAATTAAAGTAGTCGCTTTGTCCCATTTTTCATTGCGGACTGATATTTCTACCGAATGCTATTACCTATCTTCATATACAATACTTCCTTTCTAGCAGACCAAAATCTAACAGAGCCTTAAACATCCAAGACTGATTTTGTAACAGCAATGCTGACCTCCTCAGTTGGAATCGAGGAGTCTAGTAACTTAATTCTCAGTTCTAATTTTGGATGAAAGGCAAAGTCTGATTTCATTGCTTTGAGAACAATAAAAAATTAATTATAATAGGACTAATTTCAAATTCTCAAAAAAAGCTGAAGATTTTAATAATATATTTATGGATCATTAATTAGATATACTGGCAAATTAACACATGAAAAATTAAACGGAGCTACCTAATTGGCTAGTGTGTGCTGAGTTAACAGAAGACTCCGGAGGAATGAATAACTTTAATTAATTTTGTATTAAAAGCATACGAGGCAAAAAAATTAAAATATCACCAAAAAGACAAGAAGCATAGTTTCAATGGAAGAAGGGTGTGCACTTTGGAAGAAGAGATATATCAATAAAAAAAATTCTTTTAATAACACAGGCTGCCAAAAGATTGCAGACCCTAGAAGTAGGCTATATTTTATTTAAAGATGTTTGATGTGCTGGATACGAGGACAGAAACAGTTCAGCTGAATTGTTTTAGGATTTCTTTTGAATTATATTAATATAAAAAAAATAAATAAAAAATAACTGTATATTATTTTTATATTGCTTCACATTAATTAAAATATATTAAGCAGCCTTTTATATTTTGCTAAGAAATATTGTATTTTAAAAGGTTTTGCGATAATTTTTCTTGTCACGTTGCGAAATAAATAATAAATAAGATAATATAATCCCAAAATTGTGCTACAAATATAATTTGAATTGAATTTTGCTTCTTTATGAATTAAGACTTATGAATTTTCCATGCATAGTAAAGGAAACATAAACAATTTTCAATCGCAGTGATGCAATCCTACAGATAATTCGTTTTATTTCCACAAAATAAATATTAAATAATAAAAATTAATTGAATTAATTAAAAAAATAAAATAAAACAAAACAAAAAATAAATTAAAAACTAACCTTGTAGAAATTGGATTAATTTATTATTAACTCGAACATCTGAAGCTAGGCAATGATATTTGGTGCTTTTTGGCATGGCATTGAATGGCTAGTTTGTGCTGCGCGGGAGCAACCTCCTGATGGTATGCTTTGCTGCGCTTTAACGGCTGCATAACACGCACATGGGCAATGTATGCTAACGATGGCATAACGGTGGTTTCTACGGTAGATGCTAGGACTGTAGCCTTCTGTTTCGACATTATCTGGAACGAAAAAAGCAAGGGGAAATGTGAACAGTATCTTTGAAAATAAAACATGTATCAGAAGACGACACGAGAAGTCAGAAAAGGAAAGATAAATTATTTTTTTGTAGAAAATTTTAAATTTAGCGGGTCAGTAAAAAGACTAAAGGTCCAAATGCTTAATCATCAAGCGATTGGGTGTAGGCAATAACTCGTGCGATTTTCTAAGAGAGGGCTTTACTAGTATTATTTCGCGTCGTGTTCGTCTGTGGCTATATTCGTTTCAAAGGTACTGTCATTTCGCGTCGTTTTCAGTAGATGTCATTTATTTTAGCGTGAACAACAATTTGTTTCATTCCTTTGAAAATGTCGAAATTTGTACCAGATAAAATGTTTTTGCGTGGAGTTCTTCTTCATTACTTTAACACGAAGAAAAGTGCTACCTAAAGCCATCGTATTTTACTGGACGATTATGGTGACCATGCTTTAGCCGAACGAACATGCCAAAAGTGGTTTGCACGGTTTAAAAGTGGCAATTTCGACTTAGACGACAGAGAACGACCCGGACAGCCACAAAACTTTCAAGACGAAGAATTGGATACATTGCTCGACGCAGATGCATGCCAGACGCAAGCTGAACTTGCAAGAATATTAGGAGTTGATCAAACAACCGTTTCCAGATGATTAAAAATCATTAGGATTCACCCAGAAGCTTGGAAATTGGGTGCCTTATGAATTAAGGCCAAGAGACGTCGAACGTCGATTCTGTATGTCGGAAATATTGCTTCAACTCCAACAAAAGAAGTCATTTCTGCCTCGGATTGTCACTGGCGATGAAAAATGGATTAATTATGATAACCCAAATCGCAAGATATCGTATGTGAAGCCCGGCCAACCATCGACATCCACGGCAAAGCCGAATATCCATGGTGCCAAGCTTATCCTATGTATTTGGTGGGACCACAAGGGTGTGCTCTATTATGAGCTATTGAAGTAGGGTCAGACGATCAATGAGGACCTCTACCGAAAACAATTGATTCGTTTGAAAAAGGCCATCGCGCAAAAACGACCAGAATATGCGACCAGACAGGAATCAATAATTTTTCATCATGACAACACTCGGCCACATGTTGCAAGGCCACTTAAAAACTATTTGGAAAACTGTGGGTGGGAAGTTCTACCTCATCCGCCTTATAGCCCAGACATAGCACCTTCCGATTACCACTTGTTCAGATCAATGCAGAATGCTCTCACCGAAGTACGCTTCACTTCAGAATAGGGTATCAGAAATTGGCTCGATTCTTTCTTGACCTCCAAGCCGGAGAAGTTCTTTTGGGATGGGATCCACAAACTACCAGAAAGATGGGCAAACATTGTGGCTTCCGATGGACAATATTTTGAACATTAAAAACCGCACGCGTTAATGCATACACCCAATATATATATATATATATTTTTTTTTTGAAGTTAGTATGTTGGAAACGGTCCCAAAACTTTTCATTTTATTTAATAAGCTACAATAAGAAATAGAAATGAAAATTTCATACTTTGCATCACAAATTTAATAATAATTTATAGCATTTCGGTCATTACATTTAGCTTAAACTCTTGTATTCTGTTCATTTAGTCGTACCCATAGTAACTATTCGTATAAATATTATAAGATGTAAAGCTCTCACAGCTTGATCAGTGAGCGGTAGCGCCATCTAGCGGCCTCTATCTGCATACTTAGCATTTTAATTGCTTTATATCGGGAATTATGATAACTGACATTGTCCTTAATCCTTATTTCACAAAATAATTTTATTTATGCTCAACTCCCACGTCTAATCTATCTTTGCAGTAACTTTCATTAAGGGAGCTGAAGCGGTTAAGCATTTTTTTGTATGGCGATAAACTAATTCACACATTTTGAATATTCTATTTCAAATTGTAGCCTATTCAAGCTGTGCTCTAATTCATACATATTTAAAAAATCTTATTACACCACACATTTTAATTTTTTTGTTAGCTCTAGAACCGAGGCTTCATATTTACATATATAACACATATTTACACTTGTCAACATATTTTCTTCAACACTTATTCAAAAATCTCCCTCCACACAATTGGATAGGTAAATTTGAATGGCGGTTGACCTCCAATTTGCGTATATGTAAGCTCCCTATTTTCGCGAAAGCAAATATATTAACCCACTCGCACATAAATATCGTACATAAAAAATACGACCATTGATAAAGAAATTCATGTGATATGCTAATTTTGTTCGTGTTATTTGCAACTAAATGAATGAATATTCATTTCAGCTTGTATAGGTGTATTTGTGTGTAAATTTCAGATAATATATGTATGTAAATATGTATGAATAACACAAAATCACTAGCTATTATATACTAGTTGGCTAGGAACTAACAACAAGGCCAGCGATATAAACACTTTCTTCTAAGAAAGGCAAAAAAATCCTTGCAAATTCAAAATGAAAGCTTTCTGAGCAATAAAAAAAAATTAGAAAAACAAAATTCCAACAAATTAAGCTCTTTTTACAACACGTCGCCGAAAAAATATATACTCGAGCGCATGAGAGAATTTCTGAAAAGAAAATACTCAATAGACCACAAAGAGCGGAGAGAAATGTAAGCAGCAGTTTACAGCTGTTAACTAACATAGCACTCAAATGTTGTGCCGCTACAGTGCTCATAAATACAATAGTTGTGAGTTTTATAAATTGTTGGTATGCTATTTGTGTTATTCTTTGCTAGTATGTGTGTTAACTTGGCGCCATTGTTAGTGTGTGCGTGTTAAGTGATGTTTAACACGACTCCTACAACATTATATATATGTATCTGCATATATTCTGGCCGCATATGTCTTGCTATAAATCGCTGCTAATGAGCAAAACATGCCAAATACTTGCCTTACACAGCAAACAAACCAAATAAACAACAACAAAAGTGATTTAAAAATCTTGCAACAGATCTCAGCTGCCAATGCAACAACACCTTGTAGAATAAACGGCGTCAATCAACTCCAATCGCTGACTACCTGCCTACCTGCGCGCCAAACATCGTATATTCCTTTTACACTCAAACAGAAAAAAAAACAACAACAGCATCAACAGTCAAATGTCAAAATGCCAAAAACAAAAATTCATAAAAACTCTTTGACGGCGTTATTTTCAGCACGACTCCACGCTTTTGCTGCTTCTAGTCTGCAGCGCCTTCTTTCGGGTTATGTCTATTTGCATGTATGTGAATATGTATGGGTAAGTAAAATCATTTTATTTGCCAGCCAACAACTTCTGCTGCTCTTGCGGTTCTTGGTCTAGCCAAAGCAGCTCCTATTTCAAGAAATGCAGACGCTCACGTGGTTTTCGCTTTTATCAGTACCCAGAGGCAAGGCAAAAGCACCTACTAATGTACAAACATATAAAAAATTCGTATATACAATACCCTATAGGTATAAATGTATGTGCTATTTTTGCATATTCTTGTTCCTTCTGTTATTTCATTTTATTATATTCTTTTTTTGGTGCTTTTTTTGTGTTTTTGCCCCAAGGCTTTGGTAAAGTTGCTGCCACTTTAGTTCCTACAAATACACAATTTTCTTTTATTAGAATTTTACTCTCTTCTCTGCGCCACTTACCTACTTGTGTTGTACACCATCTTTTTGTTGTTGTTGGTATTAATGTTAATGTTATTGTAAATTTTATCAATGGATATTTATCGTAATCGTAGAATTTCCTACAAGAAATTTTTATTGCTCGCTTTATTGTTAGTTGTGTACATCTATACATACCTATATACTCGTACATATATTTGTATACTAAATACATATATTTATATAGTTTACACGCAATGAAGTTGAAAATTATTTAGAATTGCCTCTTTACGTTTACGCATATGGAATTATTAGAATGACGTAATCGGCGTGAGGAAAGTCGTCATCGCCAATATCGATCGAAATTCAAAGAAGATTTTTTTTATCAATGAATATCAAAAGGTAGCCTGATAAATTTCAAATAAAATAGTTTTGTCAGTAGTAAAGTCAGAAGAAGATTTAACAAAGCATTTATTTATTTAATTATATATATATAATTGGCGCTTTGTACCCGCTGAAGTGATTTTTGGCCGATCTCCTCCTCCAATTTGTGGAGGGACCTACAGTTTATACTAAGCCAGAAATACACTAGGAGGGGTTGACATTCCCTGCCGAGGGGCGACCGCAATTAGAAAATTGAACTTTTAACTTTTTTTATTTAAATTAATTTCCTATAACTTTTGTATGTTAGTAGTACCAGCATTTAAACCCTGACTTTCCGAATGGCAGTGCGTAATGCTAACCACTCGGCTACCGCGGCCGCAAAGAAATTAATTTTCGTCTTATATTACCAACTTTAAAGTCTCTGTGCTCTATGTAAATTTAGAACTAAGTTTTCATAGCAATTTTATTTCAAGTATGCGTGTAAAGTATCATACAAAGAACAAGAAGTCCGATGAATAGACGTGGCGGTCACCGAAATAGTTACTTCTACCATTTTTACTGTTGTATCATTTATTTTGAAATTTTTTTCTAAATACTTCAGATGAGAGGAGCTCGTTCGGTTGTCTGAGCATGCAACCCTGCACAGAAGCTACAATCTCCACCTACATCACTCAACTCTGTTGAGAGGAGTTCTGTTAATAACCGTCTCGTTGTGTGTTGCCGTTTTAACCTATTCTATTTCGTTTCAACATCAACAGCAGTAATGATAGCAATTGAGTTTGTATTCTGCATGCACGTGCATTCTTTATGTACTATATATAATAAACTTGAAGCTTTCTTTTTTCCTTAATTTTGTTAATCTTCTCTCTCCTTAGCGAAATTCCGTCAGTGATGCGTGCCAAGAGCAGATAGGTCCTTCCGTCCACGCAAAACGCTTGACTATGTTCATATCATTATGAAGCTCGTACAGTTCATCTGATATCTTGGATACTCCTTCCCTTTCATTACTCGGTTCAGGGTTTGCGTAAAATAAATCTCTCGAACGCTCCTAGATCATTCTGATCTGTGTTCGCCATATCTCACATTGCTTAAAACCCCATTTGGTTTCAAGCCGCTAAAAGAGTTCCTTTCCAATTTGAAGCTGAAGGTTTGGCTCAACATCATTCTACGTACGAGAAAGTGTATGAAAGATTATTGCTATCAAATAGGTAGTGTGTGCCAATTTGCTTATTCAAAATCTTCTCCAAGATTTGACCAAACTCAGCACGGTGGATAGATAGATTCAAAAAAGAGCTTCAATCTTCCACACTGCATTGTTGATAATACGCTGTACTATGCGATGTTAGGAAGACTTATCCTACAGTAGTTGGCGCAGATAGAAGCATTTCCCTTCTTGTGAATAAGGCAGAGCTCATTAGAATTCCTATCTTCGGGCATATAAATACTAATCAGTCCCCACTAGCTCTTCGCTACCAGCCTGAGCTGGTATCCCAAAGCTCCGGCGGCTTTTTTTTTTTAAATTGTCTTATTGCACATCTTACCTCGTATTGACCTAAAGAAGGGACCTTCCATGTTCGTTTTCAACAAATTGAGAAACCTACGATTTATTCTCTTAAATCAAATCAGATATACACGTATTTTCAAAGGAGTTGGCATTCCATGTCAAGAAACAGCCCATATCAGTGGTTAGACCAATACAGTTTTATGATACGGTTGCCTTGTGATCTGCAATGAACAAACCAACTATCTTCATCCTCATAAATGGATAATCAGCGACTTAAAACACTCGCAAACTACATATTCTCAAAAAAAAGTCGTGAAAGAAAAGCTTCGATGCGCTCTAAGGCACGTATGGATGGATCTATGCTGGGTGGAAACTCAAAAAAACACCGATTACCTGCGATTCACTGCAGCTTTACAGCATTGCTATTACGAAGGCTGACAAGGACGTTACTATTTTCAGTGACAATCAAGCAGCGATTAAGACGATTTGCAAAAATGTGGTTGGACTGCCGTAGGTTTCTACAGAAGATGACCAAACAGAACAGGCTGCTCCTCTCTTTGCGGAGGAGCAAAGTTTCCTGGATTGCTGGGAAGGAAGAGCTCAGGAATTGAGAAGTTGCCGAAAAATTTCTCATGTATACAAAGAAATGGCGGTAGAGTTAACGCAATCGGGGATCGAAGTCACTGGCATTGTTGGCAAAGTTGTAAGCATGCAAAAAAGCATTTTCCTTTCAGCAGCGTCTGTCCTTGCAGCAATAATCTGCATTTGCAAATCATAATATTGTATAAAAAGCAAAATAAAATAAATGCGGTCTCTTGAATTCATGATTTTAATACTTGTGACAAATTTTGCAAACTGCAAATGTAAACAAAAACAGCTGTTTGAGTTAACTCACTTTCGGTGGAAACGTTTGACATTTCATTCACTTAACAGAGACCTTAAATGCATTTAAGTGCTTGGTGGAAATAGGCTATAAGGCTATTTTAAAATCGGTGAAGGGGTTGTGTGTCTCAATTCTCAATTCAAGGGTCTTTTCTAAGATTTGGCATGCAGTGAATAACTGATCAATGGTGAATTTACCAGGACTAATAAACTCCAATCAGTTTGTCTTTCACACAATACTCTCGAAAGTACATTTTATGCGATATTGCGGAGACTTATTCCACGGTAATTGGGCCGAGCACACTTAAGTTGAAATCATCGCGCATATTACTTTCGTCCAACCGTATTTAGCAAAGTGGCTGACGTATGTATCTTGCCTGTCATATTTTTCCTCTTTCAGTTTTTTAATGCAGTCTCTTCCTTAGAGACAAACATATTTATAACGAAATACCTATGTACGTACTTATCAAAAGTGTAAAATATTTGCTCTTAGTCTTTCTCAAATTAGCCGATTACGACAGATTTTATTTACGTTGAATTACGAAGCCCAAAGATTATTTGAAAATCGCATTTTATGTGCCAATTAAGGAAATGTGCGGAAGCACGTAACATTTTATATAGATATTTAAACAAAACTCTGGCATTTATCATCTCAATCAACAGCACACAAAAAACGGCAACCTCGAAAGGGGGCACCATTTTCATTACCGGGTATAAAAGGTTTACCAATTAAACGGGGTTAATTTAGCAATGAATTATGCTTCATTTACCTTATTTATTGCTTTATGGGAGGTATTAAGTAAGTAAGCACGTGGGTAAGTAAGTGAGTAGGTATTAAATGGAATATGCCTTTTAATTATGTATTTATGTATAAGTCACTGTAGGAGTATGTGTGGGTTTACTTAAGCAGACTTATTTGTAACATCACTTCATGTTTATACGTATTTACATTTGTGCGAGTTTATGTTTACGACAGGTACACACGCTCTTCTCTTCTTAGTCCGTTTTGAGTGACGATATTAAATTCACTGACAGATTGGTTGGGACTGAACTTGATGTGCGGCAAGGGTTAGGAAAAGGGCGCAATTTATGTTTCAGCCATTGCGTGCACGCAAATTTATATGTATTGTATTTATGTAGTATTTGTAGCATGATTTCTTAGGAAGAAGACGCAATAAAGCCATCAAATCAATTATGCGCCACAAACAAATCATAAATCATTTATTTCACAATCAACACCTGCGTGTTTAGGTCAGACTAAAAATGACGCGAGTGAAGCTTTTGAAATAGACGAAAATTATTATTAAATACATTAAGTACAATATTTGTTTTAAAAGCGTTGCACATTGCTGAGAGTGGGGGTAATTTTTATTTGCTTGTAATCATTTTTTGTTGATTATTTGATGATCCAATTGATTTTCCAGGAATAATGCCGTAACTCACGAAGCTAAAAAGAAAAAAACTGCTAACTACTTTATATAAAAACCATCATTTATTATAGAACTATTTTTAATTTATAATTTGATCCATTTTCCATTGATTAGTTGATAAGTTGGCTATCGGAGGAGGCTGTCAATGTAGGTTGTAGCTCAGTTGCTCTCCTGTCTGTTAATAGCAGCAATTCATTCGATTTGATTAAATGTTTTATTGTCTTCCAATTCTGTTTATCTTGCTTTTCGGCTCATTCGGCTGAGAGTAAGAATAAGGCTACCACTTCTATGCAGTCTCTCTACTGTACTGATTCCTCTTTACCAAATTTCTAGAGATTATAGTTTAGGAATTAATATCTTGTTAATGCACTCAAAGCTACAGAAAAGCTTTACTGCTCTGCCTACTTTTCACCCTTTGGCCACCGCAAGTCCACACCTCCTTGTTCTGACAGTTGTAGATGGTTACCGCCTTCAGAAAACTCCCTTTACCGAATCAATATGCTCATTTTTCGTAACATCCCTTATACGTTTCTATAACTGAAATGTGCTGCTTTGCATCCCACTTTTATATTTATTTACCTTCTATCGATAAGTAATTACATCAAAGTCTTTCGTAAAGTAGTTCTCAAAGTGCTTACCAAGTCAAGTAAAAATGCAAGCTCCTATGGAATGGATCGTACAACACCGGTGCAAAGTCAGTGTACCTGCTGGGGCCTATATCCATTTTAAGGCATTGGTTGCGTTGCTGAAATTCAAAATTCAATTCTGTTTTCAATTTTCCTAAAAGTTTTATTTTTATCAATTTATCTTTTGCTTAATAAATTATACGTTTAGCTTTAGGGAAAATTGATTAAATTGTTGAAATAAAAAAATTTTTTGTTTGTTTTGTTACCTTCTCCATTCTACCTTCTTTTAATGTCACTTTAGAAGTATTCAGTGGCATCTATCGGTGCTTCTCTGTAGCTTTAATGTTAAATATGTGACGACAGGGTTGCAATCAATGTGAGTCTTCACATAGTAGTTTCGCCGCCAAAGGATAACTTGTAAATAAAACAACCTGTGTTGGTGTGCTATTAAAATCAGTGCCGTTGGGTAAAACTGCTCGAAATACTCGCATTAGAGCAAAAAATAAAGTAGCAGGCAGGACACTTATTGTTAATTTTTCTTATTTAACATATATTAGGTCGGTTTTTATCTAAGAGATGGCGTTATTGTCCAAAACTCTAGTGTTACGTGTCTCATTATGTCATACTATACGGCTGAAAACGTGTTTATTAGCGCTAAAAGTTTGTCTTTGACAGTTTTTCGATTGATTGACTCAGTACGTTGTGAGCGCTCGTCAAAGATGGACACCAGCAAAGAGAAAATTCGCTATATTTTACAATTTTTCTTCGATCAAGGCGAAAAAGCAGCTAAAACGGCTGAAAAAAATATTTTAGTTTACGGGTCCTATACTGTAAACGAACGTGTAACACAAAAGCGGTTTGCTAGGTTCCGTTCCGGTAATTTCGAAAGATGCACCACGCGTCGGGAAGCCTGTCGTCGAAAATTGCGATGAAATCATGGAAATAGTGAAATAGTGGAAACAGATCGTCACGTGAGCACTTATTTAATTGCTGAGGAACTAACGATAAGCCAGAAAATCGTTTGCATAACCGTGGACTCAAAAATAAGGTCGATGTGTGGGTGCAACACAAACTAACGCAAAAAAACATGATGGACCGAGTTTCCATCTGCGAATCGCTGCTGAATCGCAACAAAATCGATCCATTTCTGAAGCGTTTGGTGACTGGCGATGAAAAGTGGATCACTTACGACAACGTCAAGCGAAATCGGTCGTGGTCGAAACGTGGTGAGCCGGCGGAAACGGTGGCCAAGCCAGGATTGACGGCCAGGAAGGTCTTGCTGTGTGTTTGGTGGGATTGGCAAGCAATCATCTACTAACAGCTGCTCTCCTACGGTCAAACGCTCAATTCGGCCCCCTACTGCCAACAAGTGGACCGCTTGAAGGGAGCACTCATCCAGAAGAGGCCATCTTTGATCAACAGAGGCCGAATTGTGTTCCATCAGGACAACGCCAGGCCGCACACGTCTTTGGTGACACGCCAGAAGCTACAGGAGCTCGGATGGGAGGTCCTAATGCACCCACCTTATAGTCCGAACCTGGCACCAAGTGATTACTATCTATTCCTGTCCATGGCGAACGCGCTTAATGATGAGAAGTTGGCCTCAAGAGAGGCCTGTGAAAATTGGCTCTCCGAGTTTTTGCCAATAGGGACGCAGCCTTCTACGAGAGGGATATAATGAAATTGGCATCTCGGCAACGAGTTTACAAACAAAACGGCGCATATTTGACTGAAATCGAACAAATGTGGACAAAGTTATCATGTTTTGAAAAATAAATAAAAAACGAACGAACTTTTTACTTGATCTAATATTAGGCCATGAAGGAAGTTTTATCGCGATAAAATCAAACAATGCGTTCCAGAGGTATAACCACTCAAAGTTGGGCTATGTAGAGTTGATTTTTTTGTGTTTGAAAATTGTTTGTTTGGTGTCTGTACGAAAATATCTATAGAAAATACGTTTGTCGACTAAATGAGTCTTTATATCAGGTCTGTTTCCAGCTTTCGACGATTATTTCATTAGAAGCATCCATTAATATTTGTACATATTTTCTATTGTGCCGAAAAAAAACAGTGTTAGTTATTTCCATAGCTGGAAGAGTCCCATTGAAGCCCAGAAGTGGTACGAATGACTACGAAAATATTTCAGTTGAAACCCATCCCGGGCTTGACATTACTTGCCGAGGGGCTGAGTGTATTTCTGGCATGAAATACCTTTTTATAAAAATCAAACGGTCTTACGCAGCTTAGAACTGTACATTCCTCCGTTTGAAAAACATCAGGACGCATAACATAAAATTGAGAAGGAGCTTAATTGAAAGTCGTTTCAGCGGTTACCAAACGCCAGTTGTATACTTTTACTTTTTTTACCCACTAATTTGGCGTTGAAATATCAAGCTAATTTTTTTTTTTTTTTGTGTTTTATTCTATCGTTTTTTTCTTTTTTTGTTCGCATTGCTTTTTCGTCGTTGGCAGTGATCCGCTGGTTTTATTAGTCGCTTTATTCATACAAATTTTCAAAAAATAAAACTTTCATAATTTTTTCCCCAATTTCATCAATAGCATTTTCATAAATTTATTAGTCAAAATCACTGAAAAAATTAAAAGTAAATATGCCGCCGCAACATAGTTTCTACCATCTACCACATTCTTTCTTATATTCTTGGTTTTAATTCATTCACTAGCATATCTTTCGCATAAATTTATTTTCCATATTTTTCGTTACTTCATCAATCGTTGTGACCTACTTTTGATTACTTTACCAATGTTCGATGAACTTTCACCTTCAGCATCACTTATAGTACAAATATATAGAATCATATTTTCTCTTCTGCTCTCAGCCATCACCTCAATTGCTTAACAATAAAAAAAAGTACTGAACTTTGGTTGTTGATGATAAAACTGGAGCCGGTTGACTGACTGTTGATTTTACAAATATTTTTATCTAAACACATACATGCATATGCATATATTAGTGGTTACATTTGTAGCACAATATATTTGGTATCTTGTTCATATCTAACGGTATTTCAGTCTTGACAAAAGAGCTTCTAGGTATGGTTTAGTTATACATGCTGAATTTTATTCAAAAAATGTCCATCCTTCGTATTTTTTGTTTTTATTTTTCTTTTTCCTAAATTTTTGCATATACATCCAATTACAAAAATACTTTGCTCATGTCCTGATAAACATTTTATGTAAGTTGTTGTTAAAAGCACGTGTGCTAATGCAAATGTAAAATGTCCTCTTTTTTGTTTTTCCAGAAAAACAAGTGTTTTCTTCTCTTTTTTTTTTGAAATTGTCAGCATTTATTCTTGATATTGACCAAATTAACAATATAATTCCTCGTTTGCAATATAATTTAAGGTTAATGAAAGTTATGCAGCCCTTGAGAGTTGTTGATATCTAATTTTTTTAATAATGCTCCCAATCTGATAAATATTCATCTCTAATCCTCTTCACGTCTACTCAGCCATTATTCATTTTATGATATCTGTCAATTTGCGGACCTTCAAATACCATACTTCTAGAACTATTCCACTGCCAACACTATAGGTATTTCTGCTTGCTTGAAATTATATATTGCCTGCAAATATATCGTTGTCCCTTTCGTCGTTTCAAAATACATCCAAGCCAAACTTCCTTTGTTTTCGTCAAAAATGGATCGCGTAACAATAGCAAAATGTGCTAAATTTTTGAAAACCCACTTTAAAAATGGGGATCCCAACGGGAAAACGTTTCATGCTTTGAGAGAGGTTCCGAAGAGTCCTAAGCAGACATTTTTCCGTAGAAGACCAGGCCCGAGAAAGTCGACCAAAATCTTACACCGATTGCGGAACTATAGCTCTGGTGAAGTCCAAAACTAACTAAGACACAAGAAATGATTGCTAATGAATTGGGCTTGAATGCCATGGCTGTGTCGCGAATATTAAGTAATCATCTGCGATACACGAAGAAATTTGAAGATCAAAATCAGCAGAAAAAGTAATGATGTCAGTTTACTTCACCCGATCATTCATCCAACGCCATATTCCCCGGATATAATACCTTGTGATTTCTGCTTATTTCCAAAAATTAAAAAAAAATTATAAAGAATGGTCTTTAGTGGCAACGAGGAAACAATTAATGCGATTAATGCTAAGCTTAAGAAGCAAGGTTTTGAAGACTGTTTTCAGAAGGGGATTTATAGGCCTAAGAAATCCATTGAAATCAATGGCGATTATGTAGAGATTATAAAAAAGGACAAAGATTACGAATAAATACAAAGATAATTTTTATTTTTATTTTTTTCTGGTCAGCTTACCGAATTTGTGTTAATCCCCTTGTAAGTGAATGTGTAGCTGAAAACCCGAACGTGTATCTCAAGGGCTGTTGCTTTCGTAAGACACATTATGACATATCATGCACTTGGTCTCACACCTACATAAATATAAAGCACAGCTGGTAGAATAACTGAAGCCAGTTGACCATACACAACGCCATACATACGTCGATTGGATACTTGAACAACAAGCAGCGGACGGTAATTTTTCGAACAACATTTTCTTCAGCGATGAGCAAAATTGTCTGATTTGGGACTCCACGAATCCTCCGATAATTAAAGAGAGATCATTATATCCAAATCCCGGTTGTGTAATGCCTCATCTTGGCGATATCAATTGGCCACCTACATAGATAGTTCGATTTGACACTGTTGAGATTGGTGGTCGAAAAGTACTTCAAAAAGATCGAAGTTTGCGAACATTCGTGAGTAGAGTTTTTAATACAAAATGCAAAGGTTCAATCTTTATAATAAGATAGAAGTTTCGTGAAAAGATTATTTTAAATGCATTGTATGTACGTTTATTTTCGAAGCTGCGAAATGGATAGCCCTGTATTTGTTTAAAAATAATATTCAATTAAAGTAAATTTTGCTAAGAAATATTTTATCGTAATTTATATATATTTACAAGGATACTTCCTAAAGGACACAAACCGCACAAGTCCGTGGATATAAATGTATGCCTTCTGGGCGACAGTCGCCAGCTCTACTATCTCTAATTATGTTTAAACATTTCGCAGATGTTGTATGTGTGACAAACATTTGAGAAATCGTAAATTTTAACCTTCTAATATACATATATAGTTTAATAACAACCCACATACATGTACATAAATAAATATGTTTTATTTTACGACGCATGTAAAAAGTTTTTTGTCTCAACAATAAAATAAACAAAATAAATACAATAAATGAGCATTAGCAATGTACAGATTTTATGCTTTTATGATATTTAAAACGCTGAAATAAGTGGTGAAGAAATCACAGAGTAGATAAATATGTAACCACATCGGTATTCATGTCATAAAACCTTAGAGTTTTTGGAGTGCTTACGTAGTTTAAATGTGCTTACGTAGTGAATTTAAAGTTATAAAATGGTTGTTGAATATAAAAAATGTAAATACAACTTCGGAATTATATGGAATCACATATGTATAGTTACATATTTATTTCTAAAAGCAGAAAAACTGCATTCATTTCAATAAAATACATAAACCTCAATAAAGTGAGTAAGTAAGCCAAAATGGTATTAAAAATTTTAATTATTATATATCACGGTGTATAAATATATCTATTTCGAGGTTCCCTACTTTTTTGAAGAAAAAACACAAAAAATTCAAATTTCATGAGAAATGTTTCTTACCTTTCGAAAGAACATTTTTTGGCATTTATACTTTTGGAGATTATCTCCTCAAAATGTTGGCCGCGGCTACGTCTCAGATGGTCCATCCCTTGAGTCCAATTTTCCATGACTCGTTCGAGCATACCGGCTGGTGAATGACACGAGTAATATTTTGCTCCAAAGCCTTATACTTTAGACTTTACATATCCCTGCAGTATTGTGACCATTCGACTGGCCCAAAAACGTTAAATTATCTGCTCACCGTAGTGTTCTTTCAATAAATCTATTGATTGATGCGATGTGTGGGTAGGTACGCCGTCTTCATGAGCCGAAATCATGAGCAGGCATCACTAGTCGGTTACTATGGTGCGATAATGGACGAAATTGATTACATTCTCACCGGTATCATTTTTGAATAAATATGGACCAATGATTCCACCGGCGCATAAACCACACCAAATTACCACATTAATAAAATTTAAAGTTTCATTTCAGTTGCTGCTTTACAGTATAGTCCTTTTTCATTACATACATACTTATGCATATTTTTTTCTATCATATTCATTTTGGTGTTAACAAATTTATATAATAATACCAATTATTTACCTATAATTAAGTTTTTACATATTTTAATAGATTTAAATTATTAAAAAAAAAACTAAAAAAATTAAAAAAAGTTGGCAGATCATAAATAAATTTTATTTCAATAAAATAAAATATAAATTTGGGATTTTTATTGAAATAAGTATATACGATTTTTCCAAGAATCACGAAACCTATTTATATTATAATTAATTTAAAGCATACTTTTAGGCCTGTTATATACCAGATGCTTATTTATTTCGAGTATTGAAGCGAGAAATTATTTTTTTTTTGTGTTCGCGTGTATTAATTCAAAGGAAAAATTCTCTACTACACAATTTATATGATTGAATTAAATTTAATTTAAACAAACATATAATAAATATTTTAGTGAAAAATCAAAAAATGGCAGCCTGCGCAATAATTTGTAACAAGAAATAGTTTCAAAGTAAATTCGATCTAAACACATCAAAACACATGAGAGTAGTCCAATATATACAGTTTAATATGAAAATATTGCAGTAAATAAAAGTGATTAAAAATATGATAACTATTTGATGAGCTTCGAAGAAACTGTCGACTAAAGAGCGAAGAGAATGGCGCCTGCGAGTGAGGTGTTCAAGAATTAACCCGCAATAAGACACGCCAGTTGTGAGAGCCGACTAAAATCCAACATTTCCCGCGACAATCGGGAATATTTTTGCGGTTACTACAACAACAATACAAAAGAGAGAAGAAATATCGCCAGCTGTTTTCTCGATATATTTAATTATTTAGTTAATTATTTATTTTTTGAAGACGGTTGTTTCAAAGAATCTACTAGATCATAGCTTAAAACAAAAACAAAAACTTTAATTTATAACTTCACAGTCCCAAAAAATCTCAAAGGTAAAAATGAGGTAATGTGAAAAAATATGTATTTAAACTTCATCTTCATGGAATCGACTCCTTTCGTACCATCTGGTTAATTTTAAATAAATTATATGAAATTAACAACAAATGTTGGAATGAAATATTGCACAATGATGGGTACTTACGAACACGCTTGCCTTTAAGAACAAGGCATCGTAAATATATACGATAAGTAAATACATATGTATGTACGTACTCATAGTAAGCTCATTAAGCATCGCTCCATATACATAGATGCCTGCTTGAAAACGCGGACCCATTATGAGACTCGATTAAATTTAAAAAAAAAAATCTTCAATTTGCCAGAATGTCAGTGCGGCAACGAGAAAGACGTTTGTTTTGTAATTGTATAAACAGCGAAATTAAAAAAATTGCATGTTCTGAAGTGATACAAGGTTAGTACCTGTCGACTGTTGAAAATAAGAAATATATAAGGTAGCTGAAATATATTATTTATTTAAGTCTGTCAGCTGTTTAAAATTTGTATGGCACAAAATTGTAATTGCAAATAAATTACTGTAATATAGGTAGTAACTTGAAGAATATCTAGAGAGCTTAAAAAGTCGGTTTAAAAAACAATAATCGAAATAAATATCGCAAGATCGGCACCCTTTATAACACTTCCCCGCGGTGATTTTATTTTTTTCTTGCTTTTTACCGGAGATAATTTGTGCATACATACATATGTACATATCAAGCACTAAATTAGCTGTTGGCGGCTTTCACACTCCGCCTGCATGGGAGTGCGACACATTAAACATGCGTGTTAATTAATTTATTGCACATTTTAATGGCAACAACAGCAGGCGGCTACCTCTAACAGGTGTGTATGTGGGGTTATTATTTTACAATGTTACAGAGTACAGTTACATTGTACGCCAGTGGAGTTTATGAGCCTGAAAGGCTGTAAGTATAATATAAAAAAATTCAGTGTACTTGGCAGAAAAAAAGAGAAAGCTGGGAAGAATTTAGCTAATAAGTAAAGCAAAGGTAAATAACACCTCTCCCTTACAATGCTAAAATCTTCATTCAAATACTTGTGTGTTATAATATTTCAATTGACAAGAAGAATGGCTATAATATTGATAACATTAAATATGGTTGAGTAATGATTTATACGCTGGCTATAATACATATATGGACGCGGACGCTGACGTCGAGAGTGGTAGAAATTTAATAAAGGGATTTAATAGTATAAAATTTCCATAATCGTCCTGTGCGACCCACTTTCAATTCCGGCCACGATTGTTTCCTTGTTGTGCAAGCCAGAGGCTTCTCATCATACTTGGCTTTCGCTTGATCGACTCTAGAGAATGACTATTCCCTCACAGCAACTTCCCCTTTGGCATGAACTTAGTGCCGGCTATCGCGTTTTTAGTTGCTATCTTGGAACTAATCTTCGCTACAGTCCTAGCAACAGGTACCCAAAAGCTCCGTTGGCGACTGAGCTATTTAATGATCTCCAGCCAGACTGATCCTCGGCAACATACACTTCCCACCGCGATCCAGCCCTCATGAACCCCCTAACATGACAAGGCCTCATTTTATGATTCTGCACTATTGAGGAACAAAGAACACTGAACTATGAAGCCTCGCCTTAGCTAGATATCTCCTTCCTATGCAATGAACGAACTCTTTGCAGCCAGCTTATACCTTAACCAAGACAACTGTAGTATCTATTTCAGACCGGTGTCCTCGAGCAGGTTTCTGCAGGAATCAAAAGAAATGAAAAAAATAAAATAATAAAAACATCTAATTAAAATATTTCTCAAAAATAGAAATAGAACTAAATTTCAGTTTTAAACGTGACCATATGCACGCAAAAGCTTTAAGCACACACAAATATGTATAGTATATTATACACTTACAAGCATTCACACCCTCACTAGTATTTGCACAACTCATAACTTCCACTCACCTCTCTGTGGCGTGAGTAAACATAGCAGTGGCCGTAAGGTCTAATTTTACAGTTCAACGCAATGTGTGATGAGAAGAAAGAGAAAAATAGAAAGTAGTAGAAGAAGAAGAAGCATATATGCACGTTTAGCAAATGAAAATTTCTCTCTTTTGCTACATTAAATAGAGTACATTTTTCACTCTTCTCACCCACACAGTGCGCCCTGCTCTTCTTCTTGCCAATTTAATTTCGAATGCCAAGAAATATTTATTCACCGAAATGTAGAATTCACAGCACACTTATCACCTGCTGTGACACCACTGTGGCTTGGAAAGTTTAAGCCTCTGCGCACTTCACTTCTCGACTTACTACTCGAGTACTCTTCGTATACTGCGTCAAATCATTTAAAGTGTTTCTCCACGCGTGCATGCGTATCAATTGTGTTCAAGTTGAAGTCACGTTTCAACTTTGCCTTCCGTCGGGCTCTCTCGGTCGGTCTGTCTGTCTGTCTGCCTGTCTCCCTACCTGTCTATCTATCTATTTAACTTTTGGGCCTCCTTATTCAACTGTAAAACCTTTTACAAAACTTTATGTGCTATGAACAGTTTTGAATTGCACACGAGTGAGCATAACTGTGTAGGTATATCTAGGTATATATGTGTATGGCGCGGTTTTGTTGTATTTTGTGGAGTTCGCTTTTTTTCGCTCCTTTTTTACTTTAAATGTTTTTACAACCTTCCATTTTCATTTTCATTTTCATTTTAACTTTTATTACTTTTATTTTCATTTGTTAAATGCCCGTGAAAAAATACCAAATTGGTTTATTTACACATAAATACGAGTATATGTATCTGGCATATTGAAGTTGGGTTGAATAGAAAATTATCTGTAAATTTCTTACGTTTTATTGACTATTTTCTCAGCCTTTTCAGGTG
Organism: Ceratitis rosa; assembly: GCA_037013455.1. Classification (NCBI taxonomy): domain Eukaryota; kingdom Metazoa; phylum Arthropoda; class Insecta; order Diptera; family Tephritidae; genus Ceratitis; species Ceratitis rosa. The sequence goes on from JAWMAG010000054.1 coordinate 9,188,926, forward strand.
CATCTTCTATGGAAAGTATAATTTCATGTTTATTCAAATATTGGACAACATTCCGGTATGGAATCAATTTGAATATTTTCCATTTTTAATATCTCAAAATCTCTACGCACTCCAGCTTATCTTCAGCCCTGTTCTGGTCACTATCTCCGTAGTAGACAAATTCAACTGGAGGTTTGTTCTGCTGTGTCAGACGGCTTCGGCGAAGTGGATGTGCCTTTGGGCATTTTTTCTTAGGCACACGGTACAAACTTAACTTCTTCTTCTTTACTGGCGTAAACACCACTTGCTTATTTCTTCTTTTCGCTGTTTGGCGCCGGTTGGAGATACCAAGTACAGCCAGTTCCATCTCTACCTGGTATTTCCAACGACGTGGAGGTTTTCCCCTTCTTCTGCTTCCACCAGCGGGTACAGTATCGAAAATTTTCAAGTCTGTAGTATTCTTATTCATCTGGACCACATGACCTAGCTGGCGCAGCCGCTGTTTCTTGACTCGCTCAACTATTTCTATGCGGTATTCGCCGTTGCCAACTCGTAGAGGACCGTAAATCTTACGCAAAACCTTTCTTTCGAAAACTCCTTGTTGAGTTTGGTTTTCGTTCGTCGGGAGAGAACTTTACTTTTCAATTGTCTACTCATTCCAAAGTAGCACCTGTTGGTAAGAGTGATTCTGAGTTGGACTTCCAGGCTAACATTGTTGTTGGTGTTAATACTGGTTCTAAGATAAACGAAATTATCTACGACTGTCAATGATGTGGGAGCCAAGTCCCGAATGAGATGGGTCATAGTTAAGTTTCTGGGTATGCAGTTATAGTCACGGGGCTATACTCAATCCCTACTCTTGATCATGGGCTATCCTCATTTCCTACTGTTGAATCCACGTCCCCACCCTGGAAAACGTCAGAAACCCTTGTACGAGATGCGGTAACCAGCCCCGTGTGGAGCCTGCTCCAATAAAATTGTTACAACGGACTCGAATGTGATACTCCCCTTTTGATGACGATCACTGCAAACGTATAAAGAACTATGACTTATGGTAAGTGCATGCACCTGGAATGTCCAATCCCCTTATTGGGAGTAAGTTTTTGTGACATTTTCTACAGCGGTCATAGAAAGGTTTGCAAATTTCGTACCTCATTCGTGAATTCGTGGTGGGAGAGAGAATTTGTCACTGAGTACTGACACTCCCCGCAGTGGATGAACGTCTCGCCACAATCCATATCAAAGCAAAATTTTTTAACACATCGCTGATATGCATCCTGTTGGAAGAAAGGATGATGTGACTAAGAATGCCTTTAATGAGCGCTGCCACCGTCACGATGTCAAAAGTGTGCTAGGGTTACTTCAACACCAGAGTGAGCAAAGGAAGCATCTCTGAATTGAGGCAGATCGACTCCGTCGAGGCATGAAATATAGTTGTCTGTAGAACTACCTAAGTTATTTATATTATAATTGGCGTTTTATTATCACTTAAGCGATTTTCTGCCGATATCTCCCTCGAGCGCGTGACGTGAAGTTTTTCCAAAAAATTGCTGATGGTTTTTTTAAACAGAAGCCTCACAATAAGTTTTCAAATCTTAAAAACTAGTTTAAAATATAATAGGCTATTGGCTAGGAATGGACTGCTGGCTCAGTATTGCTCTTTACAAGGGTAGTAAGTCCCTTCTCTTTAGGCATGTTTGACTTGTTGCAGAGGCCAAGGGGATAGCCAAAGGGTTCGAATGATTGTAAAGTTTTGCTATGTATTTTTGTGTAGCGATTTCAATCTCTTCTTTTATTGTGCGTCTATTTAGGTCTCTATAGATATTTTCATTGCGCATGTGCCATGGTACGCTTATTATTAACCTCAATGTTTTCAACTGAAATCTTTGTATTATATCTAGTTTTGTCGCGAAAGCTGTAACCCATAACTGGATTCCATAGATAGAAGGAGTTTGTTCTCAAGGCTGAGCCCAGATTTCTTGCTTAAAAGTCAGCATAAACTGTATAATTTAAGCTTCAGCTGCGTCTTTTTGACGGAAATGTGTCCGTCTCCAAGTTAATCATCTATCCAAGTGTATGCCAAGGTATGTGATTTCGTTAGCTTGTGAAATAAGACACATTTAGGGCCTTAATGTAAAAGTTATGTTCTTGCACTTACTTTCATTAACTTTTATGCGCTATTTTGCTAGCTCTAGCAATTTTGTGCTTGGGGCTTTTATGTCGACTTACTATAGCAGTATTATCCGCAAAAGTTGATGTCATTACTTTGTCATTTATAAGAATACTATTCTGCGGAACACCTGCCGTGATTGGATTCTCTTCTTCTCAGACTAGACGCGTTGACGGAATGGAAATTTCATACGGTGACCGCAGTCCAAGAAGAAGACACTGTTTGAAAGAAACAAAGACTAATAAGCAAAGCTGAACTATCTATATTATTTCACAAAAATCTTGTTTTATAATTAAAAGTCTACTCTTATACGGTTTTGTATATCCACATCATGCATTCAGTAAACAACCATCGCACGAAAACAAGAAAGACACACTTAAAATACACTTAAGTGAGCTTTAGGTATAATGCTCGTACAAAGTAACAACGAGCTTCTATTCAAGCAATAAAATATGAGCAGAGATATTTATTAAGCACACTAACACAAAGACCGAATTGTGTTTCTATTAGCAATGCATCCGCTCAAATCTTCTGCTACAAATATATTGGCTAAGCTTTACTTGCAGTGCTCCTTGCAGCGGTTACCAAATACATACACACACACACACATACTTACTCATGTGCACAACAAACTAAAATTGAACTACCAGTCGAAGCACAAGAGCACAATCGAACACCAGCGAATAATCTAAGTGAGAATTTATGCAAAATGCGATAATAAATAGTAAGCTGTATATGTATACACGTGTACGTGTAGCTGTTGCATTGGTTTGTATTGGTCAGAGCCTGGTATCCTTATAGAATTAATAAATATTGAATTTAAATCCAAAACAGCAGCTGTGTTCTGTTTGCTTGCTTACTAATAACGAATAATGTGAGTAGCTTTGCAGTCTCGCTGTTGATCTCTATCTCTCTTTCTACCGATTTTCTCATATATTTACTAACGGTGAACACTTTAAAATTCATTCAATATTTTTTTTATTTATAGCGTAAATCTGTTAAACTCTTTTTTAATATGGTTTTACAATAGTTTTTCAATATAGTCGCATCGTAAATTTCGGCATCATCGGACTAATAGGAACTTCGATTTTGCTATTTTTTTATAATATATAGCATCCTTTACTCATTACACGTACTCTTACGCACCTGTATTTGGTATTCCGATCTGATATCAAAAATAGTCTAATTTTTTAGCCTTGCATGAAGCAAGCTCGGCTCATTTGCAGATTGCATTTTTTTGTCTCGACGTTTATCTCTCGCATTGAAGCAAGATCTGTAATTAGTGGTATTTTGAAAACCTTTGAGGTTAATGTAGTACTTGCTACCATCAATTTTTCATGCTTTCGAAATGATAAGATACTACAGTTTTCCCTTGCCTTGTGTAAGTTTCCCGAGAACAGCAAAACCAGAGCCTATTAGACAACCTACATCATTGGAAATGTATCTTTACAAAACCTGAATCACAGAGTGCTGGGGATGAGACTTGTGTACTTAGCCGCTGACAGAGCGCTAAGAGATAATTAACGTGTATTAACCATGCGGATAGTCATAATAATTGGAAAATCATCACACCCTGGATGTACTAAAGAGATAACGAGAGAAAAGTTGATCACTTAACTCAGTAGCATCTGAGCGCATGCCAAATATAGACAACAGCGAAGAGAGAATATGCTATATTCGACAATTTTTCTTCAATAGGTCAGGCAGCTGAAAATGTGAATTACTGCTTTCCCTTAATTGCAGCGTTGAGTGCCAAGCAAGTGTCAAAAATCTTCATGGTCATACAATTTGTATGGGACATCCCACAATAACACGGCGGCAACGTTGAGCAAGTAGTATTTTCAATTTTGACAGCGCGTTAGGAAACGCAACGCTGAACGCTCCAATTTAGGTACGTCAATTATACTTAAGGTGCATTACCGTTCTTATAACGGAGTATCTCTTATTTGATGTTATTCTGTGGTATGCTCCACGCGGGCAAAAAAGTAATACAAAATTAACCACAATCCATACAAAAAATATTTTCCTATCGCTGGACCTCATAATCTCTCCCTGCATGACACCCGAGTAATCCATGGATTACATACTTGACATACATGACTGACGCAATATCTTTTTCACACATTTTCTGAAGTAAAAATCGTATTGTGCACAGGCATCTTCGTTCAGTAATTGTGATCGTTAAAACACGAGCAATTATCGGCTAACAACAGCATGGTAGCGCGACACAAGTTGATCCAATAGTTGGAGACAAGAATTAGTTTTAGGGACCATATGTCCTATAATTTTTTGCAGGACCAGATATATTTGTAATGAGAGTCAAATAGACAGCTAGTGAGCTTTCCCTATCGATGGCAGTTTTTCATCACTTAAGTTCTCTTACTTACAATTTATTATTGGTTACTTCGATCCCTCTAATAATGATGCTTTTGACACAGACACATTTCAAATTGTTATCAAGTGTTTTTTTTTTTAGTTTAGTAATACAATACCACTGCGGCACTTCTCATAAATTAAAAAGTAACTTTCGTTTTTGTTTTTCTTTCTTTCTTTTTACAAAATTAAAAAAAAAAAAACAAATCAAACTAAATCTCGGAAGGAATACCCAGACCATGCCACAATCCACTTCGATAGGATGAAAATCATGATTAGTTTGGATCTATGAAAAATTACTCAACATGAATAATAAAGTTATTTCAATTAAAATTCGACCCGACCACGAGAAAGATTTTTAATTCAAAAGTAGTTGAAAAATGTTAACAAATTTTATACGTCACCTCAAGTGACAAATATTTATGAGATTTCTTAGTTCTTAAAGCCAACATTATGTTCGCGCTAGGGTTTCAAGTTATAATTTATTATAAGTCCTGTCTACTTGTGAAATTTTTCAGAGCACATAAATTTTGTAAATTTAGTTTATGATGACATACAGACACAAGTATGTAAATACTTCACTTAACCTAACGCATACTCAAAATCTTCTAAGCACTAAAGCTACTTATGTGGCCATCTTTTGTCATAAACGATTCATTTTATTTTATGTGCCTGCACTAATGGAGTTTCAGTTTTTATTGACAAAGTTTCTGGACTGATTTAAATGACATCGCGCCTAATGGCAAAGTCAAAGTTAGTAAGCAAATAAAAAATGGATTTACAAAATTAAAGGTACGCTCACAAGTGTAGTGACAATATGATAAGCAAACAATGTTTTCATAATAGTGTTACAACAAATGAGTTTAAGTGAGTAAGACATTTTCATTATATAAATATATAAAAGATTGTTTATTTCCACTGATCTCCGCAACTACCCGGCAGATTATATTGAAAATTTGCCACTTTGTTTTCATAGTCCTTGGAAAGGTTTATGCGAAAAAATCTTATTTCTCGGTACATAGTTGGCTTTTTGCTTAGCCTAGGAAGAATACCAAATACTCTTCCGTACGGGCAGTGGACTGGAAACTGACATATTCGAAAAAATCTGAGCTTGCTTTTGTCTTGGTAACATCGATAAGCTTAATTTGGTTTATTCATATTTATGTATATTGTATTATTTTTGCATGCCTTAAAAAATTTCCATTTCTTTTTTTAATTTTATAACTTTTTAATTTTTTTTTAATATTTGCCCTATTTTAAAAGTATTTGTAAATACATAGTATATGTTTTCAACTAAAATGAGCAAAAATTAATGTATTCGGACATACTAATTATTAAAAAGTGATTCAATTTTAAATTAAATGGGAAATATTTATTATTATTTTAAAGAATATTCTTTGTCATTTGTTTTTTTGGGAGATTACCTCTTTTAAATGTTGGCTGCGGCTACGTCTCAGATAATTCATCCGTTGAGTCCAATTTTCGATGACCCCTTCGAGCATTTCGACTGGTAACTGGCGAATGATATGAGTAATATTTTGCTCCAAGCCCTAAATCGAAGCGGGGTTGTTCACATAGACTTTAGATTTTACATATACCCAAAGTAACGTGGCCATTCGACTGGCTCAAAACGTTAAATTATATGTTCACCGAAGTGTTCTCTCCATAAATCCATTGATTGTTGCGATGTGTGAGAAATGGTGCCATCTTTTTGAAACCAAATGTTGCTGCGATAACGGTCGTCATTGACGATTACATTCTCACCGGCATCATTTTGAATAAATATGGACCGATGATTCCACTGGCCTACAAAATACATCAAACCGTTGTTTTTTTTGTAAATAAAATAGCAGTTCTTGAATATTTTCAGATTGCTCTTCATCCCGAGTGCAGCAGTTTTGCTTGTTTACATACCCATTGAACCAGAAATGGGCCTCAGTGCTGAACAAAATTTGGCTCGAAAACAGTGGATCTTCTTGGAACTTTTCAAGAGCCCATAAGCAAAGCGATGTCGCTACGAAAGGTCGAGCGCCTTAAGTTCTTCGCAAGCTGCATTTTGTACACTTTAAATTTAAGATCTCGATGTAACACGTGCCAAGTCATTCCATACGTCAGCCCGAGTAGCTGTGCACGGCACCAAATCAACATTTCTCGGTCTTCGTTTACACTCTCAGCTACGATCGCTATATTTTCCTACATTTTCACTGTGTGCTGGACGTAGTCTTCGGTCGAATATTATCCAATAATAAATGCTAGGTCTCAAGATGGGTGATGGTTTTGCGAATAGTACGTTCAGTTGACCGATTTGACCAAGCAGAACGTGAGTTTTCGTAATAAAGTTGAACGATTTTTAAACGTTGTTCGGGCGTAAAATAATGAAATGCCGAACTGAACAAAAAAAACATGGCTTGACCGACTGACACGTGAGCTGCCAAAAAAAATAAAACTATTGAAAAAAGTAACTCTATCCATCATCTAATTTCTTCTTTAAAGGGAAAGGGAAATTATTAAAAAAAACAAACGGAATATATATATAGAATTCGTTTAAAATATTTTTCTGGTAGCATTTTGTGTTTTTTAACCAAGTGTGTGGCAGTTTAAGTGGTTTCATGAACACGCTGCACATATGACCACGGTATTTGGTGGTTTTGCTGGAATGATGATTTGGATCAATAGAAAATCTTACATTAATAAAATTACAATAAAGGTTTCGTTACCTACGCGTCAAATTTGTTAAAACCCACTTTTAAAAAAATGCTGATTCAAACGTCGCCACGTTTCGTGCTTTAAGAGGAAATTATGGTGCACAAAATCGTCCAACTACTCAAGCAATTGCAAAAATTTTGTGATTGGACTTTATTTCTTTGAAAACGTCAGCGACGAAACTTTCACTGTCATTATGGATGGTTAGAATCGTATGATAATTTTATTGCTGGATAAATTTCCCGCACGCATAATCTCTCGCCTTGGCGATATAAATTGGTCACCGAAAACAGTGTCAAATCTCGTTGGACTTTTTTTGTGGGACTACGCGAAAGACCCTTAAACCCTTAACCACTTAGAGCACTTGAAAGCCGATATTCTTCAAGTTATACCTGAGATACCGGCCAATCTGTACCAAAAAGTGGTCGGAAACGGAACAAGCTTGCGAGAATTCGTAAGGCGTTCATTTGACTGAGATCTGAGAGAAGTTTTGAACTGCCAAGACCCCTCTACTGCTTTCGCGTCTGGTAGATTTTGACAAACATTTTGTAGTGTTTTTATTCAATTTACTACTTTAATTTCATATTTAAGAACTTAAACGCTGGATTCAGCTGGATTTCTACAATTTATTTCTTTATTCTTTTGTTGTTGTATGCACTGTGAGCTTTTAGGCCAGCAATAAATCCTAAAACCAACTTTAGACGTAGATCTATAGGACAGGGGCTAAAATTTGTTCACTATTTTGATGACCCAATTAAAAAAAAGATAGGGAAACTTATTTACATACAACTATACACGCATTCAATATTAAGCCACTTGCTATAAACAATAAAACATAATATAAATTATTTACCTTTAAATAAAAGTGTCAAGCCACTTATTTGAACCCCTTGGTGAAGTAGAGGATGCGAAAATAAGCCTGAGAATAAACGAAAATACCTTATCTCATACATACGTGTATATGTATGTACCTATGTATATGTTATGTATATTAGTATAAAGCTGTTAGATAAATGGATGAATAGCTTAATGCGAAAAAGGTGTTCAACCAATTACGACAGCATACAAAGCTACTTGAAATATATACGAAAAAGATGAGAAAAATACAACAACAGATACCCTCTAAAATACAATATTTGCATCTGTATTTGGGAACTTAAATATTTAGGGCTGTATTTGGGCGTATGTGTTTACCTATAGCACGCTCACGCTTTAAAACCACACGCAGAAAACAAAAAGATAAAAAACCGAAAACAAAATAAAATAAAATAAAATAAATGAAAATATGCAAACAAAAGGCGCGAAGGAGTAAATGAGCTGAGAGTGGCGGAGAATATCCTACGGCGTAGTGCGAGAGAACACCCGGATAAAAGTAAGCTTGCGGTGCTGTAAAGTGTGTTTGGTTTGTTTATACGAATGAATATATAAAGATGTGCGTGTGTATCATATAACGGTAAACGTGGCATACTTATATTCAAATTAGGCTGTTATGATAATGTCACTCGAGTATTTTGGGTTTCTGAGCAGCAGCAGCAGCGACAGCTAACAAAAGTTTTGTGCACCAAAATAAACTTAAATGGTATGTATTTGTTATTGTTGCTTTTCCCTCTTGTTATTATTTTTTTTTCTTTAAATTCAAATAAAAGGAACAATGAGGTGTATATTAGGCTTGCTTTACATACTAGCATATGCAGCCGCTAAGCTCTTAGGGAACCAAACTAAGCATTTTAGGGGCGGCGAAGTATGAAAATTGGTTGGATAAAACTTTAATGCGTAGGTGGAAAGGAAATTTTGTTGGATAATTTATTTTCCAACTGTGCACAGCTTTAAAACGCAATTCCAACAGAAGTCTATTCGACCGCGACGGCGTTTAACTAGCTTTTGGCGCGTAGGCAATGCCGTGACGGCTGCGGTAGAATGGCGGGGCCGGTCGCGCGGCTTTCGGCTTTCGACTGGTGGCTAGTGGCTGGCGGCTGGCAAACGTGTGCCAGGCGCAAGTTGGTTCCGATAGAAAGTTTACAATTTCCCGGCAAAGTATGTATGTGTGTGTGTGCGTGCTACTGCAATACAGCTGTTGTTGTTGATGTTATTGTTTTTACTATTATTGTTTTAGTTTCATTGCATACTTTCGTTAGCCTTGAGCGGACACGGAAATCAGACCGGGAAATTTATACAATTTGTGCTATTTTTTTCATTTTGTTACTCGCCTGCTGTTGTTTGGTGATTTTCTTTCATATTTTTTTTTTTTTTTTCATTTCTCTTCGTATGCTCTCCAACGGCTTACCGATACAATAAATGGCTTTTGTTGTTATAGTTTTTTTTTTGTTTCTTAAACAATTTTTGCTTGAGCAACATTTTCATTCGGCCAGAACAGCTTTCTTGTTCGTTACAACTTTTTAACAACGAATTTTTGGAAAAGTTTAAATAAAGGCAAGCTTCAGAATGCGGAAATCCGCAAAAAGTATTTTGTTGAATAAATTCATAAATTGATTTAAGCCGTTACATTGTGACGTCAATGAGGATAATGGTAAGGATTGAAGGCCTGTATAGTGCCAAAACGAATGCACATTTTAGCGCACTGCTTGCCGATCTCAGATGAATTCCATATCTCTAGACATAAAGACCACAGTTGGCCAGAGGCGTTACTACTCTTCCCTTCGCTTACTAACATTATTCAAGGGATAGATTTTCCTAAGCCAATCAAGCTTGCAGTTACCAAATAATCCTTTAACCGACACCCAAACAGTATTATCTAAAAAATATCACTGGGCATTGACAAAAGAGGATTAAACATTTATTACAAGCCTTGAGCGCACCATAAATACGTCCAAGACCAATATAGTTTGGAAGCAATTTCAATAACCTTTACTATAGTAAATGAAATACACAATATGCTATTTGGAATGAGAATCACTCCTAGATATCAGCTCACATTCCGCGTCACACTATAAGGTACCTAGTTAAAGTACTTTTGGGTCATATAAAATTATCAACATTTAATAGCTTGACATCCTCCGCTCGCTTCTCTTGTGACTGATATTAGTCATTATGGCAACGAATTCTTCTTGAATAATTTTTTTGAGCTGCAATAAAGTGTCAACTTGCCACCTTTATGGTTTAGTCTAACCATAGCCCCTTTCAGCGCACGAATATTTTTCCATGCGCAAAACTCTTTTATGCCCTTCGGACTAGAATATTGTCCAGTTATCCTATTGTAAAACTCAATTTAACAATATTCAGTTTTTTCATGTGATGCTCTGCGTTCGTCTTAAAAGAAATAAACAGTAGTCTACTTTAGAGGCTTCGAAAAATGCACTTTTTCTTAGATCTAGTTTTAACAAAAAAAATATATATGACTTGAAGTCACGAAAATTTCAAAAAAAAAAAATTTATTTCCAAAGTTACAGCTTTCTGTGTTAACCCAGTTCCAAAAAAAGGTCCTTGCGGTGACAATCATAAGTCCTTGGAGATTCATCTGAAATCAATCGGATGAAAAAAATTAGTTTTATAAATAAATAATCCTGGGCCTGATCGAAGGATTTTTTTTTTCAATAATTAACAAAATGGCTGCCTCAGGAAATTTTTGTCTAGATTTTTGGGAAAAAATCAACAGTTAATTGGTCTTAAAAAATCGAAATTTTCAAAAAAAAAAAATCCTTCGATTTTTTCCCGAGTTTATTATGTATTCTAAAAGCTGTATAAATTTCATTAAAATCAACTGAGAAAAACGCGTTTAAAGTTTCACTATAGATACTAGCTACCTGCTCCCGAACGCTTTGAAAGGCCCGAGCTCTCTTTGTTATTTGTCGAATAACTTAAAAACGAATTATCGGATTAACTTGAAATTTTCAGAGATTATTTTTAAGATATTATACTTAACGAAAATGCAAAAAAAAATTGATTTTTTGAAAATTCTGACTACCCCTAACCCCTTAAAGGGTTATATCAACTTGTAATTTTCAAAAAATCCATTTTTTTTTTAATTATATGTATATTGAGAATATTTTCCGAACATCTGAAGTTAATCCGACAAACAGTCTCGGAGATATGATCGTATCATTAAGGACGTCCCGTGGCGTTCGAAAATGCGTTTTTCTCAAAATGCTGTTTTCAGAGTCGGTCACGAAAACTTCTCTAAAACGGCTGAACTGATCAGCTTAAAGTTTTCACTTCTAAGACATATTTGTTAGGTAATGATCGAAAGAATAATATTTTTGACAACAATTTCGATATTTTAAGTCACTTTAAAGTGTAGAATTTCTCACTAAAAATTTTTTTTTGAAGTCGCCATTTTGTCAGAAATCAAAATTTTCAGTATTCCTTCGCTCATTCATTGTATTCATGTATTATAATACTAATTTTTTATGTTTTTCGGGTTTCAGATAATTTGAAGCAGAAATGTCTTCTCACCGCTAGACACCTTCTTTTGGAGGCCCTTCTGGAGATCGCTTACAGTAACAAGAGGATCCAGTATTTTTTAAATTAATCATTTATTTTTAAACTACATTAAATTCTGTCTATTAACATTTTTTCTTTTAATTTTTAGAATCAAATGCCTGTCAAAAAAAATTAACAAAGAAAAAACATTTATTTTGTTTTGCAAGTGGATGTAACCCCTTAATTAAACCAGCCCAAATCACAAGAGAAAGAGATGGTGAAAATTTCGAAATTGGCGTATTCATCGGAGTTCAGGAATATCTCTTCGATACTTCTATGATAATTCTGATATCGCACTATTTTTGATGGAAAGTATTTTTTGGCTCACAACATGGAAAGAATATAGGTTTTAAAATATAATTGGTAGCATCAAAAAAAAAACTAGATGTAAATTAATTATATTAGATAAAGTTTGTTTTTATATCTATAACATTCTTCTTAAGCCAACAGAAAAACGCCGCAGATTCTAAAACCAAACTAAATAGTGAAGAGTGGGTCTTTACGTCATAGCTATTTAGTCCTATGTTTTGTTACTTAAACTGGTTGACTCTGGGAAGTTTCATATAACTTCCATAATATTCATAAACTGCAGCTCTGGCATGAAAGTATTACTAAAAGACTAACCAAAATATTTTACAAACATAAGAAACTTGAAAAAATATATAAAAATGCGTCTCACTCTTTGTCTGCCAAATTAATGTTGCAGAAAACTGATTTTCATTATCAATTGTTAACAACTCTTTAGCAAACTGTCAGAAAAGCGACAAAGAGTTGTTTACGATTTCCTACTAAAAAAGGAACTTACTCTACAAACACATAAACAATTCGTAAAAACTCAAAATTACAAAATAAAAGTACAAAAATTAACATATGCCAAGAGAGAGAGAGAGAGAGAGAGAGAAAAGACGTGATTTAAAACCCTTTTGCAGCGTCAACTCTTTGTCATTATCAAGGTTCTTTCACAGCTGCTAAAAAGTGCAAAAAAAACCTGCTAACTCAAAATTATTTAAATCTTTCTGCATAATAATCAGATGCCATACATTTTACCAGTCAAAATCAATTCGAGTCAACAAATGGAAAAGTTAAAATCACTTTGCCTGCGCATTCAACATGCCTTATTACCGTTGGGCATTTTTAACAGCAATTTTTCTTACGCTACTACTCTTTTGGTTTTCCAAAACAAACAAAAAAAAACGAAAAAAATTTCCATTGTGTCTTTGTGGCGCCACCATCGGCGGCTGATGGCTATTAGCCAACAAGAACTACTACAACAACAATTAAAACAAACCAATCACCAAGATGACGATCAAAAAATGTTTCTTTTTCAAACAAAGTACATACCTACCTACTCACATATTTCAGTTAGAAAAATATCAAGAGAGCGGGACACAAAAGAAACGAGCAGAAGGCAAAGCAAAGGACGATAGAAATGTCAACATAAAGACAAGTGATTTAAAAATGTGTAAAGTGAAAAGTGAAAAGTTTAATTTTTGTTAAAAAGGAGGAGGTGATAGGAGAATAGTAATAGTCAATCGCAGTTCTTTTATATATGCATACACATATATACATATAATTTATGCGTAATTATGTACTGTGACTAGTAGTACTGATGATTTTCTCATGATTTTTAAGTTGAAATATTTTCATACAATTTTCATAAGATATCTACCAAATGTAAGGTTTCACAGAATTTATGAAAACTATATATATTTTAAAAAATAGAGAAAAAATTATTTTTTTTAATCTTCTCTAAATATAATTACTTTTAATTTTGAAATCAAACAACAAAAAAGGGTACATAATACTCGTATATTCATATATGCGTGCACGTCTACATATATGTAAAAGTTTTTAAAAACCACCAAAAATGCTTTTCATGTGTCTGCTATTTTTAAACTTATATTTAATGTAGGTAGCTCGCTCTAAGGAGTAAAAATGAGCCAAGTCTTCACCACTCATACGCCATGGCGTACCTTTTAGTTGGAAACAAAATTCTTTGTGGTCACAATACACCGTAAAAGCAAACCGCATGTGGTATGTGCAAGTAATGTAAAGTAGTTGTTGTAGCAGAGTATAAGGCATACCAACAAGAAATCACACACACACACACTCTGGTCGCACATATGTACATATACAAACCGTATCCAATATCAACTCATATCAATTGCCTTGTGCCTGAGGTCAATAGATACTGATTACCACTCAAAATACACCAAATATTGCTGCTATTTACTCAAATGGCATAGTTTAATTGGCTCGAGTGATTGGTTGGATTGTTGGCTGCTACAATAAAGTGCAAGCAAAAAACCACAATTGGCATGTAATGGCAAAAAGGCAAAGGAAAGTGAAAGGCATTACTTAAATTGTAATTGAATAAAAGAATTTTATCGAGTTCTCTCGGTTGTCATTTTGAAGGAAACATTTTAAAATGTTCAGAAAATATTCTTTCGAATTGTGTTATTGTACTATTGAATGAAATACTCTTCAAAATACGACATAGGTATATAGGTTCAGCAATTATGCTGATTGTGCAGTTAGACACTTTTGAGCAGAATTTTTGATATTTTCTGCTAAAAAAGCCAAATAAATGAATTCAATCAAAATTAATGGAAAGTAGCTTTTTATAAAAACGTAGCTTGATAAAAATAAAATATTTATAATAAAAAAGAAAAAAAAAAATGTTATAAAAGAAATCAAATAAAAAATAAAATAAATTAAACTGAAAGAAAAGAAAACTTAATTACAAAAAAATAAAATGAATTAAAACAATAAAATTATATCAATATAAGTTAAGTTGAAAAAATTAAAGAAAATATAATAAATTAAAATCACACAAAACAAGATATAATATAAAACCAAATAAATAAATTGAATAGCCTTAAATAAAATAAACTAATGTATTGAAATCGAATTAAAAAAAAAATTATTAAATAAAAACTAATTAAATTAACCGCTACCAAAATAAATTTAATTTAATTCAATATAAATAAACCTTACAACGAAATAAAGGAAAAATAAAAAACATATAATAAAATGAAAAAATAAAAAAAAAAATTAATTATAAAAGAATAAAATAAAATAAAGTCAAATAAAATAAAAATATCTTGATGTAAAACTTATTTAATTTAATTTTGTTTTAAATATAAAACTAAATACAGTAAAAGAAAATAAAACTACATAAAATAAAACGAAATGAAAATGAATTATATTAAATCAAATTAAATAAAACTAAATAAAATAAAATAAATTAATATATAAATGAAATAAATAAAAAAATTAAAGTAAAATAAAAAAAATATCAAATAATATTAAATTATAAAACAAAAAAACTATATTAAATGAAAAATAGTAAGTGAAACAAAATAAAACAACGACATATAATAAAAATTAAAATAAAAAATAATATATTAAGGTAAAATGAAATAAATAAAATAAAGTTATCTAAATTAGCACAACATAAAGTAAAATGAAATACGAAAAATCAAGTAAATTAAACATTTTTAAATCAATGAAATGTGAAGTAAATTGAAATAAACTTAACCAAAGTAGTATATAAAATTAAATACCGTAATTTAACGAAAATTAAATTAAATTTAATTATATTACATAGAATAGAATTAGATAAGACAAAATAAAATGAGACAAAATAAAATAAAATAATATAATGGAAGAAAATAACATATGATAAAATAAAACAAAATAAAATCAAACTCAACTAAAGTAAATAAATAAATAAAGTTAATAATAATTATAACAATGCTCCTCCTCGAAACTGTGGAATGTACTGCTGTTTTTTAACGAATGGAGGGACCTACAGTTTTCCCAGGCCGCCTCCGAATGGCCAATGGATTTTTATTAGGAGTTTTTTTGCAACTGCAATTAAAAATATAATTTTTCTACAATTTTTGATGTTAAATAAACTAGGCTTAGAACCCTGGCGCTCAGAAATCAGCTATAAATAAAATGAGTCAAACTTTAAATAAAACAAAATGAAAAAAAATCAGATATCAAAAACTCTAAGAACCTTTTTATAAACTCCATGTATTTATGACAAGCTCCGCTATTCTCAACATTTAAATGTAATAGTGTAGTAAGAAAACTACATCCATCAAACGGTAAATGAACAAAGCTGTAAATATTCCACAAAAAAAAGAAAAACCAAACAAATAAAGTCACAGCATTGCCTAAAGATAATGGGAAATAAATGGTTCTTCAGTGTAAACCATCCACTCGCATAAGCAACAACAAAATCATTAACAGCCTGCAAAGCGCCTCAAAGTACGCAAGATAAACTTAATGAATGTCGCTGATTTAATAAATGACGAGCTGCAAATGAAACCAATTGCTTTTAATGTCACTTGCGGACAAAATTTTACCGGCAACAACAGCATTGGTATATACACATATATAATA
>JAWMAG010000054.1:9207500-9275000 GCA_037013455.1 Ceratitis rosa
GAAAACGATCTTCGTGAACGAATTTTTGGACGAAGATTCAACTAATAAAAGTGAAAACTGTTTATGGCACAGCACAACTTTCATCTCTTTCTAAAAGTCAAATTACCTCTTCGAGGCAACTGCTTTCAGATGATATAGAAAATTATTTGTGGGGGCGTCTGGAATTAATGCCTGTCAAAAATTATTTGCTGATTGGATTATTCGTAGGCATAAGAGTATTATCTCAGAAGAGGTCTACTTTGAAGGCGATACAATAAAAATTAAACAATTAAGTGTGTTAATGTATCAGGAAAAAATGTAGGAAAAAATAAAATTAGGTGAAAAGTAATCCATTATACCTATTTGCATCGAATTGAAGGCTTTATTTATCACAGCTATGCTCGATAGTTTTTTGCCATTAAAAATTGGCTTAACTTGCGGTCAAATCCTCACCAGCTAAAGCATTCACCATAGACAGAAATAGACTATAAAGTGGATGCATAAGAATCTCCTAAGCAAGCTTCTGGTAAGTCACAATTAATGTGTGTGATCTTGTGTTGTACTGAGGAAACCTACTTCCTCTCATGTTGGTCAAAGCTGGGAGCTTCTGAACGAATGCTTCCTTAAGGCCTAGTGGGTGATTCCTTGCCAATCCCATAGAACACACAACAAAACCCTGCTGACAGCCAATCCTGGCTCGAAAGCCGCAATAAGCTTCAGAAATATATCATTTTTTTACGATTCGGCAGCAATTCGAAGATGGAAATTGGGTCTATGAGGTTTTTTCACGTAAACTCATGGAACACCCATACATCATGCTTCTTTGTGTGTCCAGCATTTTTCAAATTGCCCCAGTTGTGTAATGTTTAGCTGCTGAGCAATCCAAACAGTGCTCGTGTGGTGGTCAGTCTCAACGATTTCCATTATTTTATCGACATTTTATACAGTTGGCATTCCACACCGTGGAGCATCTATTACATTAAAATTACTGGGACGAATTCAACGAAACTAAAGTCATGCATAATTACCTGATGCATTATCAAGACCATAGACACTACTTCTTTATTGTGGAAAAATTGTAGAATATAGTGTATCTTCTTCTTGCTGTTGTCCAGCTCCAGAAATGCTCAAACACTTCCGAGCTAAGTAATCATTACTTCTTTCGTGATCTTATTTAGGAAAAAATATCTTCTTTCTAGCGCCATCTAGCGTAGTGCAATCGCTCTCATAGAACGTGAAATACAGATAACTAAAGTCATTTTTTGCTAATATAATGGATTACTTTTTACTGGAACTATTTTAATTATAATTATAATAATAATAACAAATACGTATAGAATTATTAGAAAAACTCAAATTAGCTAGCGCTAATAAAACCATGCCCAATTGTAATCGTATTTTATGCAAGATTACTTTTTTCATATCTTTTAGTTTTCAATAAATATTTTTGTTTACAATGTTTTCATCTACATATATTAAATAAATGTTAATATAAAACAATAAATCAATGAAAATAAAATTAAATTATTTTTTGCTTGCAGTATTTTTATCGAATAAACCCAGCCATCACGCAGATTTCCCACTACGAGTTCTAACACATCACACCTGCACTTTAAGCGCTCAAAGGCTTATTTATCTAATTGACGTTATTTATTTGTGTATTTATTTGCTAAAAGGCATATTTCTTACAAGAAAATTAATACGACAATAACAAAATAACAAAAAAACTGTAACGAGCGATTTGTTTTGCTTTAGTTCGTGGGCAGAATAACTTAACGTTGGAAGCTGTGATGCTGGCGACAACAGGCTAATCGGCTTGAATGTCACCGAAATGGCAAAAAAAAATGCCCGCCAATCCAGCTAAACGAAGCAAGGTGAGGTAAGATAAGGTGAATTGAGATAAGCAACAAAAAAGGATGAAGACGAGGAAAAATCGTAAGCAGCGCCACTGTCATCAGATTAGCAAAATAGCCATTTCAGCAAGACCAGGAGCAAAGGGCAAAAACACAATTTACTGTACTTATACGTATATGTGCATATACGAGTATGTGTGTATTTAGGTATGCATCACGCTTGGCTGTAGTGTTTTTTGCTCGCCATATTTTGTATGCAAGTCGACACAATGGCTGGCGAATGCTAAAATTACCCGGCATTTTCAATTTCTGAAATTATTCATTATGATGGCGGTGGTGACAATAACAAGGCATATCAGCAACAACAACAACAACAATAAGAGCAGCAACAACGTACATAGACTATCGGTATGCTGCTGATGTTGGCGTGACGATAATGGTAATTGGAATGCTAGAGCTGATGTTGATGTTAACGCTGATGCTGATGCTGATGCTGATGTTGGTGGTCAGCGAGTTGAGTGTGATACAAAGTGAAAGAGTGCCAGAAAAGTGAAAACACAGCAACAACAAAAATACTGTAGTTACACAAACAACATGGCTTAACACATCACATTGATATGTACTCGTATCTAATGTAACTGAATTTGCTTTCGACTTTGCTCTTGCTTTTGCTTTGCGCTGCTGACGATGACGATGATGAATAGCTGTCCTTTGGTTAGACCAGAACAAGCAAGTCCATGTTTTATAGCCAAGCGAAAAAAATTTGGAAAGAAAAGCAAATAAGGAAGAGCTACATCGAACAGAAATTTCAACATAAAAATGCCAAAAGTCTATTAAGGACTCTTGAAATATTTTCAGCCGACAAAGGGGATTTTTTTGTCTACGTAGTTAATTTCAATAAATTGGTTTATTAAAATATTCACAGTTAAATTCAAGAATGTCACCAACAACATTTTTGCAACAAATTTTAATGGAAAGGTTTAATTTCTTTTCAGAAATGCTCTCGGAAGGCTTAAAATATCCAAAGGGTGGAGTTTAAGCTTTCGAAAAAAATCTTTACAATTGCTAATTGCCCAAGTTTTTAAGGTTGTCAACTTTAATCAACTCCTTTTAAACGCCGAGCATCAACTGAAAAAATATGTGAAGATTTCAGGTTATTCCTCGTATGATGATACGCGCAATCTCTCTGCCATCGTACACAATAGAATATATACTGTAAGAAGACTTAAAGCTGTGGTTATCTGTTGCTGTTGTGGTTGTAACCACAAAATATTTTGATATTCGGGGAAAATTGCAGGAGTAACAGTCCTTTGCCAGATAAAAAGCCGTGGCCGGTATGAAAACCGGCTGTCGCGGGAACTATTAAATTTTAGTCGCCTCTTACGACAGGCATGCCTTACCACAGGTAAATTCTTGAGCCCCTTACCCGCAGGGGTAGCTATGGTTATGTCCTTTTTTTCTCTGCCAGCCATAATATCCGAATATTATGACAATAACCGAGCCTCGTTCCTCTTGTGTTAGTATCTGTGTCGAATAACTCTCTTATAATGAGCTCGCAGGTGGAGAGCGAAATGTCAAAACTATTCCTGAATCAGAACTGGAAAGTGTCATTCTTTGAAAATATTATAAAATTCAGTTACTCATAACAGATTCCGGAAAAACGCACTTGACATCAACTTAAGTTACCTGTGATGATTTTCTCTTTTCAGATTCCAGGGATTTAGCGCCATCTGGTTCTCAGAGAAAAATAATATAAGAACAATTTACGGAAAATATATTAACTTTACAGTCCCGTGCACGGTTCCTCTTCAAAATCACTACAGATATCCGGGAGGCCGAAGAACTCGCTTCTTTGAGTAGATTCTGCCAGTGATCTTATTACCCGTTAAAACTATCCATATAAAAACAAATCAAATCTTCATATACTGGTATTAAACTATCTCATTGGCTTCTTCCCTGAAAAATCATATTATTATATTATCTCTCATGAAGCCAGTGAAGCTAAAGCAGTATAGTCTTCCGGTGTGGTACCTTCCTAAAATATTTCATTTACCATTTAACCATTCGGTTACCTTTCGTAGTATTACCCCAGCGGCATCTGCAAGATCGATATAGGTCCTATTTGTTATCAATATTCTAAAGCATATTTAGTATGTAAACTGATCGATTCTCAAGATACTGAGATAATCTATTTTTGCTAACTCTTGGTGTATTTTTTATTCCAAAACGGTGAAGGAGTGTGATCTAGAAACCTAATTATCGAAGTATCTTTTTGGTAACAAAACTTCCTTACCTGCAGAGCTTTAAGTTCTTCTGGAGTCATATTTGTCTTCCCTTCGAATCGAAAAGAAAAATCATTCAAAATCTTTATTTAAAGGTATGCCAATCCAATGATTTAGGTATATTTAGAAAAGCGGCATATTAAATTCAATTCGCCGTAAAAATCATCTTAGCTCAATCCCGCCGAGAGTCCACACCATGGTAAAGCTTAAAGTAGTTGTAAAATATTTTTTATATATTTTTTAATATAATAACTAAAAAAGGAACAAAAAACAACTGCAGTCGATACCTGTTTTGTCTAAAAAAAATTTAAAATATTTGAATAAAAATAAAATTGTTGAAATAAAGCAATTGTAAAAGAATGGGAGAGCTCATAGCCAATTCCTAGGAGCATATTTAATATTTATCTCTCTCGCTACTACAATTTTTGAACCCCATTAGTGCTCCCAATTCCAAAACATTTAACTATCTATCTAGAATATTTAACTCAGTATTAGATTTAAAAAGGATCAACAGTCCGGTTAATGATTGAACACCACTTTATTCATATGTCTGCAGCGGTTTGCAGTAGTCAATACTGTCGACTCAATTTTCCAATACATTTTCGATTGTTTGGACCTCTATGGCTGAAAAGGCAACTTCAATTTCATGTTTCGAGCCACTAATCGTCTCTGCATGGTTAATATAGCACATATCCTTAGCGACTTCCTACAAAACATAATCCCACGGAGTCAAATCGCAACTGCGAGGCGGTCATTTGGCCTGACCCTTCCAACGGAGTGGAGGTATTCCTCTTCCTCCGCTTTCACCAGCGGGTACTGCATTGAAAACTTTCAAAGCTGGGGCCATAAATCGTTCACAAAACTTTTCTCTCGAAGACTCCCAAAGCCGCCGCATCAGTTGTTGACTTCGTCCACGCTTCTGCGCCATATAGTAAGACCGGTATGATGAGCGTCTTGTAGAGTCTACAGTCCGAAGTAGCACCTGCTGGCAAGAGTGATTCTGCTTTGGATTTCAAGGTTAACATTATTACTAGTGTACATGCTGGTCCCTAGATAGACGAAATTATTTACTACCTCGAAGTTATGACTGTCAACAGTGACGTGGGAGCCAAGTCGCGAATGCGATGACTATTTGTTTGAAGACAGGAGATATTTTCACTATCAGACCCATTCGCTTTGCTTCTTTATCAAGTCTGCAGAAAGCAGAACTCGCGCTCGGCGCTCCTATAGAAGATTGTAGCTTCCCTATTCAGCTCTGCAGCTCGTATTATTTCTTTCAGCAAAAGTCATACGATAAGGAATCACCCTATCTGAAACCTCGTTTGGTATTGAACGGCTCGGAGAGATCCTTCCAGATCCTGAAGATTACATTGCCATATAAGTTTTGCTACTGAAGTGAAAATGAGATTCAACCGAAAAGACGATTTATCGATCAAAATTATTAATTTCTGCCAAGCGATTATCAGTCAACTGAGGAAAGTGAAATCGCATCGGATGGTCATGAGGCTTAAGTTCTTGGAACAATTTGACTTACAAGCCTTAACACTGAGATATGCGAATTCCTGATCAAAGAACTGCGCGAAATGTTTCATTCCTGAGAATGCTGTAGAGCAGGTGTTTATGGCTGTTCGAACTCGCATTTCAGAGTTATTTTGTCCGACAATGCCTACCTGTTCAATTTTCGTTTGTATTTTTCTCGCAGTGGCGGTTGAAGACTCACCTCTGGAATCTAGACTCGCTTACACTCAATTCCGAAACAGTGCTAGACTGTCGCCGAACACTACAGGAGATGCCCAAACAAAACAGACTGATCCAGGGACATAGAGGTAAACTGTAAGGCGGATGAACTTGCTTGGCAAGGTACGACCAAGTAGATTTTTCTCGACAAAGATCGAAGCCTTTTAAGGAATTTACAAATGAACAAACCACGTTAAGGTGGAATAATATCACAATCTGTCGCAAATCCAAACACACCTGGCCGAAATGGAATAAGAAGAGATCACGAGGTATGTACTCCTTAAAAAGAGAGGACAGTTCAATGTGACTGGGTTCCTCACAAGCCATGTCTGAAAGGACGAACGATTAAGGGCTCCTTATAGAAAATGTTACACAAGCTTCAAGGAAGTTGAGGAAACTGATCTCTTATACGACTATCCTGCATTGAGTAGCGCTAGTTTTCCGAATTTCGGTATCCTATTGCTGGATGGTTTATGGAAGATAACCATTGACATCGGATCTAATGATGTTCATAAGAGAGTCAAAATGGCTGGATAATGAGACCTCATGGTCAAGTTTATGTGGCAGCACAATGGTTCTTAGTGAAGCCTAAATGAATCCGATACGATAGCTACCAAAACCTAACTTAAAATAAATTAATGTGGGAGTACTCGGAAAATAATAATACTGTACGAGCACCGAATCCCGTGACGGTACTTCAAGTATTATAGTTTTTTTTAACTTAAAAATAATTAATTTTATAATTCTAAAATTAATATCTTTTTTTTGGTTTGCTTATTCTACAACCTGTTACAGCCACTAGACGAACGAAGCTAAAACACCTTTTGAAAATAGTTGCATTTGGGTTTAGAGACAGAAATAGTGTGTCAGTTTCATAGAATGACATTTAATGGTTCGAAAAGAATAATTGCAGCTTAGCTGGTCAAGTCAAGAGATGCAGAAGCGATGCAGGCTGTGGGTCAAGAGATTAAGTTATGGCTGAAAGTAGTTGATGATTTTTGTTTTTCTTCTTCCCCTTCTTCTTTTTGGAAGCAGAGAACATTTGCATTTAAGCAGATTAGCGCATCAATTTACAGTTATCTGCTTGGCTACCATTTGGCACGGGTTAAGTGCCTTGAGGTGACTGCGTGTCATTTGCCACAAGGCAACATGCTGCTATACCATATAAGGCTGTCTGTTAATGTATGTGTGTACACATACTGGTATGTATTTGAATGAATGTGACTATAAATAACTCCCCTTACCATTAAAACCCAAAGCAGGTAAAATGAGTTAATAGAAAGGAGTAAGTGTACTCTTATCTGTGTAAGAGTGTGAGAGGGAGAGTGTGTGTGTATGTGTATTTCAAAAGGCTTCCGGTAAACGCTCTGTCTGTGGAAGTGAAAAACAAACTTCTTTCAGCTTACATAAATATCCAAACATACATGTGTATAAGTGTGTACAAAATGTGTAAATGTGTGTTTTATTGTTGTTTTCTTATGGTCCAACTTCCATTTGCTGTTATGCCAAAAGCACATAAATTTTAGCACTCAGATGCATTTTAAAACTCTTTTACTCTTTGTGAGTAAGCATCCATAGACATGCAGACCATTTGTGGTATATCTGAAGTGGTACTTGTAGATATGTTAAACAGTAAAATTAAAAGAAAAATGTTTTCTGTGTTACTTTAAATTTAAATCTAAAGCTAAATGATAAAGTTAAACATGGCCCTGATACTGATGGAGAACCGGTTCAGAAAAATTATATTTCTTGACCTCTTTGCGCTTAGAGCTAGCCAGATGGGACTTAATAACACCGTTTCATTGTGCATATCATATTGGTATTTTTAGTGAGTTTTAGACATGTTTTAACGTGAATTGAGATATATCCGAATTTTGTTCACGCACCAGGGAACTCGCTACTTCTGTCTTCTTGATTGGCGGCTGGCCTTTTATACTATTATCCTAGCCATGGACAGTTGTAGCGTATGTTTCAAGTTTTATATGTGAATCAACTATTACCTTTGTATCATACAGGTATATCATATGTTACCACTGTATGATGCCCTTGATGTGGTGTTGTCCTGTTGATATCATATGATAAGTTGATCTCATACAATGACTTGTTGATGTTATTGGCTGCTGCCATGATTTCAGTAAATTCTGCTGGGAAAACATTGCAGTGGTCCGTTGTTCTCATACTCAAGTTAAGTGCATGTTCAGAAGAGTGGATCCCACAGCCCATTCTGTCATTGAGTATTGAGGCATCTATAAGATCAACATTATTTAAATTTTCCCAGTCGTTACTCTCAAGGATACTTGCGGGAAGGCAATTATCGGAACATAATTAGAAGGTGTTTAGTACACCTCTTACGTAATTTGTTGAGATTGCCCTCTACTTAGGTCTCTTCATGGCTGAGCTTGCTTTACAACTCCCTTGAAGTTTATTGTAAAAATGTCGTACCTTCGTGGAAGAACTACCTATTATAAAGATAACTGCAGGCTGCCGAGAACTGTTCAGTTTTCTCCTAAAAGTGATTTTATCTAACGCCCGACACTGGAAAATGACACTGTAGGAGAAGATGGGTCTACCTACTGCTTTATACATATATTTAATAAAATCTTTCTACACATTTTTCGCCACTGGCCGCTTTATAGGCGTGTAATAAAATTTGCTATATGAAATTTTTCTGAGGTACTGTACTTCAGTAGAGAGATTGATCTTCACGCCTTTTATTATGGGAGGTTTCAACGTAAGTGTCTTGTATCTTCTGGTGAATGGTACCATTTCGGCTTTATCTATGTTCATGTCCGTACTCTATGTGTAATGTATGTAGAAAGGTACGTTTATTTCAAATATTGTATTGCAATAGAAAAGAAAATATTCGTATGTCATTTTAATTAATGTAAGTAATTGGAGTCTTAAGGTAAAAATGATAAATGCACTAGTAGCTTCATTCAACTTAAGATCTAATCACGCGCTTCTTTCGTTCTATTCTCTACTGTTATTCAACTTCAACTCTTCTCTCTGTGACTTGGCAACTCTTAACCCGGCTATCCAGTCCTGTAGAGGATGTTGCCATACTTTCAAATACATTTTAAGGCGGATTATTTAGAAACTGGGGTTGTTTCCCCGTCACTTTGACTACTTTCTTCCTCTAAGAATGAAGGTAAGCCTCGCCAGTAGCAACTCTTTTGATTTGGAATAAAAAATGAAATTTACAAATCTTTCATGACCACTATGATTCCTTCATTAACAACTTGATAAATGATCAAAATGGAGATTTCGCCAATATTTCTTAAATTTTCTGGGAATTTCAGCTAGTAAAGCTTTATTGTTGAATAAAATATGAAAGAACAACAATTTAAAGTTATAAATTTTATGATAAACGCTTTATTTAGAATTTTTAAATAATTATTATACTCATGACATTAAATTTATATTAAAAAAAAAATATCAGCAAAATTTGTATACAGACAAAAACTTCAAGTGCCACAAATATCACTCATACGCCCTGTCGCACTAATTCAAATACATGTGAAATTAGTTTTCCTGCAAATTTCATGGATCACCACTTAATTAGCCAAAAAATATATGTATTTTCAGCGACATAAAGACTAAGTACATAAAAAGTGTCGTGTACACATACAAACATAATTACATGCATGTGTATAGGTATATGGTATATATAAAATATATAAACTGTTTACAATGCATTGTAATTTTCCCAAAATTGTGCTTAATTAATGCAACAATTTGAGTTTACAGAAAAGTTAAAAGAATTTTAATAATCAACATTGGAATGCAGCAACTAAAATTCGATAGTAACAAACAAATTAATAGCCAACAAACAACCACTATAATCGCACAATAATATTTTATAATAGCATTATGCATACATACATATGTACATACTACATTTCCAATTATAAAAACAAATATTACAATCGATTCAACTCATTTATGTTAAGTGGCAAAATGTGCGCATAAAAACCACAAAACAACCAAAATCCACAGAATTTAACCAACGCATGTAGACTAATTAAATTATGAATAATGAATGATGGTGGGGTTGGGGAGGTTGATCGGTTTGGCTGGTTGTTTGGTTATTTGGTTGATTGGACTAAATATGTAAATGTTATACATCTATATGGATTTTTAAGTGCTAATAAGTGAGTTTTAAGTGTTAAACTAGTGTAAAACTAAATGTGTATAAAAAATTACAAATAAATGTGCATATGAGCAGGCACATAAACTTCTATTAAACCAACACACAAAATGATAAATTTTGAGAAAAAACTGCTATATGCCAAATAATAAATAAATTAAAGAGCTTATGACAAACGTTTTTACGTACTGTCACTCGAAAGGCCAGGGACATTGGATATATTTTCTTCATAATTTTATTTACTTAGTCGTTGTGGGTATACAAACATCGACCACGCAAATAAAAAATTAATAAAATCATAGAACATGCAACATGCAACATACAATTTTTCATGTGCGAAGGAATCCGTAGCTAAATGTAGACCACGCAATTCTAAAGATTGGCCCTGAGCTTTACTGATAGTTATTGCAAACGCTAGTGGACTAGGGAATGGCTGTCGATTGAATTGATAGAGAGTATCGGAAGGAATATTTTTGTTTAATTGCAGGGTATGTACATGTTGCCAAAATATTGAGTATTTTAAACAAGCACTGATCTCGTTCACTGGTGTTGTTCGAGGAAGGACAAGCTTTGTTTTTGTGTAAAAATTTCAGTCGGTCGGTAACTTGCGAGATATGTGGATCTTTACAAACTATGGTAAGATTTATATACATATATATTGATTGATATATCTACTTATTTCTATGTATGGGTCACTTCTTCGCTTAGTTGGCTTAGTTAGCCAAAGGCACCATTCCGATTCATGATTATGTACACTCAAATTGAATTCGCTGTCACAAAATAATAAAAATGCGAAGCAAACATATCTAAACATGATCTATGCTATATTATAATAATTTTTGTCAATCTGACGATGATCTCTTTCTCGTAACGAAAAAAGTATTATTTCCAGATTTCTGGTCCATTTTCGAAAACAAAGTTATCCATTTAGGAATATCATCCAAGAATTTAACTAAAACGAATCAAGAATACGATATACTTTCTTTACAAACGAGCATAAGATTTAAAATTCGAGTGTATAAGTATTTAGGCATGAAAACCAAAACTCCTTGTAAAAATCCATTGGCCGTTCAGAGGCGAATTAGAATAAACTGTAGGTTCCTCTATTTGTTGGTAAAAATATCAAGACATATACCAACAATTAATGGAGGAACTCGACCGAAAATTTCTTCAGTGGTTACATAGTACCTATCACATTTCGAGGTTCCCTACTTTTGTAAGGAAAAAATACAGAAAAATCTAATTAACTGATAGATATTTACGATCATTCGAAAGAACACTTTTTGGCTTTTATTTTTTAAAGATTATCTCTTTCAAATGTTGGCCGCAACTACATCTCAGATGGTGCATCCGTTGAGTCCAAGTTTCGACCATTTGTTCGAGCACTTTGACTGGTAATTGACAAATGACACGCGTGATATTTTTCTCCAAGCTCTGACTCGAAGCGAGATTGCCCACATTGACTTTAGACTTCACATATCCCCACAGAAAGAAATCTAACACGATCTGGTGCCAATCTGGACCAATTGTGTTGATGATAAGTTGAGCGAAGCGCGCGAAACACATTCTTTACATTACAGAAGGTGAATTTCGTAAAAAAGTTGAATGATTTGTAAACGTCGTTCAGATGTTAGTCTTTTCATGATGAAATGTGATTTAATACTGAACAAAAGTAACATGACAGATTGACATGTATCACGCGTGATCTGTCAGAAAAATTCTATTGAAAAGATTATAATCACCGTAATATGTAATTAAAACTATTTATTTGATAATATATCTTGATATTAATTTCCAATTTAAAAATAAAAAAATATCCAATATTAAATTCTCATTGCAATAATTTTCTACAATTTTCGCATATAAATATTAAAGTATTTCTCTCAAAAAACAAAAACCTTTTATGCATTTAAATTATCTACAATGTACATAAACAAACCCACTAAGTGGTTCATAAGCTTCAATTAAATTTTCACTTTAAAAATTCACTATTTCATACGCTTTACACATTCTCTCTGCTCTACTCGGTGTTACTCTGCTCAGTTCTGCTGCGTTTTAGCGCTTTTCAACACCATCAACGTGTTATGTGCCCCACGGCCGCCAACAAATCTAATTAATTAGCCAACATTTTTGTGGTAAATTACAGTATTCTCTGCTTGCTTACAGTATTTTTGCAAATTGTTTTTTTTTTCTTCACTTTATGTTTTCTAAATTCACCTTTATTTTATCTCGATTTTTCTTTTTAACTTGCTCTATATTAGCTTGCATCTCTGTTAATTAATCCCATTTATTCATACTACCATTTTACTTTTTCTAAATGTCCCAGGTCCGAAACTAAAGGGGGAGAGAGTGTAATTTATTTGTATGTTTGTAATTTGTATTACACTGTCTGGCTTAGTTACGGATGCCGTTCTGTCGACAAATTGTAAACCGCAAAAGGACATCGACCACATTTTGGTTGCCTTAGGATTGTATACTTGTATGTACGGTAGGGAAAGGAAAAAAATTTTGTTGGCGAATGGACAAGAAAACTTTATTGATTAATTTAAATTTTAGAAAATAATTAAAGAAGCTTTGAACTAATGTTGCACATGTTATATGTATCTTTATTCATTTTTGTTTTCAAATTTTATTAAAAATATTTTATTAATATTTTTTCTTAATTGTATAACATATATTGCATTTAGTAATTTGATAGTGAGGACATATTTTCCATAATTGTTTTTTCGGTGCTTCAAAAAATTTTGATTTTTATAGCAAAGAAAAAAATTAAGACCAAAGAACCACCACACCACATCAAAGACCAAAGAATAATCCAGACAGTGGATTTTTTCAGGTGAGCGTGCACCAAAGAGAGCCAAGATGGTCCAACAAGGTCATGGCCACAGTTTCTCGGGATGCTCAACACCTCTGGCATTCGATTACCGGGTGAGACGATTCCCGTGTACCGGGTACAACGATTGAATATTATTGAGGACTTTTGGATAGATTCGATACAACCATCAGGATAATGCACGAGTCACCATTGCAAAAATTCATAACGAACTGCTACCTCATCCAGCATATTCTTCATACTAAGCCAACTGCGACTGTTTCTTCCAGACCTGAATAAATGGCTGGTCAGTAAGAGATTCGGGTGAAACGAAGAGGTCATCACAATAACGAACTCCTATTTTGAGGGCCTCGGAATCCCCTATTATTATTTATAGAGTTCAAAGAAGGCTATGTTTAGAAATAAAACACTTATTTGTTGAGAAAAGATAAACATTTTTTATTCAAAAAGACACTGACTCCTCAAACCACCCTTGTTTTAGTCATATCTCTTTTTGAAACAACAATAAATTAAAGGAAAAGAACTTTATGTATCCGAACAATAACTATTTTTTCAAGCAGTCAAACTAAATGATTTTGTGTTCCTTTGAGAATAGATCCTCATGAAGATATTTCCGTAGTGGGATTGTTAGTACGTCGGAGACTACAACGATAAGCTTGCTCCCGGCTAGGTTCTCAAACTATGTATATAGGATTTCTTCAGAAGCAAGATAGATTCTGCTGGTAGACACTCACTTTCCTGGAAACTCAAGGATTCCAACAAGTTTTTTCTATACTTCTAGATCTATGGATATATGGATCAAAATAAATTATAACATGCAATTAAAACTTTCAATCCATTTTATGCCTGCGAAATATCAGAATAGTTCAGAATTATTTAAGTTCAATATAAATGTTTAAGCTAAAGTAAAGGGTGGTTAAATTTTCAAGGGCCGATGTTGATTTTGAATAAAACACAAACTATTTAGGAAATTATTGAAATTTTATTTTATTATGATATATTGGTATTACTCAATTATGTATGTAACAAAATATCGGCCAAATGAGCGCCGCGACCTCGGCGGCACACCTCCATACGAATAAATACAATTAGGCCGTGGAAAGTGACTTTGGTTCATTTACCTTCCTAATAAGTTTGTTAAGTGATCAGTTCTTAATTAAATAAATAAATAAAACTTTTTTCAATAGTTTGAGAGAGAAAATTTACTATATATAATCTTTTCTAGTAACCCAAGAGCAAAGGTCGATAAGGTTATGAGCTTAAGCTCTTTTGAACTTCTGTGTAGGGCCTTACCGGGTTGGGGACTGAAGTATTCTGATACTTGTCTCTCTTCTATTGAAATGTAATTATAAAGGGTGGTTAAATTGTAAGGGCCGATGTTGAATGTGAACCACACCTAAACGCCAAGTTTTTTTCCGAATTTAATTTGACATTTCTCTATTTCAGACTTACTCAATTTGAACCATGGAGAGATACACAATCCAACAACGTGTTAAAGTTATCCAGACTTATTATGAAAATTTTCGAAGAAAATCATCTTCAGTGATGAGGCACATTTTCACCTCAGTGGATTCGTCAATAAACAGAATTGCCGCATTTGGGCGAATGAGAATCCAAGAGTGAT
Source organism: Ceratitis rosa (assembly GCA_037013455.1). Classification (NCBI taxonomy): domain Eukaryota; kingdom Metazoa; phylum Arthropoda; class Insecta; order Diptera; family Tephritidae; genus Ceratitis; species Ceratitis rosa. The sequence continues at coordinate 9,221,956 of JAWMAG010000054.1, forward strand.
TGTCGAAAAACCAATGCACCCACAAAGAGTGACTGTTTGGTGCGGTTTATGAGCTGGCGGCATCATCGGGCCGTATTTTTTCCAAAATGAGGCCGGTCAGGCAGTTACTGTCAATGCTGTTCGCAGGACGGTGCCACTTGCCACACAGCTAACGAAACAATGGCTCTTTTGCGCAACAAATTCAATGGCCGTGTTATCTCACGTAATGGCGATGTCAATTGGCCCCCAAGATCATGTGATTTGACACCGTTGGACTTTTTTCTCTGGGGTTATTTGAAAGAAAAGGTGTACGTCGATAAGCCAGCAACAATTCAAGAGCTAAAGGATGAGATAATTCGGCACATTAACGGCATAGAAACTCCATTATGCCTCAGCGTCATCGAAAATTTGGACCATCGTATGACCTTACAATTTAACCACCCTTTATAATTACATTTCAATAGAAGAGAGACAAGTATCAGAATACTTCGGTCCCCAACCCGGTAAGGCCCTACACAGAAGTTCAAAAGAGCTTAAGCTCATAACCTTATCGACCTTTGCTCTTGGGTTACTAGAAAAGATTATATATAGTAAATTTTCTCTCTCAAACTATTGAAAAAAGTTTTATTTATTTATTTAATTAAGAACTGATCACTTAACAAACTTATTAGGAAGGTAAATGAACCAAAGTCACTTTCCACGGCCTAATTATATTTATTCAGAAATTTTTCAGCGAAAGGGAATTCTGAATTCTTGCCTTCTTGTAAATGAAGAGCTCTTTCAATAACATTTGACCATACTCGTATGCTATTAAATTTGCCTTGAATCTGGAATCTGGAATCTTACGGTTCACTGGGTTTTGACAGGAACTCAACTAGAATCGTTGCATACGCTGATTATATTGCCGTAGCCTATAGGGGTAAGCTCCCATAAATCCTGTGCGACTTAGTGCAGAGTATCTGACTGGTCTAACAGTTTCTGATGGGCATATTGTAGTTCTGGAGCCTCATCATCTATAAATGCACTAAAGCTATTTATATGAAAAGGGATTTATGTTATAGCCAAAACTCTTGTATTGAGCGGCTGGATGACAGTTTGCGTAAAAACTTTGCTTAAATGTGATTAGTATAAATTGTACACTCAAAACTTCGTCAAACGAAGCTCTAAAAGCAACGTTTCTATCTCCGAACTGTTAGATGGAATCTTAGGAAATTAAATCATTTCAGTAATCAAAGAGTTGGACACTCGAAAACCTTTGAAAAGTATATTTTCATACCAGACAGCACAGATCGTTGCTGCTTAACTTTTGTAATAACTGTGACATACAACGCTAGAAAGAAAGAATGGAACAATACCATAAATTCGACACTACAGTTAACAGTTTTGTGCTCGATGGAAGAATTAACTCTGAACTCTCTTTAAGTCTATCTGATCAAAGCTGTGTTTATCCAGCTTTCGAACTGTAATTTCATATTCGTTAAAACAGCACATTAAGTCATGAAAAAGAACAATTATTTTTAGCTATAGTAAAGCATCAGCTAAATCGCTTGGTTAGCTTCAAAAATTGTTCTCGACTCTCCCCTATTACTACGGGAGAGATGCAAACCGAACAGGCTATCTGCCATGGCCACAAATACATACAGAGAGGGAAATTGCAAAGCAGATTAATTAATTAAGGAATGAATAAGCATATTATTTCCTACAAAAGATGAATCGGATGTCTGTCCCTACATGCAAGCCAATGGCCAAAGAACATACGACGGGCGGCTGATAAGTTCGCGATCTAAGATAATTAGAGATGACACATCAGCTTGTTACCGATAATACTAATTGCGGAACTCATTATTAGTATAAATGACACCACTTTTATTATTCGATTATTAACATTATGTTCCTGGAATAAACAGCAACACCGCGCTGTGATTAAATTCCTCCTAAAAAAAATCAAGGTCACCAAAAGAAATTTTTAAAGGGTCATCATCGGTTCTTCGAAACTCTGCCCCTTCATATAATATGGCGAAAAAATGGGCTCGGCTGTTTCAACAAGGAAGAGAGACCCGCCCGGGGCGCCCAGTGACGGCTGAAGTAAATGTTCAGAAAGTCGAAAAATTAGTACTGGCCGATAGAAGAATTAAATTGTGACAGATATTCGAAGGATTACAGTTCAGCAAAAAATGAGCTAGAGAGGTTTTGGGTGAGCATTTGAATAAGAAAAAAATTAGTACGCGTTGGGTACCCCGAATGCTCACGCCGCTCGACATGCTGCGACGATTGGAGAGTTGTAAATATTTTCTGGAGTTGTGACAAGATGATTGGATGAAATCTGGAACCGCATTGTAACAGTTGATGAAACTTGGATTCGTCAGCATGATCACGAGTTCAAAACAGGAGTCGAAAAAAAATTCAAAGTGGAAGAGTCGACGTCGACGATGAGGAGATGGTCTCTACAAATAACTATAGCTAGGTTTTGTATCCTTTTTGCAAAAGTTTTGTTTCAACATTTTCTGGAACTAACTCTCTCCATTGCGATTGCGACCCATGCATGTTATTCTTATATGACTGAAAGGAAATTAGAATGAATTGATTCGTATGCGATTGCACACATACACATGAATGTATGGTATGTATGTATTTACTAATATTTTTATGGGGAATTTATTTTCTCTTACTATCGTAACTACGACTGTATTTCCGGCCTAACCAAGCACATAATGCGGCATGTTATCAACTATACACATAGATGTATGTATGTATATATTAAACATTAATAAAAAATCTGCATGTGGCCATATTGAAATCTACAAACCCACATATTAAGGAATAAATGCATGAATGAATCATTCAAGAATTATCATTTCTTCGGGCAAACGGTCAGTCATTCAGTGTAGTGGAGTGTGACCTCCAACTCTCTTTACAGTGAGAAAATCAGTGAAGCAGCAAGTGAGCATAGCCCATTAATGTTCGTGAGTTCATGGATCAGCATAATAATGATGTCACCATCAACCACAACTGTTGTTCATATTGATGTTGCCACCACTATTGTGACCAAGAAAAGAAAATCTAAAAGCGTAGAAAACATTTGATTTTGAATATAATTTTCCAAAAGAAAGAATGACTAAAACGCTTATCTGGCTTAAGTCAACGTAGGGGAGTTGGACGTCTGTTTGCCTGACTTATTTTGTTGGTTGTGGGTGGCAGGGTACGTCATTGCTCTGGCTACTCTTCGCTACAGGATGATACGCATAACAGAAGCTATAAAAAGCGCAATTTGAATAATTTACTATGATTGTGTAGGCGGTAAGCTAATACAAAAACATTTGTATGTGCGACTTAAAGACTGTGCAGAGAGTTTACTCACCTCGTAAGGCTGCGTAAAATAATGGAAATGTAGAAACCAAGATTTAACAAAGTCTTTTTTGCAATAAATTTTTTCAAAACAATTTTTTTTTACCAAAAGAAGAGTGCTTATGGTCACAGTAGATGACAAACAAATTTCGGATTTTAATTTTTTATTTTATATAAGTACATTCACATATATAAAAAGTATTTTCTTAGGCATGCGGTTTTCCATGAGGCAATACATTTAATACAATAATCGCGTAAGCGGTGTCTACGCCAGTAAAGAAGAAGAAGAAAAACTATGCATTTTTAAAAGTTTGTATTTTTGCCAGCTGTTACTTGATTTATACTGGTTTCCTTTGACAATCAAGAGCGTCGTATGACTGGTGAAGAGATGGCCACAGATCCCGATTTTCACAAGAGAACCTTTTTCAACAACGGAAAATTAATTGGGTACGTTAAGAAACAAAATTTCACGCATTTACCGTGACTATAATACACAAGCCATTGTTGTGACACACGTTATATCCTAAAAAGTCACAGTTTGTTGTGCTCTATTGCCAGAAGGAATCATAGGTCCAAGTATTTCATCAAATATAAAGCTGGTCATAAATTTACGGTCAATGATGAATGCTATGGAGTTACGCGCTATGAGTTTTGCATACTTGTATGACTTTTTCTTGCCTGAATTGAAGTAGATGTGAACGACCTATGGTTCCAACAAAACGGCGCTACATGCCATACAGCCAACGAAACAATCAATTTATTGAAAGAACCTTTTGGCTAGCGTCTGTGGCATGGTCTCCACGTGGATTAACAACCTGGAAAAGAATCTTCAATGCGTTAATGCTGATATATGGCACCAATGACTGCTAAAAGTGGTCGAAAATTAGGTCTCTCGGCTGGAATTGATTCAAGACTGCCGTGGCGGTCACTTGCTTAGCAGGTAAAGATGTTTTTGTTGTTGTTGTAACCGCAAAAATATTCCTCAAAGTATTTTTTGGGGAATGTAGCGGAAGTAACAGTCCTTGGTCGGATAAAAAATCCGGGTCGTTCCGGTATAAAGACCCGACTATCGCGGTAACTATTGGATTTGGATTTTAGTCGCCTCTTACGACAGGCATACCTTACCGCGAGTAAATTCTTGAACCCCTAACCCGCAGGGGGTGCAAGTAAAGCTCTTGATCATAATATTAAATTATATGTGTTTTATTTCTTCTTTAAAACCACATGTCAAACACAATAACCGCTAAAGCAATTTTTGGTACACAATTTTAAAAAAGGTTTGAAAATTAATTTTATATTTGCAAAACTGAAAACTTTAAAGTAGAAAATATTTCCCATTTTTGTTTTGATAACAGTGAAGTAGACCTGAAAAAACTGCCACAAAGTGCCAGAAAGATGGGCCGTAGCTTCCGATGGGCAATACTTCGAACATTAAATGTATAACAAATTTTTCACAATAAAGTCTTATTTTTCGAAAAAAAAACCACACGAATTAATGCATACACCCAAATGAATAAAATTGTCAATAAGAAGTTTGACTATTTCATTTTATATTGGGATTTGCATGCATAAAAACAGATTTAGTGAGGATGTTTATATTTCTAAACTCAATTCTCATTTCCCTCACTGTCAGTGAGCCGTAATTTAGATGAATATGCCACAAAGGTAGCTATATGGGTGGTGAAGCCACTTTTTTCTATATTTATTTTAATTTTTTGTTTTTTTTTTTTTGCCTTTCCACAACATTCCCATATTCAATAAGCAATTTCCGTCGTTTTTTGTTGTTGTTTTTATTTTTTCGTAATTTTCTTTCTATCATTTTTCTTTTTCGTCTGCTGCTTTATTATTTTTGTAATTTATGAAACTCTACGACCGATTTACGTTCACAGCAAATAAATTTATTTTGGCATAAACAGCCAGCCCACAGGAGCAGCAATGATTTGAAAGCAGCATGAGTGAGCGTTTTCTTTTTCTTTCTATTTTTTTTTCTCTTTTTTATTATTACATCAAATGGTTTTTGTAGTCAAACTTCGTATGAAAGCCTATAACAAAATGCAGTAATATAATATTTACGCACCCGTGCACATATAGATGTACACACATACACGTATGTATATACAATGTGTTTATAGGACTGAAAGGAAATTAGACTGAATGAATTTCCCAAAGATATTTATATGCATTTAAATGTATATATTTACTAATATTTTTATGGCGATTTGATATTTTGCTATATTTATGCGCGCTTTCATGGCAACTACAATGTAATAAATCATGAAAATGGCCTTTGCCAAAATTCACTTAATTAAGTAATAAAGAGAGGCTCTTGTTTGTTCCCAAAATAGGCACATTATATTTATTAATTTCGTATCAAATACAACAATAGATATTGAGCAGTGATAAGGCTTTAAGCCTCTCAAATCCTAGAAATAGATGAAAATCCTAGGTTGGTAAAAGGAAGACATACATATGTAGGTATATGTTACCATATATTTTCAGAGTGGACAAAAAGTAGTTTATTAATTAATAAAAAACTAGATGTACCCTACAACGCTTCCCTGTCGCACATACTCAATGAATGCTTGAAAAATTAATCATGGGATATCTTTTTATGTTAAATTTTACTCAATACTTGTGAGAATACAATATTTTTGGTTTAACAATTGACATTGGTCCACTTTTCCTGTTAATCTAAGCAATAACCCACCAATATAATCAAGTAAATCGAGCTATAAATGCACTTTTTCCGAATGGTCCACTTTGCATAAAAACCTTCGCAGGAATCATAGAAGCAATCTGACGAAATTTCAAATCAATCGGTCGGTAACTTTAGGAGATTTTTGGATTATTAAATTTTTCCAAACGGATATAAGATTTTTATTTTTTTAATTGTGCATTAAATTGAAGGCTTTATTTATCATAGTAAGATTTATGTCAAATATGCAACGTTTTGATCGAAAACTTTATGCCTCTCTCATGGGAACCCTTACCACTATTTGAAAAAAATTGGTACAAGCGATTTTCATAGGCTTGAGGCCAGTTCTTCTCCAGCCAAACTATTCCCCATAGACTCGCTTCTGGCGAGTCAGTATCAATGTGTGTGGTCTGGCATTGTTGTGCAAAGCTGTACGCTTCTGGACAATTTGAGTCAATCCTGCATTGGATACCGTTTGTGTCGGTTCACTGCCTTTCGACCACGACCGTTTTCATTTAATGATTCACTTTTACATTATCAGGAGCATAAACACTAATAACATTTTCAGCTTACACTTGCGCTATCATCTTTTTCGAAAAAATTTTTTAGGTATACCGTATTATCTCTTTGCTATTGGTCAATGTTAGGTTTGGAGAAAAAGTAATCGATATTTCATAAAATATCAATCAATAAATTTATATTTGTTGTTAAGTTGACATTAAACAATATTCGTTTGCTCTTTTTGGCTTTGTTCAATCAGGTGTGGTCAGAAGTGCATAACATCATGCGTAGGTTAATAAGTTAGAGCCATAGTCACAGCATGATTCGGAGGTGGCTTAGAATGATCTGTAAACTCCTCGATTTATTGGAAGAAGTATTATACAATCTAGATGAGGAGCTCGCCTGAAAACCGCTTCAACGGTTATATTCTATATATTAGGTCAAGTAATTGGTTCGTTTTTTATTGGTTTTTCAAAATATGATAACTTTGTCTACATTTGTCCGATTTAAATCAAATATGCGCCGTTTTGTTCGTAAACTTGTTGCCAACTAGATGCCAACTTCAGTATACCCCCCACGTAGAAGGCTGCGTTCCTATTGGCAAAAAAATCGGAGAGCAAATTTCCACAGATCTCTCTTGAGGCCAACTTCTCACCATTAAGCGCGTTCGCCATGGACAGGAAAAGATGGTAATCACTTGCTACCAGGTCCGGACTATAAGGTGGGTGCATTAGGACCTCCCATCCAAGCTCCTGGAGCTTCTTTCAGGTCACCAAAGACGTATTTGGCCTGGCGTTGTCCTGATGGAAAACAATTCGGCCTCTGTTGATCAAAGATGGCCTCTTCCGGCTGAGTGCTGCCTTTACGCGGTCCAGTTGTTGACCGTAGAGGGCCGAATTGAGCATTTTGCTATAGGGGAGCAGCTCGTAGTTGATGATTCCTTGCCAATCCCACCAAACACACAGCAAAATCTTCCTGGTGGTCAATCTTGGTTTGGCCACCGTTTCCGCCGGCTCACCACGTTTCGACCACGACCGATTTCGCTTGACGTTGTTGTAAGTAATCCACTTTTCATCGCCAGTCACCAAACGCTTCAGAAATGAGTCGATTTTTTTGCGATTCAGCAGCGATTCGTAGATGGAAATTCGGTCCATAATTATTTTTTGCGTTAGTTCGTGTTGCACCCACACATCGAACTTATTTTCGAATTCAAGGTTATGCAAATGGTTCCAAACGGTTTTCTGGCTTATCTTTAGTCCCTCAGCAATTAAATAAGTGCTCATGTGACGGCCTATTTCCATGATTTTATCGCAATTTTCGACGACAGGCCTCCCGACGCGTGGTGCATCTTTAACATCGAAATTACCGGAACGGAACCTAGCAAACCACTTTTGTGCTACACGTTCGTTTTTTACAGTATCGGGCTCATAAACTAAATTAATTTTTTCAGTCGCTTTGGCTGCTTTTTCGCCTTGATCGAAAAATAATGTAAAATATACCGAATTTTCTCTTTGCTGGTGTCCATCTTTGGCGAGCGATCACAACGTACTGAGTCAGTCATTCTTAAGGCTATTTAGTGATCACTAGTCCTAACAGTTGATCCCAGTTGGTAGGGGTGAGTTTTGTGTTTCTTATTGGATTTTGCATTCTCTATTTCTCTTAAAATGAAGACTTTGGACCACCTTTGCGTACAATTACTAAGCTTTTTGAAAAAAACTTCGGAATTCGTAAAGAAAGTCCAAGGTTATTGTAGGATAACACTTCTGCCTAAAGAGTAGTGAAGTTAATTGTCTCATACCTCAGCTACTGCATTCACAAAGTTTGTCCCATGCAACTTTTTCCTATACTCAAGAGTAAAGAGCTGAAGCACATAGCAAAAAATGCGTATTAAATTTGCTTGGAAATAATAAACATAAATATTTTACCTATCAAAAATTGCTCATTGCTGAATATTCATTTCAAATTCACTTTTTGCGAGTATTATTATATTTCACCCATTTTTGCAAACAAATAGATATTTCTTGTGCCACACTCAACAAAACATAACTACTTAAGTGTCAACAAAATGCTGTTACGAGAAAAAGATTGAAATGCAATAACGGCAAATAAATTGTGTCCACCAACTAACCAAACAAAAATGATAGTTTATAAACCACTTCCCCACCACAAAAGCTGGACTCTACCAAATTGCAGCAAATTTCCGGCGCAATGCAACCAACGGAGATCCACCACGTTGGCGCTAATGCGTGACTGAAGCGAAATAGTTGGTACTCCAAGTGGCGGAAATAAGCGAAACCGGTTCTTGTTTGCACAGCATTCCAAATGAAGAGTAAAAGCGTGCACTAAAGTCGAAAATTTGAAAGAGACCCAATGTAGTATGAAGAAGAAGAAGAAGTAGGATGAGTGGAAGAACTGGAAACAGCAAGGCTCTGCATACTCCTCAGCGGTTGACCCAAATTGCGTGTGATTTAAGTAGAGAATTTAGAGTAGCTTGCTTCCTCACCAACCAGCAGAATGCTCACGTTGCGCTGGCTGTCCGCCTCTACTGGCAGTGTCAGTGGACGCCGCCAACGAAGTTACTGCTTACTTGCGGTTGTGTCACGGGGGTATGTAAGTTGGTTGCACTGGCACTCACACTCACCACACGAAATGCACACTGCGCATTGGATTGACAAACGACGTTGGCCACGGCTTACTGCTGCTGCCAAGACTTGAGAAGTTTGTGATTGCGTTTGTTGGTTGGTGTGGGTGGAATATTTAGTTACTTGTATTTGTTGACAGGATGCAGTTTTTGTTTTGCTTTTTTTTTTTGCTTTTCTTTCGTCGCTCTTGTCAAACTTTCGAAAAAATTAGTTTACATAGAAATGAGCTTACAGGTGATACTTTTAAGAGAGACCTTAATGCCATTAAGGGAAATGATATTTAAAAGGATTTTATTTTATTCGTTTTTCTAAACGCGTAATAATGAAATTTGGAAAGAAAAAATATAAAGTAAAAATTAAAATCATATTTGAGTTACCTATAGCAGCAACCCACCATCCAACATCAACTGATGTTCTTACTGGAACTTTTGCTCTTGATATCGCGTCTGCTCGTAGTGCCATAGATGCATGTGCAAAACATCAAATCGCGACTTGCCTTAATGGCACTTGAAGGCTAACGGAGCACAGGCAAGCGCAATTAGAGAAATTAACTTAATGTTTGATTTTTTAATCATTTTTCTATTGTATAATTTTTGGATGTTGAATGAACCAGAATTCATTCGGCTATCGCGGCTCTTTTTAATAAAAATAATTAAAATATGTCAATGTTTCCTAAAAAAAATATTTTCTGCAGTAAAGTGCTTGGGAATTTTCTTGGTATAAATTTTTCTTATCAGCCTTATCTTTTTTGTTTATCTGTTGATCAAATCATTTAAAACATATTTTCTCAAATAGGATGTTTAATTTTCTAAAATCGAAGCCATCAATTTTACAAAAAAAGGTGCGTTTTAAAATCATAAGATACCAGGTGCTTTTTGAATATTTTGACCAACAATTTAAAGTATTATTTTAGCGAAAATTATGTTTGGAATAAAATAAATAAATTGCAATAAAAATTATTACATTGATTTATTATGTATTAAAGATATTTTGAAACAGAAATGTTTTACAAGTTGTTTCAAAATGATTAGACACTCTCCATTCTCGTTAAAATTATTTAAGTGAACATTTTCTTTGGGACTTTTCACCATGATTAATTTCTAGTTAACAATCAAAAGATGCTCTTCTGGGTCTTGCCATGCAGAACAATCACTTTTTCATCGATTCAATTATATATATATAATTGGCGCTTTGTAACCGCTGAAGCGATTTTCGGCCGAGCTCCTCCTCCAATTTGTGGTTTTGCGTCTTGATGTTTTTCCAACAAATGAAGGGACCTACAGTTTATACTAAACCGCCTCCGAACGGCTAAGGGTTTTTTTACGAGAAGCCTTTATTTCATGTCCGAAATACACTCGGAGTGGTGGACATTTCCTGCCGAGGGGCGACCGCAATTAGAAAATTTAACTTAATTTTTTATTTTAATTAATTTTCCATAACTTTTGGATGTTGCTGGCACTGGGATATGAACCCGAGCCTTCGGAATGTCAGTAGGCATTGCTAACCACTTGGCTATCGCAGCCGATTCAATTATTTTCTGCAAAATTGGATTATTGCATTAAGATCATCTGTATTGTCAAATTGACGATTATTTTAGTAAACCCTTCTCACTAATATGTCCCACGCGTTCTCTATGGGATATAAGTACGGAGAGCAGACCGGCAATTCCATGAGCTTGAATGTAGTCTCTGCTTTTCATTAGACATGATATGAACTGTAATTCGGTCGTAGCCTTGTATGTATAAGCTCCCCAACACCATTACGGAAATCTCTCCAATAAAACTGAAAATCATCTGGACCATCAATATTCCATTTTTTTTTAATTTTTCATGTACGAAAAGGAACAGAAAGAAATTAAAATAAGAAAAACTGAAACTTGTATGCAATTATTTCTACAGCAATTAATTTTTTTCAAATATGCCGTACCATAGACAAGTCCTAAGATAGTAATAATTTACTATGTTCGAATAAGTTGGAAGTTCCAAGTTCAGCCAGGTCCCTCTCTACCTGATCTCTACAATGTAGTGGAAGTCTCCATAGCAATTACCATCGGGTACTGCAACGAAAACTTTCAAAGCTGGAGTATTTATATCCGTCTGGACCACATGACCTGGACAGCTTAGTCACTGTATTTTGAACAATGTCAATATCGTTCCACCGGCTGCGATCTTCACGGCACACACACCTTATCATCTCCTCACCGCCGAATTTAAATTGCTCAATCGATAAGCCTCGGAAAGAACCTAATGTTAGAAAAGATCTTGTTCTATCTGCTTACTGCACATTTAACGGTGGAGAAAATTAAATACTTAAAGATGGTCCTTTATTTAAGGATATCCCACAATCATTTACAGTTCAATGAGACTTTTCCATATAACAGACATCCTTGTTTTGGTGAAGATTAAAGCAACACACAAGCAACTTCCACATCCATAGATAGAAGTAAATTTACCACCATAAACTGCTGTGGGCTACAGACCTTGAAAGACGTCAACTTTTTAAACGCGTACCCATCTCGAATGCATGTAACTCATCTGCCACCAACGCAATCAAAAGAAGAAATCATAAGAATCTAAAAACCAAAAAGAACTTGAAAAGCATATCATGACAACGGAAAGCGTGACTCTGCCAAAAAAGTAGAACAAAGAATAATTAGAAACGAAAGTGTCAGCTCAGCAGTAAACGAGCAGTGAATAAAGAATGAAAAGCTGAAGAAAAACAAGAATTCACCAAACGAAAGAAAAATAATAACATGTGACATACAAAAAATGACAGCTAAAAGTTTCAACTTTATTTTCTTCATCTTTCTTTTTCAACTTTAGCTCTCTATTTCTTATTTTTCCCAGAACGCCGGTGCTTTTTACACTAATTAGAGTTTAAATGCGACACGAGCGTGCACGACAACAGCAAGGTATATACTTGTATATATAGAGATATATATAAAGGTATGTAAGTCTGTTGTCTGTTTGTGTCCCACTGAGCGGATGAGTAATTTCATAATTAGACTTTTGGCAGTTTACATTCACCCGCTGATTTTAAGAAGCTTAGCGAATTAGAATTAGAAGAAGAGCGATTAAATATATATTTTTTGTGAAATGCATTACAGCAGTGTGTGTTAAATTAATAAAAAATGAAATAAAAATATAAATGAAATAAAATACAATGAAACATTAATAAAACTAAAAAAAAAATATGAAACTAAAAATAAGTAAGAAATAAAATATAACCATATAAAATAAATAACATAAAGCAAAAAAACCTGAAATACAATAATATTATAATTAAAAAAATTAAATTAAATTAAAAAAATTATAATATTAAACTAAATAAAATCAAAAATACAAATTATATACATATATAAAAAAATAAATTAAAATAAAATGAAATAAGTTAAAATCAAATAAAGCAAAAAGAAATAAATTAAAAGAGAATAATATATAATATGATATAATCGAAAAAATTGCATTAAAATAAATTCAACAAAAAAATTAAATGAATAAACAAACGAAAAAAAAAATTTAATTAAATTAGAAGCATTAAAATAAAAAAATAAATTGAACTAAGCTAATCTAAATAAAGTAAAAAAATTAATAGAATAAATTTCATTAAACAAATGTAAATTAAAAAAATTAAATAAAATACCATAAAATAAATTAATTAAAATAAATAAAATAAAACAAAGAAAAATAAATAAGATAAAAAAGATTTAAATTAAGGAAAATTAAATTAAACTAAATAAAATAAAATGAAATCAAGTAAGATTAAATTAAAATAAATGAAATTAAATAAAACAGAATAAAGTAAAATCAAATAAAACAATAAAATATAAAAACTAAAAACAATAAAAATAAATAAAATTAATTAAAAAAATAAAATAACATCAAACAAAATATGATATAATAAATTATAATAAAACAAAATAAACAAAAATATCATAAAGTCAAACTAAGTAAAAAAATAAAAGTAAAATAAAATGAAACAGATTAAACAAAACAAACTAAAATAAAATCAAACAGAGTAAAAAAATAAAATAATAAGTAAAATTAAGTAAAACAAAACAAGACCAATTAAATATAATAAATTCAATTAAATGAAATTAAATTAATTTTAATTAAGCGAAATAAATTAAAATAATATAAAACATCATAAAATAAATTAAATTAAAATATCCAAATTAAATAAAATAAAACAAGATAAAATTAAATTTAAAATATTAAAATTAAATTAAATCAAACGAAATGAAATAAAACAAAATAAATAAAATAAAACAAGAAACAAAAATTAAATGAAACGATTGAGAAAAAATTGAATTAAATAAAGTATAACAAAAAAAATAAAATAATTTAAAAATAGTGAAACAAAATTGAATAAAATTAAATTAACTTAAATAATAAATAAAGAAAATTAAGCAAAATAAAATAAAGTAAAAGAAAATAAAACCAAAAATTAAAATAAAATAAAAATAAAATAAAATGAAACGATTAAGAAAAAAAATAAAACAAGTACAAAGAAATAAAATAAATGGATTTTAAATTAAACAAAATTAAATAATATTAAATGAAATGAAACAAAATATAACAAAAGAAATAAAATCAAATAAAATAAAATGAAATAAAACAAAATAAAATGAAGTAAAAAAGATAAAACGAAAAATAAAATAAAATAAAATAAAAATAAATTAAAACAAAATAAAATAAAACAATTTAAATGAATTAAAATAAAGTAAAATTAAATTAAATGAAATTAACCAAAATAAAACAATAATAATAGAATACAATAAAATAAAAATATTATGAAAAAATAATAAAAAAGCATTTAAAAAAAAATAAACTAAAACGAAATAAAATTAAATGAAATGAAACAAAATAACACGAAGTTTAATTAAATATAATAAAGTGAGAGAAAATGAAATAAAATATATTAAATCTACATTAAATTAAATAATCAATAGAGTAAATTATCTTCTACTTTGTAGTTTTTCTTTTAAATTAAATTTTGTAACCAAGTAAACCTAAAAAGTTATGCTAAGTTTACAATATCTTCACTCTTGCAGTCTGCAATTATTCCAAAACCTCAGCTTTGCTTTCCCAGCATACACGTATATCTTTCTACTTTCCACACTTCTCACCTACATTTACATCACAACTGGTAACTGGTAAAATTCAATGCGAATTCAAAATAATGTAAACAGAAAATCAGTGAATAATTGAAGTTTTCATTTCTAAGGAGAACAATATCCTCCCTTCCGTGTACCAAATACACACAACGTATCTCACGGTAGCACATACAACAAGTTGAAGCCATTTCTAGCTCCGCTCAAGAATTTTTGGTAGAAACTGTAGTCTATGATAAGCTTCCTGTATCTTCCCAACTCGTAAATTGCTTTGGCTTCTCAAACCAGTATTTAATATTCATAGCCAATCTCCACGTAAATTTTACTGGAATAATTACAACTGTAATACAGCAGCCAGTCAATTACTTGGCTCTACGTGCAAGTGAATGTTGGCTGAGGAAAAGAGTCGATAGAGTCAGGGAGAGGGGTAACGGTGAATAACATCAACTGTTGTTATATTCTATTGGTGTAGTCAACATTTATGTATCGGTAGCCATTGTTTATCTTGAATATATGACTTGGATAGAGTCGAAATGCAAATTCAAAAATCCTTTAGCCATTAATGAAGTCAAATTGAAGAGTGTGGAAGTACAAGTTATTCTTAATTGAATACCAAACAAGTTAAGCGAAATGAGTTTTTTGTCTTAAACTGATTCTTTTTTTCTTTCTATGATTTTTTATTTACGTAATTAAATTAAAAATAAAATGGTTTCACGTGGTATTTCAACTGGCAGAAAACAGCGAAGAGACGAACTGAAATATGCGCTGATGCATTACTAGCCGATGAAAAAAGAGGAGAGGATGACCTCCACACCGTTGGAAGGATTAGCGTCCTGATTTCACTATGCTATGGCTACCAAATCTGCCAGTGAAAAAACTTCACTCTATTGGAAAAATCCTGTGGAGAAGTATCCAGCATCATATGATGTCTGCAATGAGCGCCAAGCGGTTAAGAAGAAAAGAATGTTGCGTCAATATAGTTTGTGGCTGAGGAATCTGAACTCTTTATTTGATTTTATTTAGTTCAAGCTCATTCTACATTTCCCATCACATAAAAAAATCACAATGAAAATAGCAACATAACTCAAAATCATTTGATGATATCTTCGCATACGCACATAAACGCTTCATCAATATGCACAACAACAACTCTGTACAGTAATTTTGCATGCCCTCTTTCTGACATTTTCCACTTCAATTGAACCGAAAATGGCATCAAAACTTGAATATCCTTAATTCACTAACAAACTACATATTCGAAACGAAAAACGACAGATGGTCACTTAGTTCTTACATACATATGTGCATACACGTATGTATTTATATGATACGAACGGTACTTATGAGTGTAGAATAGCACGAAGTGAGCATTTCAGCAAATAAGCACTCAAATATCGACTCTATGATTTGCATGAAGTGAAGGGAGTTTCTGAACTCGCTGCGTGTAGTGTAGAACAGCAACAACTGGAGTAAGGCAAATTCAAAAATCAACCAAAAACAAAAAAATGAAAAAAGCAACAACAACAACCTCAGCTGTTGCATGGCAAGTGCATGACTAAAGATGCATGAAAATTGCATCAAATAAATGTCAATAAGCTTTCACTTGCCTTGATAGCAAACTGCTTGTGCTGTACGCAGAGTGATTGAGATTTTTTTATGAGGTGTTTAAAATGTGGCAAGTCTCTAGCTTGTGTGCTTGAGTGGTTGTGTGCTGTTGTTGCACACACCCTATTCAACAGTAATTTTCCTTATGCTACTTCAGGCAACAGTTGACCCTCAAGGTTATTAAATACTACTTTAAAGATTTCTTTCAGCACACGACGTAATAAAAAAAAATAAAAAATAAAAAGCAACAGCAACAAACAGGGAAATACTATATGGTATATGGCAAAACTTCATGAACTCGCCAACAACCTTCAAACTTAATCTGCATGCATACACAAACGCACACACACCCATATTTACATTCATTTAAATGCATATAAAATTATCTAGAAACTTTCCAGCAATTCATAAAACTTTATTCGCGCCCCTTGTCCGCATTGCATAATTTTCAGCGCGGTTGCTATAGTTTCTCTCGCTGACCCTCGGGCAGTGGCTAAAAGTATATATCGTGCAATATGCAAATATGCAGCTTAAATGTGTTTGTGTGTGTATACAATTATGTGTACAAGCTTTTCCTCCATCCTCAGCGTAATTGTGCACATAATTAACGCATTAATTCACCACACCCCACTGCGTCCTCTTCTCTCTCCTTCCCGCTCTCCCTCTTCCTCTCCCTATCTGCGCAAATAAACAAACTATACTCGGAAATTGCACTTTAGCGCCATCCAATGGACTTTTGCTTGAGGCGGAAGAAGGCAGGAAAAAAAAAAAACAAACAACAAAATAAGTACATTAAGCTGGAAGATTTAGAGTTTTGCTCACTTCATCATCAGCTCAGCACAAAGCGTTTTAAATGGTCAATTTATTATATTGTGCAACAACAAAACGTTTTTGTTGACTTTTATGACTTAGCTATTTAGTTTTCGTAAAAAGGATGGGTAGAGGAAGAGGGTAAAATGTATTTCATACCATTTAACACCTCACACCACTGTGTTTATGCTTTGAATTTCCTTTGTATTATCCTTTGGCGATACCTTTGTTGAACAATAGCTCAATACTGATTGCCTTTCTGTGGTTGAAATTACTAAATCAGCAGTATTCGAAGTAATCTACGTCATATAAACTCTCTTTACATTTTTAATCAACTACATCTATAACTACTTATAGGTTAGGTTAGATTTAACTGGTTGTCTCTTTAGAAAGTGAGTTAAACTTATTTCTGTTCCGAGAGTACACTCTCTTTAGTCAGCCTTTATGTCTTTATGCCTTTATGGCTGCTTGGCTGTCTACATAGATATGTATGTATTCCTCTCTTGTGAGGGTCTACCCACAGCTAACCGAGCTACTGCAGAACTTGTTGAACACACGTCTGTCTGTGTGCAGCAGAAAACGCTCGATATTAAAACACAAGGAAGGTTCGAAGTCGAAAAGCTGCAATCACAGACAGACAGTCAAAAGGTTTCCTCCTCGACTTGCACTCCTGATCTCTGAGAGCATCCCTTAGTAACTCGATATATGTATATGCACTGTGGAGCATGAGTATGAAGTACCCGAAAAGCTTGAAAAGCTTGCTCGGAAATTCTACGAAAAGATACGACGACTTACAGATAATTTCAAGACCGATGAAGACCCTTGAGGACACATACCAGTTGATCTAGTGACTAATGCCCAAAATATACGAAGACCCGCAGACGGCGACCCTGAAACCCGAATTGATCATGATGGAAGAGGCATTTCATTACTCTACTATGACGAGGTTCGAAAGACGATTACCCGCTTAAAGTGTAACATAGCGACCAAAGATGACGGCCATCGGCTGAGCTATTTAAACACGGGGAGTTAGAGCAAGGTGCATGCATCAGCTATTTTGCAAAATATGGACGATTGGATAATAAAGGAGACCCCACGTCTGCGTTAAATACCGGGGAATTAGCCTCTGAAATAACGCAAATGTATAGTACTATCGAGCGTATTGCGTAAAAGACTAAAGCCCACCGTCAACAAATTGATTGGACCTTATCAGTGGTGCTTTAGACCTGGTAAGTCAAATCATGAGCCAAATTTTGAAAAGACCTAAGAAAAGAGAATCGTCACACGCCATCTCTTCGTCGATTTTAAATCAGACTTCGGCAGCACGATAAAGAGCTGCTATGTCTGAATTTGGTATCCCCGCAAATCTTGTATGGCTGTGTAAGCTGACGTTAGCAGCAACAAAGGCTCCATCAGGGCCGAGAAGGACCTCTCCGAAGAGTTCAATGCCAAACGAGGTTTCAGAGGCGAGCTTTTGCGTTTGGTAGTGAACGAGGGCAAGACGAAATTTTTTCTGTCATCAAACAAACAGTCATGGCATTCATGATTCGGCTCCCACGTCACGGTTGACATTCATAACTTTGAGGTCGTAGATGCTTTCCCCTAACTAGTTGCTAACAGGTGCTACTTTGGACTAAGTAGGCAATTGAAAAGTAAAGTCCCTCCCGACGAACGAAAACCAAACTCTACAAGACCCTCATCATACCCGTCCTGGTATATGATGCAGAAGCAGGGACGATGACAACCCTTTATGTGACCTACTTTGGGATCAAAATACTCGAAGAGGTCCTTTTTAATTCTGGCGCACGCTTAGGTTCCAATCGTCACGCTTTTTGTATACCTCAGTATGTAGAAAATTCAAGCAAATCCTCTTAAACCCATATTTAAATTCTAAGTGTTGTTCGCAGAAAATTTAAAGTAGTGAATACTCTGACTAAAAATCTGTATATACGTGTAATACTTAGCAAAAAAAAAAAATTCCTCGAAAATATCAATATAAAAATGCCAAAAAAAAACTGAAAAATGCTCCTCTTTCCCTCAAACAATTTGGCAGGCTGCTGACATGACTTTGAAAAAGTTTTTGAACTAACTAACAGTAACATATATTAAATATTACACTCACACATACATTCCAAAAGCTACACATTCAGACATACATACATAAAAACATAGTTACGTTCAAACACTTTAAGCCATTTGGCAATCACTGCACGTAATGTGCAACACATTTTCAATGCTCAGACAGTAGCCGCAGCAGCAGCAGTAGAGAGGAGCAGCAGTAAATAAGTAGCAGCAACAACCCACACAATTATGCGAATGCAAAGTTAATGGCAGCATAAGCCAGTGTTGAAAATGACGGGGCTTATGACAAAAGGTTTTCAAGAAGAAATAAATCGCATATAACTTAATGTTAAGGACAGGAAATTAGCTTTATCATAAATATCAGGGTTCGCCAATATTTATTAAAACTGACTTAAATAAATTCTAGTCGAGAGACTTTTTGCAGTAATTAAAGACGTTTGCCAGCTTATTGGCACAAACTTGAAGGCCTACTATGAGAGACAATGCGTTCACCAAAAGTTTACTTCAATATATTGATTGTTTCATTGACTGAATGGCATGTAGCGTCACCGGCAATTCTCAAGTTGACAGTAAGGCAATAAACTTAAAGGGTTATATACAGTTATGATTTTCAAAAAATCGATTTATTTCATTTTCTGTACCTACATATATTTAAGAATACACACAAGAAATTTCAAATCGATCCGGCAAATATTTTCGAAGTTACACGCACATTTGTAAAAACGTTTCGGAGCGCTTGGAAGTATAAGTATAACTTTGAAAAATCGACTTTTTTCTTTAAGAAGGCGCCATTTTGACAAAAAAAAATTGTTTTGCTTATTCCTTCGATTAATCACTAGATTTAACGTCACTTTAATGATATATGTTTGGTTTTTTTAATTTCAGATGATCCAGTTCAGAGATAGAGTGTTCACCGCAAGACGTCTTCTTTCAGAGGACCTCCTGGAGATCAGCTGTAGCTCTTTTCCAGAGAAATATTTTTACTAGTTATAAGGATTAAAATATTGTGGAATAATACCATAATAAGTATGTAAACTTTTTGAATCAATAAATTCTAAAGACTTCTCAAAAAAAAAATTCTTAAAAATTCGCTTTTTTTTGACCCATTAACTGTATATAACCCCTTAAAGTGTCTATTAGATTTTAAGCTCAGGGTACTTGGTAAGACGCTCGAAAACTGCCTTGTTTGCTTACTTAGAGGCTTAACAGTATCAGGAACTTCTAAGCCCCCCAGTTCCTAAGTGGTCTAAGTTTGGTTTTGAAAGCCTTGGAGTACACTCTTCACCATCTCCACAATTTTTGAAAAGCCACAGCGCTCAAATAAATTCCACTTGAAACAAATGGAATGATCACATCGCACCATCTGCGAACCCCTCATCTGGAGCTCACTTCCGAACTCCACTCAAATAAATTCATAGTTTAAAAGGGTAATGGCCATCCTACCTCTAATTTCTTAATATGGAGTTCATCCGAACATTTTTAAGAGCTAAACCGCTCTATGAATACATTCATGGGTATCACATATCAACCATTATCCTACCCTTAAACATCCTCTCCCTCTTATCCCCAAAGCTCAGAAAAGATAATTGCCTCATTGAAAACCACTCATCTAAAACACCCTCAAAAGTTCTGTATTGTAAATTTTACAACCTTAAAAATATATAAATAAATTTATAAAACAATTAATTTCTAATTTATTTTATTTTAAGCTACTTGATTTGGCCAGCGTTTATATAAATATGTATGTGAGTATATGTGCACAACTGTTCTACACTGAACCACTCAGTCACTATACTAGACCTATCGTTTTTAGTATCTGGTTGTACTTTTAATATGCTAGCGGTAAATGTATGTACGTCAACGCCTACATTGACATAGTCCTGTCCAAGTTGAAGGACAAGTATATACCAGCAGCAGCAGCAGTCAGTCAGTCAGTCAGTCAGTTGCTACTTGCCCAAGTGCAGACATTAAACACAGCTCAGACATAGCAAGTAAACACTCAACCACAACTATACAAATACATATATAGATTAACGAACGCATATACACTCAAAATTATATAAATTTACAAACTTATGAGCGAACATACATACGTACATGCAAACACACAAGCATACATTTTATAAAAAGTTTTGGCATTGATTAAGCCTTAACATTGATAGCTTGCCGCAAAGCATATAAAAAATATGTACATGTATGTAAGTATGTATGTATAGGAAAATAAAAAAAAGTTCGGCATAAAATTAACTTTTTTTCTTCGTCGATTAATCCGCAAACAGACGACGCTCAATGAACTGCTTCGGCTGCCATCTAACAGTAAAGTCAATAAAAAGTAAAACTTTAAAACGTTTTATGACCAGATACTCAAGCTACTTAATCCCTATGCGAGTGCATACTCGTACATACCTATGTATGCATGTGTATACATGTAAAACACATAAACTTCTTACAGTCATTCTTTACCACTCTGCTACTCCCAATATTTGTGCTAAATATGTAACAGTTTCTGATTTCTTTTTTCATTCTCTGTAACTACTTTAGGCGTTGGCGCCATATTTGTGCTGCTTTTACGTTCTAATGACCCGCAACGAGCAAACAAATTTACTTTATAGCCACAAGCAAGCAAAGCAAATACATACATATTCAAGTAAACGCATTAAAATTTTAGTTGTTGTAGGCATACACACATACACACATACATATATGTACATACTTGTAAGTAGGCATATTCAAATTGATTTTTTTTATGATTTTTACTTTTTTGTTGTTGTTGTTGTTTCATTTTTTATTTTTACACTAAGTCTGCAAATTTAATTTAAAGATGATAAATGCAAATGTTGCCTTGACTACTTTATTAAATCTCTTTTTCTGCAAGAAATAATTAAAATTTAATTTAATTTATTATTCGTCAATGAAAGATAATCTTGAAAATATTGTATTATCATAATAAACTAGGAAAAGGTTATTTCTTATAATGAAAAGAATTTTAAATATGATAAAATTTTTAATAAAATACAGATATATGAATGTGTTTTGATATTCACTATTTTTTTAACTGAATAAAGAAAGGAATATAATAACAAAATTCACACTAAGTTTTCTTAGATTAGCACCAATGCTATGAAATTAAAAAAAAACTATTATTTTCTATACCTTTTCTCAAATACGAGGGGCGGCTGATAAGTTCGCGACCTAAAATAATTAATTAAACAAATGTATAATCTTATGTTTTTTATTTTTTTTTTTTTTTTTGAATAATCTCATTCAAGTGAAATACACTTATCACATCGTAAATACATTACCTTATACTAAAATAGCTTTCTACGGCCGCTTTCATCTCACTGCCGTCTGAATATCTTCGTCCCCGTAACTCCTTTTCTAAATTTGAAAAAAAAAAGTAAAAAGTCCTTGGCAACCACGACCGAACTGTAGGGTAGATGGTCAATTTCTGTAAATCAAGTAGCTTTCAAGGCATCCCTCGCAACCCGAGAGGTGTGAACGGTTAGGTTGTTTTGAAGAAACAGCACTCCGCGCGGTAACTCACGCGCCTGACTTAACATGTTAGCGTAATACCGGGCATTTATTATAGTTCCCTTTCCCTAAGTAATCAATCAATACTATTCCCTCGCTATCCCAGAAAATGGTAGCCATAATCTTCGACGCCGACTTTTCCACTTGCATTTTTTTTTTGTGGCCTTTTCTTTTTTTTTCCAGTTACCGTTGACCCTGATTTTTTATCATTTCTTTTAACCTGCATTTTTTTCTACATTTTTCATTATTTTTGACACTGCGATATCGGCGGTTGAGAAAAGTTTTTGACTGCCATTCAGCTGCTTACGACTCAAACACACATCTGTTTGGTGACAGACTAAAATGTGATGTCGAATCCCCTGCGGTTGTGATTAGAGTTTGAGATTCACCACATAAAAAACGTACTCCAATGCAAAATTTAAACAAGCCTCGGATGAGAGACTTTCCTTTTGATGACAGCAAAATATTGTACCGAATTTCCAGCACGAGAAAATTCCTCAATCTACATGACTGTCCCCTGATCGAAAGACACGCAACCAAATTTGTAAATTTGTGATTGACGGAAGACATGTATCTATTGTAGAAGTGGGTACGTTACTAGGACCTGAAATCAACTCGGACCATTACCTTGTCGACGCGAAGATACGCATCCTCCTTTGTGTATCAAAGAGTGGATGTCAACACACATGAGGAAGGCTCGAAGCCGAAAAGCTGCAATCACAAAAAACAGCAGAACGGTTTTCTACTCGTCTTTCACACCTGCTTTTTGTGAGTATACGTACTCGATGGCATCTCAAACACCCTACATACCACCGCTATGTAAATAATTTGTTTTCGAAGAGCTTCAGAAGCTGACCGAAAAGGGTAATGCTCGAAAATTCAACGGAAAGATACGGCGACTTACGGAAGGTTTCAAGACTGGAAGACACTTCCCCAGCCTGCTATAGGTATGTCTGTGAAAGCGTATAACCCGTAGATGATGATGGAAAAGACGATCCATTACCCAACCATGGTGAGGTTTGAATAGCGTAAGCGTACAGTAAAGCGTCTGAAGAAATTAAGCGACAAAGAGTAAGCTTGTCTGAAACATCGTTTAGTGCCGAGCTCCTCGGAAGGGTCCCTTCTAGAATTAATTTACACAGGCGTATATGTTTCGCGGAGATGCCAAATTCAGACATAACAGCGTAGAGTAAGCTCCACATTTTCTGACAAAATTTTTAAGCTTTACCCTCGTCAGTCTTCTTAAGTACATTCAACTCGGGAATTTTTACTTCTCTCTTTTCTCGCCTGCAAATGTATCTTTCTCACAGGGCACGATTGCGATTATTCCTCTTCACTGCATTGTGGCAATTCTCCTGGTTTCAGTTCTTCTATCGACCTTGTCAAAAACCAATAATTTGGCGAATAGAAGTATAAGTCAGGCAGTCAACTTTTTGGCTGTTTGTTGAGGATATTATTCTTACTAGAATAGACTACCAACATTTTTCCTACATTAGCAACTACTATATTTATATGTAATTGACGCTTTGTAACCGCTGATGCGAATTTCGGCCGATATCCTCCTCCAATTTGTGGTATTCGTCATTGATGATTTTCCAACAAAATGGAAAAACCTACAGTTTCTATTAAGCCGCCTCCGAACGGCTGGGTTTTTATGAGGAGCCTTTATTCCATGTCAGAAATACACTCGCATGGGTTGACATTCCCTGCTGAGGGGCGACCGCAATTAGAAAAGTAACTTAATTTTTTATTTAAATTAATTTTCTATAACTTCTGGATGTTGGAAGGATTTGAACTTTTAAAACCTGGCCTTCCGAATGGCAGTACGCAATGCTAACCACTCGGCTACCCGGCCGCTATACTTAGTATGAGGATTTTTAATGAAATATCAATTGTCCAACAGGCATCAGCTTCATACTAGTAAATTACCAGTCCTTTTGCAAATATTTTCTGAATAGAAAAAGTACGAATAAATATAGAAAGCGTAAAAATATTTTAAAAGAACGGTTTATTGAATTATTCATTTAAAAATTATTTTTTTAGCAAGATTTTTTATAATAGTCAGCCTCTTTCTGCAAGAAATATATAGTGAGTTTATAATATATAAATTTAATTTGTTTGATATAAATAAATTCTTATTTATGCAACTTTTATAAAAAACTGTAGTTGACTTGTTTCCTTCGGTATTTATTTTGTTTTCTACTTTTCCCTTAGATGCCTGAAATTTCAATTTATCCAAGCTATTACTTTTTAGCGATTTCAACTATGAAGTTTCTTCAATTCAATGAAAAATTGTGCTTGATGAGTTGTAAAATTACTACACTAAATTCATTTCAATACCAAAGTGACTGCGCATAATAGTCGCATAAAAGATTAATGGAGTAAAAGATGTCGGCATTTAGAATTTAATTTTTATGAATTTATAAAATTACATTTTTACTACTTGTGAGGAAATGAAAATAAACTATAACTATGATAGCAATTTATCCTTTATTAGCGACCGTACACGTACATATTTGTGTTGCATGCTATCTGAAGGCCAAACTTTTACAAATTTATCGTTGTCAAAAATATTTCCATATCCAAGAACCTAGCTAAATGAGATGTGGAGTTGACTTGCCAGCTAGTTTAGAGCCGTCCTAAAATCTGTATATCTGTTTATAAAGGGTGGTTAAATTTTCAAGGGCCGATGTTGATTTTGAATAAAACACAAACTATTTAGGAAATTATTGAAATTTTATTTTATTATGATATATTGGTATTACTCAATTATGTATGTAACAAAATATCGGCCAAATGAGCGCCGCGACCTCGGCGGCACACCTCCATACGATGGTCCTAATTTTCGATGACGCTGAGGCATAATGGAGTTTCTATGCCGTTAATGTGCCGAATTATCTCATCCTTTAGCTCTTGAATTGTTGCTGGCTTATCGACGTACACCTTTTCTTTCAAATAACCCCAGAGAAAAAAGTCCAACGGTGTCAAATCACATGATCTTGGGGGCCAATTGACATCGCCATTACGTGAGATAACACGGCCATTGAATTTGTTGCGCAAAAGAGCCATTGTTTCGTTAGCTGTGTGGCAAGTGGCACCGTCCTGCTGAAACCACATATCGTCCACATCCATATCTTCCAATTGTGGCCATAAAAAATTCGTTATCATCTCACGATAGCGAACACCATTCACAGTAACTGCCTGACCGGCCTCATTTTGGAAAAAATACGGCCCGATGATGCCGCCAGCCTATAAACCGCACCAAACAGTCACTCTTTGTGGGTGCATTGGTTTTTCGACAATCACTCTTGGATTCTCATTCGCCCAAATGCGGCAATTCTGTTTATTGACGAATCCACTGAGGTGAAAATGTGCCTCATCACTGAAGATGATTTTCTTCGAAAATTTTCATAATAAGTCTGGATAACTTTAACACGTTGTTGGATTGTGTATCTCTCCATGGTTCAAATTGAGTAAGTCTGAAATAGAGAAATGTCAAATTAAATTCGGAAAAAAACTTGGCGTTTAGGTGAGGTTCACATTCAACATCGGCCCTTACAATTTAACCACCCTTTACAATATGACTGCCTTCATTATCCTCCCATAATTGTCATTAGACATCTAGAAGCCTTTCCTATACTTAGTACTTCTAATTGCAAGTATCCGCAAAGCATGATTGATTCATTTATGATCAGCTAGAAAAATTTCTAATAGCAAGCACCCACGATATGAGTCAAAAAAAAAAACGTAGAGTCTTCCCTTTCACTTACTTTTCACAATATCCCACCACCCTGTTGAAAATAGCTGAGCTTCCACCATTGTTCTTCAGCGAGAAATTTGACTCTGCACAATACCACTTCAGAACTTCAGCAAAAATCGTCCACGACAACTGTTGAACACAATGTCATAATTCGTGACAAGATACGAGTACATTGACCGACATTATGTGCTAAACAATAAAACATTACGCACATACATACAATACAAATACACTACACGCCCTGCACAAATTGATTTTCGCCATTCACAATGGTCATTTCACAGCATTCCAATCAGCAAAACCAATCAGAATGTCACATCTCGCGCCATTTCAGTTTCATGAATAATGTGTACCCACCCGGACCGCTCAACAACATCCCACCGCTCAAAAATTGTTCTGCTACACCTTCCACCAAACATCCCGCCACGCCACCTACAATCCACAACCCACAGTAAGCTGTCAGCATAAGTGATGCGCTTTAGCAAACATCTAGCTCAGCGCAGTGATTTGACGTGGTTAACGGTTCATTGCAATGTTTTCAACTCAACACTAACTTGGCGCATGTTGTATGTGAGTTAGGTAGATGATGCCTGTAGCAACATTCAGTGAAAATAAGATGAGTAAGTGTTCGCGAGAGATAAGTCGTAAATGAGTCGTTGCCTTGTTGTCGTCCTTCTATTCTGCTTACTCCTACATACCTATAAAGGACAAAAAGAAAATGAGCAACATTTTTTATGTACCAATTTGTTTTGTCTTCGAAATCGCAATCTTTTTGGGATTTATTTTTTTGCGTGCTTCTTGAAAGCTTTGTGCTTTTTGACGTTTTCTAACTTTAAAGAGTATGAGAAAGTGTGAACTGAATTACAAAATTTCCAATTCATTCTTTCTTGGCACTTGACTGGTGACTTTTTATTTTGCTGCTGATTTGCTGATAAGATTTTATTTCTTGAATATATTCTTTCATATGCTCTCACTAATCGACGGTTGTAAAATTTTTAGTTGATATATTAGGTCAAGTAATCAGTTCGTTCGGTTTTTATCTAAGGGATGGCGTTAGATGGCCATAGCACTAGTGTTACGTGTCGCGCTGAAAATGTGTTTATTCGCAGTAAAGTACTCAGTACTTTGTGAGCGCTCGTCAAAGATGGACACCAGCAAAGAGAAAATGCGCTATATTTTACAATTTTTCTTCGATCAAGGCGAAAAAGCAGCCAAAGCAGCTGAAAAAATTAATTTAGTTTATGGGTCCGATACTGCAAACGAACGTGTAGCATAAAAGTGGTTTGCTAGGTTCCGATCCGGTAATTTCGATGTCAAAGATGCCCCACGCGTCGGGAGGCCTGTCGTCGAAAATTGGGAAAAAATCATGGAAATAGTGGAAACAGACCGTCACGTGAACACTTATTTAATTGCTGAGGAACTAAAGATAAGCTAGAAAACCGTTAGGAACCATTTGCATAACCTTGAATTCAATGTTTGGGTGCCACACGAACTAACGCAAAAAAACATGATGGACCGAATTTCGATCTGCCAATCGCTGCTGAATCGCAACAAAATGGACCCATTTCTGAAGCGTTTGGTGACTGGCTATGGAAAGCGAATCACTTACGACAACGTCAAGCGAATTCGGTCATGATCGAAACGCGGTGAGCCAGCGGAAACGATGGACAAGCCAGGATTGACGGCCAGGAAAGTTTTGCTGTGTGTTTGTTGGGATTGGTAAGGAATCATCTACTACGAGCAGCTTCTCTATGGGCTAACGCTCAATGCGGCCTTCTACTGCCAACAACTGGAGCGATTGAAGGCAGCACTCATCCAGAAGAGGCCATCTTTGATCAACAGAGGCCGAATTGTTTTCCGTCAGGACAACGCCAGGCCACACACGTCCTTGGTGTCGCTCCAAAAGCTCCAGGAGCTCGGATGGGAGGTCCTAATGCACCCACCTTATAGTCCGGACCTGGCACCAAGTGATTACCATAATTTCCTGTCCATGGCGAATGCGCTTAATGGTGAGAAGTTGGCCTCAAGAGAGGCCATTGAAAATTGGCACTCCGAGTTTTTTGTCAATAGAGACGCAGCCTTCAACGAGAGGGGTAAAATGAAGTTGGTATCTCGTTGATAACAAGTTTACGAACAAAACGGCGCATCTTTGACTTAAATAGGACAAATGTAGACAAAGTTATCATATTTTTAAAAGTCAATAAAAAACTGAACAAACCAATTACTTGACCTAATATAATGGTTTTGAAGATCCCGTAATTACTCCAGCCAAAAATTTTTGAGATTAATTTCTACTAATGGTTAGTAGAAGGGTTTTCAGAAATCTTTATGAATATATGGTAATTGTCTTTTAGCCATTAAGGCAGAAATGAAGATGATTAGTTGTATGTTTCTTTATACAAAAGAAGTTGAATAGGCTCCCATACCAATAATCATATGAGGTCTATTATAAAAAGAGGAACTTCAATCAACCCTTCTCTTCCGAATATGAGGCGTCATAAAACCAATACATCCGATTATAGTCTTCACTTAAAGAACCAAAAACTAAATATTGATCCGAACTGCTATCTTGTCAGAACCAACTTCAGTATAGGAAAGATTATATTTTTAACAATTAAGGTTGAAAATAAAAGGTCTGTTAAGTAGTTCTATTTCTAAATCCATTCCCATTTTTAGTAGAACTTTAGTCCCCATTAATAGTAGATAACTACTAAGTTTGGTTGAGTTTTGTTGATTGGTGACCTAAATAGTTGATCTTGAGTCAAGTGAGGAAGGAAGGAAGTGAGGCGACAATTAAGTAATGAGACTGATTATATTACCGCAATTGTGATAACCCTGCGACCTTGAAATTCCCTTTACCTTCTCCCGGCATCCTTCTCCTTTCCAGTGATATATTTGCTATCGCTCTAGCTTGTTTACTTTGCCTGGGCGAATTGGGCGAAACCGCTTCAGAAATGTACGATAAAATTGTAAAAGCACATGGTGATAGTGCTCTTAGTCGTGCCCAAGTGTTTCGATGGCATAAAGAGTTTAAGTTTAAATAAAGCTCACATGAGCAAGTCGAAGGTGAAAACGATCATTATTGCATGTTTTAATAGCTGTGGAGTAGTCCACAAAGAATTTCTTCCACCGGGGCAAACCGTAAATCAAGTCTACTATCACCAAGTACTCGAAAGATTGCGAAAACGAGTCAACAGGGTGCGCCCAGATATCGCTCGTAACTGGATCCTTCATCACGACAACGCGACGGGTCACACCGCCCTCAGCGTGTCCCAGCATTTGGTCTCTAAAGGGATCGCCGTGTTGCAACAACCACCTTGTTTGCCCGATATGTCACCCTGTGACTTTTTTTCGTTCCTTAGAACAAAATCGGTGGTCAAAGGAACCCATTTTGAGTCGATTGAGGACATCCAGGCGGCCGTCACGAGGGTACTCGCGGACATCTCAGTCGAAACGTTCCAGAAATGTTACGAAACATGGAAAACTGCCCAAGGGGACTACTTTGAAGGGAATAGCAGAGTTGTAGAATAATTTTTAAATATACGGTTTTTATGGAATCAGTCTCATTACTTAATTGTCACACCTCGTATTCATCCATGATTCAATTTATATTCGCTCGACAGAAATCGAGACGTTGCATCTTCCGAAGTTGGCTCTGAGATGGTTTTTAATTTTAGACATTTTTAATATGCTAGCGATCAATATAATTAATTGTGTGGTCCGAAGACACGTTTATTACCAGTCATATCTTCTATTTTGGCGTCTGAGTTTCATCCATTTGCAATAGGAACCGCACATGTGGCCAAAGGAATGTGTGAACCAAGTTTCGTCAAAATATACCAATCCTTACTTGAAAGGTCATGTATACATAGCTAAATCGATTCGTCTTATCATTCCATAAAGTTTCATATTTCAATGGGTCTGCTCCCGACAAGCCCTTATAACTTTTAATCAAGAATCGAGTCTAAGGCGCAACACGCATTTGATACGAAACGAATTCAGTTGGCGAACTCAAACACCTAATCGATAGCAATAAACATCAATATTAAGGTTGTCCACTATGGCTTAAAAGATCTGAATTATACGCGGTACTGAACTTCTTTATCATGACTTCAGATCCGGTGATTGCAGTCCCCACTCTATAATCACTTCCAGGTAAATCTTAAAAAGAAGGCAAAAAGTTGCACAACATTGATTTGACTTGATTGATGACTTTTCGAAGCCATCCGGTAGCATAATAGCTGTTAAACAAAATTTCAGACGAAAAATAGTCTTAAGAATTCTATTACTAAATAAAAAAAATTTTGGATTTGAAGAGAAAACCCTTGGAAAACATATACGCGTATGCAGTTTAAAAGACAATTTTCACAGTTTTAAGATTCCCTGAGTTCGTCATTGGCTTTAAAAGTTATCTTAAAGTTTTTCACTGCCTTCCAGTCTTCGCTTACACATATTACTAACGTTGTAACCCTTACTAAAATCGACAGCTCGTTCACTCATGTCTCTACAAAAAGTTCTTCATATATTCCTCTGTTTTCATTTTTGCCACAACCATTTTTACCACAATCCACAGCCATATCTAAGATGTATTCCAAACCAAATCAACTTATATTTCACAACAGCGTCACTCTTGGCGCCATTTAGACGCGCAGAAATGAAAAATAAACATCAATACAACAATTTTTATATTGCAAAACATACTCGTATATATACATATACATATGTATATGTACAGACAGATGATGATGAGTACTTGCTTAGCACAGATTTTTCACTTTTTCAACTTCCCTGGTAACTGCACGTGCTGCTAAATTTAACGCACAAAGACAACTCGAAGGATTTATGTTTGTTTTCGTTACTCGGCTTCTACGCTGGGTACGTACGAGGGGACTAACAAACGTTCGGTAAGTTGACCAGAGAAAAAAAATAATTTTTTTGTATTTATTTATAACTTCGTCCATTTTTTTTATTTCCTCTATATAATCGCAATTGATTTCAATCCATTTCTTAAGCCTATAAATCCACTTCTGAAAACAAACAGTCTTCAAAATCTTGCTTTTTAAGCTTATCAAGCTGAGCATTAACCGCATTAATTCCCCCCTTGTTACTCTTAAAGACCTTTCATTTTCAATTTTTTATATTTTTTGGAAGTAACCAAAAATCGCAAGGTGCTACATCCGGTGAATATGGTGCTGGACTTATATCTTCGATCCCATAGATCGCAATAAATTACTCTTTATTACAGCAGTGTCGGTTGGCACGTTGTCATGATGTAAAAAGTTGCGCCACAAGTACTCTTTCTTCCGGTTTTCCAACAAATTTTTTTTAAACTTTTCGGTGTACCATTTTGCAGTTACCGTCTGACCCTTTCCAGTGGAATATCAGCTACGATTTTAGATCTGCTGAGGTAAACTAACATCATTACTTTTGCTGCTGATTTTTGTTGCTAAGATTTTAAGGGTGGGCTTGTTGGGCTCCATACCATGGACGGCTATTTGGTTTCTGGATCGTACTTATAGAACCAAGATTTGTCACCAATAACGACTTTACTAAAGTTGCTAGACTGACCTTTTTCGAATTTGTTTAGGAAAAATTGAGCATAATGCACTCGAGCATCTTTTTGGGCCTTATTAAAAATTCGTAGCAGATTTCTTGGTGTATCCCAGATGATTACTTAATATTTGCGATGCAGTCATGGCATTCAGGTCCAATTCATTAGCAATCATTTCTTGTATCAATCGTGGGTCTTCGTCAATGTTGGACTTCACCAGAGCTACATTGACGTCATCAGTAGAAGATTTTAGTCGACCTTCTCGGGGCTCGTCTTCTACGGCAAAATATCTGGTCTGGGATCTTCGGAACCACATATAAATAGTCTTTGAAGTCGTTGGAATTGGTCCATATGCAATTAGGCATTCACTGATAATATTTATTGGCTGTAAATTAAGCTGAAACTCGAAGAGAATCACATGGCGAATTTCTGTTTGCGTTGGTGGTGACCTATCCTCAGCTGTTTTGCGTTTTCTCGCCTCTATTTTCACCGATCGTTCTAAAATTTTTTTAGGGAATACTAATAAAGTATTTGCAAAGGATTCGATATGTTTAGATTTAACAAATAAAAATTGAAAGTCACCAACTGACCGAACTTTTTTTAATCCCCTCGTATGTCAATATATTGGATTATATACTCGTATATTGCATATATTTATATGTATACATTTGGCTGGTTTAAATGGGGGTGGTACATTTTTCACATACAAAAAATTAAGAAAACAGAACGTAAAATTTTCTGATTTATTTGGCTTGAAAGAGTGTGACTTCTTTGTGCTCCTAACTTGTGAAACGTATTTGTAGAACTAGATTACGAATTCGGAAACGTGTCATTGCGAAGAGCAACAGTTATCAATTTAACACTATAAATACCTATTAGCAGAATGACTCCACCGTACTGCCATGAAAGAAAGGATACCCAATCTCACCAACAGTTTACTTTCCCAAAATCTTCGCACTAAACTATAAAATCAGATTTTTTCAATATTTCAAAATTTCAAGATTATTAAGAATCGCGTTCACATTATTTGTTTCTGATTAAATCAAAAGTAGAGCAATTATGCAGATTTTCCGAAGGTTTCGATATTTGTTTCATCCAGTAGACTACCTGATTTTCATTGCTTTACGATTGCTGGCTGTACAGTGAACAGAAGCTTCATATTTTTTCTCTTTGATAGACTGAAAAGGAAAGCATTGATACAGATTGAACTGTTTTGACATCTATCAAACTTAACTGTTGACTGGATCGGTTATAGTTAGGCATGTACATCATCTCGTTTTGCTTGTTTCATCTCTAATGTTGCTACTCTAAGTGAAAGTGTGGCCAAAGACACGAATGTGTACATTTCCCGACGTTCTCAAGAGCTGAGACTTACTTCCGGCACATTATGGCGTATTTTGCACTTGGACTTACACCTGCATCCATATAAAGTCCAGTTCATACAACAACTGAGACCCGCTGACCATTCACAGCGCCGTACTTACGTGTATTGGTTTCTTGAACAACAAGCAGTGGACAGAGACGCATTTGGGGCTCCGAGAATCATTAAATAATTGAAAACAAGCCATCTCACCTAAAAAAACATATCCTCTGGCGTGCTCTTTGGTCCGGAGATGTGGCGCCAGTTGGAAATACCAAGAGAAGCTAGGTCACTCTCCACCTGATCCTTAAAACGTAGTGGAGGTCTTCCTCTTTCTCTGCTTCCACCAGCGGGTACTGCATCAAATACTTTCAAAGCTGGAGTGCTTTTATCCATTCGGACGATATGACCTAGCCAGCGCAGCCGCTGTCTCTTCATTCTCAGAACCATGTCAACATCATCGTATAGCTCGTACAGCTCTTCATTCCATCATCTGTGATATTCGCCGTTGCCAATGCGCAAATGTTCGCAAAACTTTTCTCTCGAAGACTCATAGAGCCGACTCATCAGATGTTCACATCGTCCACGCTTCTGCGCCAAATTGTAAGACCGGTATGATGAGCGACTTGTAGAGTTTGGTTTTCGTTCGCAGAGAGAGGACTTTACTTTTCAATTGCCTACTCGGTCCAAAGTAGCCGCTGTTCTGCGTTGGATTTCAAGACTGACGTTATTATTGGTGTTGACGAAATATCTATTGTCATCAAATAAACAGTCAGCGAATAAGTATTTTAGCTCACACGTCGTTTTTTACACTGAGGCTCTCAATCTAGTATCTATAAGTACAATATTTAAAACCCTCAGTTTTGCTTTTTGCTTTGGTGGTTCTTTGAACTGAGTGGATAATTGAAAAGTAAACGCCACTCCCGACGAAGAAAAACAAAACTCTACAAGTCGTTCTTCATTCCCGTCCTCCTTCTGGCGAGATCAATATATTTTAGTATAGTAAGAAGCAGCGGCTAGGCTACCTCGGCTATGTTGGCCGAAGAACAAACGACTGGCGCGCTATTGTTGACTCAGCTATAATCATGTAAGCGGTATCTCCGCCAATACAGGAACAAAATTGACGCACATACATACGAGTATGTAAGGGAAGAATACATACATACATAAATATTTACAATACTAACCCCCAACTATTTTTATCCATTTTTCTATCCACACTTCCCTCCATTTTATTATTCATTCCTCAAGTCTTAGTTTGAAAATAAGAAATATTAGCAATTTGTTTTTGTTGTTATTCTCATTTACTTTTTTGCTTTACTATTATTATTTTTGGTCATCGAAACGTAATAGCATTAACAACTCAGGCGTTTAACTGAGCAAGGCGAACATATTTTGGGGAGTGATAGTTCCTTAATAGCGCACACTAATCCCAACTCATCAGCCATGTTTTTGTGAAACTCACTCTTCCCGCCTCTTACATCGCCTTCGCATTTATCTTCGTTTATTTGTAGCTGCGTAGGGTAGAGTAGAGTAGAGAAGAGCAATAAAATTGATGTCACGTTTTTATGATGTTGTTGATGAGTTGTTATCTTTGATTTCATTTTAGAGAGTCTGCAACGATACAAAAACTCCAACGCCAACCGCGCTGACGTACCTACTCAGTATATATACGTACACCTACTCAAAGTAGACCGCCCATTCGCCTCTTTGAAACACTTTCCTACTTACAGAAGTAGGGAAAAAAGTTCGCTGTGTGTGCTCCTGCAGAATTTTCGGTTTTCCCTTCGAATTTGTCTCTTAAGTATCTCAATATCTCGGGTTTACTTTTCTTGTCACTTTCCTTTAATTTTACTAGTGCTCATAGCACACTTCACGTTGTTGCTTTGTGGCGCTTTGTGTCGTGTTGATTTCATATTTGTTTGCTTTTTCTTGGCTTTTTCATCGTTTTACTTGTTTATTTTACGCTCTTAAGTTTTTCTCCTTAAAAGCCTCAACTCAAGTGCAGTCATCAAATTTTTTATGTCAACATTTCTCTCCGTTTCACGTGCTCTCGTGTGAACATTTAATATTATATGACACTTCAAAATATTAGAAGGAAAATTATTTAGTGGAACTAATTTTGCTTGTCATCTTTCATCCTCTCAATTTCAATTATATTCCTAATTAGCTTCTGAATGTGTATGAGCATGAGTTTATATTTATTATGATTAGTTGAAGTTCAGTTTTTACGTTGAAGTTATGACAAGAGTGTTTGCTAGTAAGTAAATGCATATA
The DNA here is from genome assembly GCA_037013455.1 of Ceratitis rosa. Lineage (NCBI taxonomy): Eukaryota > Metazoa > Arthropoda > Insecta > Diptera > Tephritidae > Ceratitis > Ceratitis rosa. The sequence continues at coordinate 9,257,207 of JAWMAG010000054.1, forward strand.
TGTATTTGTGGGTGTGTAGAAGGAAGCTCAACAAGTCCTCTTACAATTACTAAAGAATAATATTAATACAGATGAAAAATTTCTAAAATCCGTTTGCCTTATTTAGACTCACGGAGGTACTCTTGTAACGGGATTAGGAGTTGTTAGAAGACTACCTCATACATTGAAATAAATTTGCACTCCCATTTCATCATATCCGGTCTGGTACTGGACTGGTATCCCCCGACTATTATTCGTATTTCTTCACATTTATTTTTCGGTCACAGTAAGTGTAATCAGAACCTCAACAGCGTAGCGCTAGCTGATTTCCCCTCATGTACAATTAAGTTCTTTACAAATTGCGATATGTCCAAATTTTCAGCAAAAACTTTCGATTATCACTTTTTATATGTTACCTCAGTACATTCGACTCTTATCGAGCCTGCTCAAGTCCAACGAAAATGAAATAGCCGGAGATGTCGAACCCGATCGATGAATATGATATAAATATTCCATAATCTGACTATAATGAAGTTCAAATAGCTCAAATAATATCAAAGCCATGGCTGAGCTATTCAATCGACAAAAAGCAGGACCACACACTTTGCGCATATTATAGTGGGATAAATTTTGTCAATGAGAAATAAAAGGTCTTATCGAGCGTAAAGGAATAAAGACTAAAGCAAGCCATCAAGAAACTGATCGGACCTTATCAGTGTGGCTTCAGATCTTACAAATCTACCCTTGTAAATTACCCTTAAGAAAATATCGGCTCACGCTATTTGTTCATCAATTTTCAAGATGGCTACGATAACAAGAATATAAGCTGCCTCCATATCACTATACATAGTTGGGTTCGATAACCCCACAAAACTTATACGACTGTACTAACTGACGTTAAGCAACGGCAAAAGCTTCATAAGGATCCGAGCCGTTCGGTAACAAATGAGGGTTAGGACAGAATGGCTCTTTCGTATGACTTCTTCAAATAGAGGAGGTATAATCAAAAATCACTTTTCCAAGCTGGATTTTGAATGAGGCCACGATGAAATATCTCAAAGCTCTCGTCTCTTGCGTGGGAGGCAACTGTTAATAAACTGTTAATAGTATAACTTTGTAGCTTTAGACGACTTTGTGTATCTAGGAACAAGCCTCAATTCAGTTCAAACTCTACAAGTACAACTCATCATTCCTGGTCTACTTTGTGGTGGTGCAAAAGTATGAACGATAACTACATTTGATATGTCGACTTTAGGAGTCTCCGAGAGAAAGGATTTGGGAGAAATACCAGGTGTGTTAGTTGAAGTTTGCCGGTTTTTTCGATAAAGAAAGTTATGGATACCATTCCAAAAAAACTTTTTCTCTTTCGAGGCAAACCATTCGACGAGCCATTTTTCGACTTCTTCAAAATTAGCGAAGCACTGCTCTCAAGGGAGTGTCCCATCGATGCGAAAAGGTGATAGTCGGACGGGGCGAGGTCTGGAGAGGGTGCGATAATATTTCCCAATTAAGTGTTTTTAATGTGTCTTTCACCAGTTTAGCGGTATGAGACGGCGCGTTGTCATGTTGCAAGATAACTTTGCAATGTCTTCGGGTCCACTCCGACCGTTTTTCGATCAACGCAGGATTCAAATTGATCATTTGTTGTCGGTAGCGCTCCGTGATCACCGTTTCACCAGGTTTTAACAACTCGTAGTACACCACACCACACTGGTCCCACCAAACACAGAGCATTGTCTTACGGCCTTGCAGTCGATGGGCCAGCTTCACCAGGGGAAAGCCTAGATTTTTTTTCTTTTCGGGTTCTCAAAATAAATCCATTTTTCGTCCCCCGTGGCAATTCGATGCAGAAAAGATTTCCTTTCGAACCGTTGAAGAAGCATTTCACAAACGGTTTTTCGATTTTCCATTTGCGTATCGTTCAGCTGGTGTGGCACCCATTTTCCATACTTCTGGATCTTTCCCATGGCTTTTAAACGTTGGCAAATTGCTCCTCGAGTCACATGTAGTGTTTCTGCCAATTTTTGTTGCGATTGGGTTGGATCAACATGCCTCGTCTTCGAACTTTTTCGCTGCACCAGGATGTTCATTGTCTATCAAATCGAAATCTCCACTTTTAAATTGACGAAACCATGTTTCACATATTCTTATCACTGGAGCATGTTCACCATAAGTTTCTACCAGGAACCGGTGAGCTTCAGCTGCTTTTTTCTTTTGATGAAATAAGAAAAGAAACGATTGCCGCAAATGCGATTTATTTGGAACGAAACTCGACATATTCACTGAGGTAAACAAATATGACGCTATTATTTTGGCGGAATCTGACTTGCGAATTTTTGTAGGTTAATGTCAATAGAAAAAAATTACATATTGTACATGCCAAATCATAGAAATTTATACATATTGCTAGCGACATATACTAGTAAAACCGGCACACTTCAACAAACACACTTGGTAAAAACAATTAATGTCTTTTCCTTCACGTCATTCATCATAGCTCGAAAGAAAGACTTTTTGTGACTAAAATTGTAGCCTTGAAAGGACTTGAGGGCATACCAAATAATGCATATCCATACTGATTCGAAGTTTAGAATAAATCCTGATGCAAGTGCAATTTATCCGAGAAAGAAATATGTGTAGGAAAAAATTTGAGTCCATGTTGTAAATAAAAAATCTTTGTTTTTATATTGTTTTCTAGAATCTTCGAAACTACCCAGCGTATTGTGATAAATTTTTGTCTTTTTGTTCCCATAATTTCCGGGACGGCTTAAAAATTTTTCTGGGAAGTTAACCAGGGACCGACTTGTTAAAAAAAAACAAAATATTATAGTTTGATTTACTTGAAGTACTTTTATTTGCCGGAATGGGATACCAATCTATTAAAAAACAAGCTTTTATTGGTCGATTAGGTTAAATCAATTTTTCTGAGGAGACATATAGAACATGTTTTTCCTAGAAGCAGATAATGAAATAGCAGTGAGCACATTTGGTCGACATTTAGTTCGCAGGTAGCGTTTGCATAGACCATGAGATGATGCCGCCTTGATTCCCTTCAGTACACGTGAGACTAAGAATTTTATTGATGTATAATTTTTTCAGTCTTTATGGACACAATTACCTGATTAAAATTTTTGATAAATTGTCATTGTGTTTTGTATGACTTTCAAGGTGCTTGCTATACCCAATAAATAAATATTAACGTAAATTTCAAGAATAATCGAATATTAACAAATTTTAAATAAATAGTATAAAACTTACAATTCCTTTTAGATCTCTTTGTATACTCTTTTATTGAATGTCTTCCGGTTTGGCTTGCATATAAATACGAAAAACAATTCAGTTTGGTTTCAGAATCTCTACTCGTTTTTCCACCATCTATACTATATTATGGCGAATTTTCTGTACGCAAGAGCAATTTCATTACTATTATTTATAGCTCTAGTAAGAGGTAAATAAACTTATGTTTTTATTCAAAACAAGTTCTTTTAATCTCTCTCTCTATATTTTTAGCTCAAAATTGTCGACTCATGTCAGTGCGTGTGCTTGCGCGCCATAACTTTTGTATAACCAGTTGTCCACCGGAGAAAAATAAGTGCATTATGGTATACCATCCCAAGACACTTGGTTATTGGTTTGTCCACCCAACTGTTGTCTATCTGGTAGAAGCTGTGTTCCTTTGAAAAGACAAGGATGATTAAGAAAAATTTGCATATGGTAATTGATGTTTCCTCAACATTTTTTTATTATTTTAAATAAAGAAACTTGTTGCCAATTTTTAAACATTAAATTTAGAATAAATCAACCGAGTTGCTATGAGACGTTGTCATATCGTAAAGTTCCATAAATCGTTCACTCGAATACTTCTAGAGCCGAATTATGAGATGTCATATCTACGGGTGGGGAATACCTTTCATTAAAGACGGCAAAAATCCCTCAGGGGGATATCAAACCCCAATAAGGTGGCAAAAAGGCAGTTTTTTTCATGCTATCGAAGGCATTTTTAAATCATAATAGTTTATTGGTGGCTTTGGTCATTCACATTGTACTCTCGATAAGATCTCTTACGTGATATTAAGAAGAATTATCCCATACAGCTTAACATATTCAGATTCCAATCGCCAGGACTGCAATCAACCGGAAAGATTTTGCAAAGAAGCTGTGGCACTTACTAGAACATTTTTTTAAACAGGCAAATGTACAGTTAATCAATGAAAACCATAGGTTCCTCTCCTTCAAAACTAATTTCCCCTTCAGTTTTGTCCTGCTCCGTCATCCATCAGTAACCAACTCGCTTGTAACGGCAAAATAAAAAAAATATTTATTATAATAAAAATATATGTATTGCTCTCACAGAACAAAGACGGCTTTTTGGCTTTTGAAATAACAATAATGAAGAGGAAGTGTGAGAAAAACCTAAAAAATGATGAATCACTGAAAAGCGACGAGAAATGAAAAATTAAAATAAAAAAATGTATTTTTTTGCTGATACAAAGAGGAGTCGCGCCAAACTGAGCCGTGCCACGTCATTCTAAATAAAGTAACGATGTTTGTAAATGTTAAAAATAATTTATATTTATATGGAAAAAACGCGATCTTGAAATTATTTTACATACACCAAGTAAAAATTTAAAATTCTATACAGTAAGCCATTCAGTAACATCTCCACTTATTATATTATACCTACATACACGTATATTCTCTAACCTGCCTCGACAGCTTTTTGAATGTATTGTAACTTAGTCGTCTCTTACCTCTACTGACGCCAAACTTACACACGTTTAGATATGCGTACTGTTTTCAAATCTCAGCAAGTGAATGACGACAAAAAAAGCTACAAAGCCAAGATAAGTAAGTAAAGGTTATTGAAGGAAGGCAAAAATAAATGGAAAAAGGAGGAATTACCAAGAAAAAAGTTAAAAAAGTTAAAAATAAAAGAAAGTCAAACTCTAAAAAGTTGTGAGCATGTATGAAAATCACCGAGCAGGTGCAAACGTACAATTGAAAAAGTCGCCTTGAGTTGTGATGGAAATGATTTATTTATCTCGAAATGGTTTTTCACTCTAAACCAATGCCGTTAGACACACAGCGAAAAAGTCGCAACAACTCCACCCCGCTTATTTAGCCATTAAAATTGATTGCTTCAACATTTTTATGCCACAACAAGAAGACGTAGAAGCTATTGTATTTGGTATAAGTAAAAGCCAAGTTAATTATTCATGTGCGATAACAATATGTTAGAAAAAAACTGTAGTAAATTTTCGCGGAGAAAAACTCAATGTATGCTTTTAAAATATATGTAAGTATTACCGATGTGGTATGTAAGAATTTGTGTATGTGTTTTGTCTGCAAATTGAATTCTTTGCTCTCTTTATGAAACATTTAAGGTGGGACTTTTACTCGGTTGGCAAAAATATAACAAGACTCTAGAAGCTCACGACAAGCAGTTGGAAATTTGAGATGGAAAATGTACATATTTATAAAGTGGGCGCTTTATAACAGCTGAAAATATTTTCAGCCGAGTCCTTCCTTCAATTTTCTGCGTGCGCTACGATACTTTTCCAAACTAATGGAAGAACTTTCAAATTCTACTATGTCGCTTCCAAACAGCTGATGGATTTCTATGAGGAGGTTTTCATTCCATGTCAGAAATATACTTGGAGAGATTGGCATTGCCTGCCGTAGGGCGACCGCAATAAACACAAGTTTTATTATATATATTTTTTTATAATTTTTATAATTCTAAATGTTGGAACAGCCAGGATGTAAGCCCATTATCCCCTTCATAATTATCCGGCTGCTCCGTCATATCCACGTATATTATAAGTTGATCATTTCAATTGGTTTGTGAACAAATAACATTTGATTCGATTCAAGTTCTGTTTGAAAACCGAATTTCCGAGACAATCTCAATATATGGCTCCCGCCCTTTCAAACAAAGCTAGTTATTATGATTGCCTTATCACTGATCTAAGAGAAAGCGCAGCTAATCTTACTGGACCGTTTTAATACCAGCGTTGGGTATCGTGGAAAAAAGCTCCATCTCACCTTCCTAGATGCTCAAACCATTTAATATACACGTATACTACTTTTTGAAACCCACTGACACTTGCTGAAGCTAAATTTGAGAAACAGTCGAAATAAAAAGTTTAAGGTAGCAATGTCGGGCCGCACTGATGGCTCGACCGAGGCGGAAGTTATTAGAGAGTTTCTATATCCTCCTACTGTAAGTCCCCGTATTAAAGTGTCCGTTTAATATGCAAATATAGAACCGGTTGATAAAGAGTAGAGACTTTATTTTCTTCCCTTCGATCATTCGGCGGTTCTGTCAGTTCAAATTACTTATGCTTGCTACCCCCCTCTGGTACTAGCCTTGTTGATGACGACCGATCTTAGCAGTTATTTTGCCGAGGAAAAAGGCAAACCCACTTCATTTGCCATATGTATTGTGTTTAGGGTAGTTCCTCTTACAGTTAGCTCGTCGGGCACCCGATTTCCTGAAATATTCCTATGAAAAGGAATTTATCAACCACAAATCTTTTGCATAAAGTGGAGCGTTTTTTGGAAATCTTTTTTAGTACACAAGGATAATCACTCGACTATTGCGTCCGGAGTATACCCGGGGACATATTCAGTTTAGGATCCACCGGTATAAATTGAGTTGGTGTCCTCTTCTTCTACAAAGTCTTTTCTACCTTCTCGTTTAAAAGGTATCCTCATTTCGAAGCAACTATTCGAACCGAACTTTGAGAATTTATACTCTGACTAACTTAAACGTGTTATGGAATTAGTTTAGTATATCGCTTTGTCCAAATAGTTTCGTAGTTTCAACAACCCCTTTCCGCAAGTCTGAACCTTACAGCAGGTAATTTGAATTGAAAATGTAACTACCCCTTATGATTTTAGTATATTTTGTGAGCTTGTATTAATTTGTATTAATGCATTATAATTTTTCTAAAGTTGTCTACATCTGGAACCTTCCAAGCGACAACAATGCGGTGGGCAAACGACCGCCCGAAATACGCGCGTCGGTGTATAACATTATGTTAATGGCATTTGACCTGTGGGACGGCATTTCAGCTCGCATATGCGTTGACCGGGTCTCGTTAGGCGTATATGAATCATGCAGGCATTTACTGAAAGAAAAAATTTAAATATATAAATTTTTAGAGTAGTGTGCCATAAGAAATTGATTATAATGTAAAGTATATAAACAACAAAATTAATTATTAGTTATATTTTATTTATTACTTCATATATAAATATATTATATATAAAAACACTGTTTCCTAAACTTGAATCTCTCTAATTGTTTCATAAGTTTTTACTGAAGAAGCTGTAATGCTGAGATATATAATTGAAAAACCAGTTCTACGAGGTGGACATTCCCGGCGCGGGGTCGACCGGAATTAGAAAACTTAACTTATTTTTTTATTTAAATTAATTTTCCATAACTTTTGGATGTTAGTGGCACCGGTTATAATTACTTGTATATATATTTTATATATCTTTTCAGAATTTTAAAATAATATTTATTGTTAAATCTTCAGTTTATAAAAGGCATAGTTAAATCTATTAGTTTTTACACACTCTCTAATTTGGTATCATATTTTCTTAAATATCTCTATCCTTTCTTCAAGGGTACACAACCACTGCCAGATCGAGTTTAAGCACAGTATTAGCATTTAAAGTAAATAATTGTCAATACACTGTGGCAACCCTAATTAGTTGAGTAGTTGTATACTTGTATGTATATATGAAAATTGAGAAATAAAAAAGTAGAACATTCGAAAAATGATTTGGAAATTATTTTATGTTCTAGTAAACTTCTTTTCCTTATATTAGGTCTGGTAAAAAGTAGCCCATTATTTTTGCATTGAAATTAAGGCTTTATTTACCATAGTTAGAATTATCCGATTTAGGCCAAATGTACACCGTTTTGCTCGGTAATCTTTCGTCATTTTAAAGGTAATATCATTATACTTCTCTCATAGAAACTGTTGTCCTTATTGGCGAAAATTAGGGTAACCGATTTCCATAAGCTTTCCTTGAGGCCAATTCTTCATCAGCCAAATCATTCAACATAGACAGGAACAGAAGGCAAGCACTGGAAGCGTCTACAAGGAGGATATATAAAAGCTTCCTAACTAAGCTCTCGGCTTCTGGGCGATTGCTTCCTAGACGGTCCAATTGCTGACAGTACAGGTCCGAATTTAGAGTTTGACCGTAGGGTAGCAGCTCATAATGGATAATTTCTTGGCAATACCATCAAACATAGAACAAAATTTTCCTGATCGTCAATTCTGGCGTAGAGTGATCCTCTTTTTATCATCAGTCACCATCTGTTTCATCATAAGGTTTTTTTTCGCTGACTCATGTGGCATCCATACATCGAGCTCCTTTGTGTATCCAGCCTTTTTCAAGGAAATCGAGGGTAATCGAAACAATACTCGCATGACGATCAGATTCGACGATTTTCGTTAGTTTATCGACATTTTCGACAATTGGTCTTTCACACCGACGAGCATTTTTACATCGAAATTATCGGAACGAAATCGGCGAAATCGGTCGCCTTTATCGAAGAGAAATTTTAGTAAGAAGCATGTTTCTCTTTTCTCTTTGCTGGTGTCCACATATTTACCTGTGCTCAAACACTTAAGTCAGTAATAGTGATCAACACTTCTCTCGTTATCTTTTTAAATACAAAATGTAATATTTCTAACACCATCTACCGTAATCCAACGTACTTACAAAACACGGGATACAGTTCACTAAAACCATCTATTGCAAAAATAATGGACTTTTTTCTAGGTCAAATATATATAATATAAAAATGATTCAATTTGCATTACTTTCCATATATTTATATACACCGTAAATGTTTCAAATTATTTAAAAAACTATTATTATGTAATATTTAATACAAATATTTTTTACCTTCTATAAGCGCAATGCACAGGAGTAATAAAACTACAGTTGTATAAATTAATTTGGCCATTTTTCTCGAAAGTGTTGCTGATAAGGCAATGAACCGCGAAATGAATAATGAAAAGTTTAAAACTTAATATTGTTATTTATACTTCATTTGCAACTGAGTTGATATTAAGAAAGCTGTTTTGTAAATCGTTCTTTCTTCTCAGCCTTTAACAAGTTATTTAATTATCATAAATTGAAGGTTTGTTTTGATAATTCTATTATAGATAAATTTTTTAAATAATGGATTTTTTATATGATAAAATAGATGAATTTTTAATCGAGTTCCTGGTTCATAAGCTACTTTTGTGCAAAGAATATATTATTTTAGGCTATTATGTATATAAAGAGCCGGCTTTTCATTGTGCAGTATTTCCTCCATCGACTTTCAACTTTAGGTTAGGTTAGGTTAAACTGCTTGATATATTTAGTAGACTCAAGTGGACAATATCACGTCCATAATGTTATCAGAAACACTGCTTGTGACTAAAGCCCTTCACTGCTTCACTTTCTGCTGTGTCTCCAATTTGAAGAACATTGCTGTTACGTCTAATTTAGGCGTTCTGACCCTTTGTCACTTGTCGATTGAAAATGCAATATTCTTCGTGTTCTACTGACTCCTTACGTTCCCTGTGTATCCAGCATTTGTTATCATCAACAAGACCTAATTTGTGGCAGTAAAGCCCCGTTAATGTAAGAACTTAGTAAGCTTTTGTATCATATATAATTTTCCCTGTTCTGCTTTGCATTGTGCATTGCCAAAATTTATTAGTTTGACGATAGAGAACTGTTTTTCGTTCATTTACTGTCAAGCCCATAGCTGCTTCCTGCTCTAAAAAGGCTTCATCCTTACTGATTATTTATCGACCATCTCGTTACCTTATATGCCCTTACGACCTGGCAAACCATTTTCTCGCGATTCTGCAGCACTTAACTCATGTTTGCCTGACAAAGCTAGAATATTTCTTCACTTCCTTGAATGGAACTGGTATGACAACTCTTAGACAGTATTTTTATCGCCCCTTGGTTGCATATGTTTGACAGCTTTGAAGAATTTCTTATCTCCAGTTGGGAGCTGTAAACTGAAGATGCCATTCCTTCGTTAATTTTAGAACCATCTATCTGCATATCTCAGATCTTTACTCCAACTATACACCTCTATTCTAGGTAATAACAAATTTCCTTGCATTCACTCGCAGCGATTACGAATACCCAGATTTTAGCTACTAGATTTGATGGTGTTATAGGTGGTGTTGTTTGGAGTTTCTCGATGAAGCTGATCATTGAAAGTCGAAGACCCTCTTCAGCCCATCCAGATATATTATTTTTTCCATCCTTTTACATGCTTGTATATAGGACCGCCGATACCTTCTTCATTCGCTTCGCTAAATTGAGTCTCCACGACAATTCCCAGGTACTTAGTGCTAGGTTTCAGTTGTAAAGTGACCTCTCAAAGCATTGATTTGATCCAATCTGGAATTTCGCATTTTCTTGTGAATAGAAACAATTTCAGAAAAAAGAAAAGAGAATGCAGATTAATAGGAGGGAATCAGAGCATATTGGTTTTGTCGAGAGATTTCTAGAACACTCTGATTTTATGATGAGGAACATGAAACCTATCCGCTCCAACAAAATGCCCAAGATAGCAAATATTTATGGAAAAACTATCCCTATGTTTAGTGGAATAAAAATAGATAATTTGTTTAATTAATATATCATATTTTTTAATTTTTTTTATTTGACCATATTCAATACACTATCCCAGTCTTTGCAAGGAGATGCACCTATTACCCGAACGACAACAACCAGGTGTACAGGATTCCACTATAGTATTTTTCTTTGCTGTAATACAAACAGTTCCTCTTGGGGGACAATAAGGTATACACACACGATTACCCGGGCGCATAATAATTGTACGTTTATATCTACAGTCCACAGCTGGTTTTTTGGCTGTTTGAGAATAATTGGCTAAAGAAGACAATGAAAACAATACAAAATAATTATTAAAAAAAAAATTTAATAAAGAATATTAAATAATTAAATTTTGTATATTTTTATATTAATTAAATATATTTTTTTATATCATTTCCTTCTGTACAAAATAGTATTTTCTATGTTTTTTACCTTGAATTAAAGCAAAACTCAATAGCAGTAAAAATACAGTTGCGGAGCGGAATATGGGCATTTTCGGAATTATGTCTTGTTGTAGTTGAGTGCACACAAATATGTAATCTGTTTTGAGCCGTAATTTTCTTGGCTATTTATATTAGACTTAACGCGGAAGCCCAAAGCCAATGACTTCAGTAAGTTACGAATTTTATTTCATCGACTCGTCTTTGTTTAAAATAATAAAAATAAGATACTTAAACTCGATACTAGTAATTTTGAATGAAAGTGTTTAAAACAACAATTAAATTGAAATAAAAGATTCTAGAAAAAGCTTTCTTCGAAATAAGTAAAAATATTTACATATGGGAAAATAAAAAAAGCAAGCTTTTGGTTCACTTAAAGAATTATATTTTCGTACCCTTTGACAATGCATAGCATGGAATTATAGCATTGTACAGAGAGCAAAAGAAACAGAGATGAACATACAGGGTTATACATTTTGTGGTGTCGAAAATAAACATAAAAAATTAACTAATAATATTTTTCATTAAATTCCTTTTTAATTATAATGTTTGAACCTTGGCATTACATCATTCAAATGACCCCGAATCTTGTTGAAACCACATATTATCTTAGTCGTCTTCTTCACTTGCAAGTAAAAAAAAAAGTCGGTTATCTTACGACCATAAACGACCATACGCTCCGAATTGACAGTGACAGCCTCGCTGTTGTCATTTTCAGAGTAGTAATATCCAATCACACCTACGGACCAGACAGTAAGGATTTTTGGGTTTAATGGATTCGCTTTAATACATACATAATCCCGAGTGAAAAATTTGATTGCTTTTCAAGCACCCAGTTGTTGTAGGCTTTAAGAATTTGTGCGATTATTAATGGCGATCCTTGTTATAAATACTTGACTTTTCACTAAAAACAACATGTTTGGATTGACAGTTAAATCTCACAGATGTCAAAGTACAGTCATGTACTTTTAAGACCACGAAATGGATAATCCTATACACTCATGGACGAAATAAATATTATATAGTATATATTGGAAACCACTTTCAATTAGTATAACTTTTTTTAAACATTCCGAGAACATTGAATGATATATTAACTTGGGTTCGAAGTAAGTAAGTTCTAGAATAAGAATAAGACGCAGACCTATCAAAATTTATATCAACCGAATAAGAATGACGAGCTGTCTGTCTGTCTATTCGCAAGTCTGCCGTCAATTGTTTATAGACATCTTTATTGTGAAAGTTTCAGCAAGTTTCCCTATCAGACTAATAGAATGGGGCTGTTGGAACCAAAAATGATTTGAACATAGCAATATACTAAACCAACTCATATTAGCTTTAAGTAAATCAGACTATATCCAGCGAAGGTTAAATTGCAATGGTTGTTTTGAGATGAGGATACTTTCTAGACGAAAATGGAGGGAGGGTTTTGAAGAAGAGGAGTACACCATTTCAATCTACACTTCAGTCTACACGGATCCAAAATGGCCTGCGGTGTAGGAGCGTCCATATTGTTTTTCGTTTGCCGAAGCGAAAGTACTAGGTATAAAAAGGCATATAGAGTTACCGAAAGCAACTATATACTCGGATAGCCAGACAGCATTCAAAATTGCATCGTCAGAAATTATAAAATGGCTTTAAACTCGTTGACACGTCAACTGGCCATCTTCTTAAAATTGATTCCCGACCATAGTATCATTTTCGGTAATGAAAAAGCTGAGGATCAGGTCAAGTCAAGGGCATCTCTTGAGGAATATCCATGTTCATGGGGAATTATAGAAGTTTCACCTACAATTTCAACAAATACAATAGCACAGCACAGATGAAAATCTGTATTAAAGCAAAGAATACATTAAACAGGTCTAAGAAAAGCATTTTTTCACTTACAGTCACAATATCGGGGAACTGGCACTTCGGAGAGCATGCAGGTCAAACGGCTTTGCCTTATAACAACCGTTATCTCAGCTGTAAACAAGTAGAAAATAGAGAAACAACTTCCCATCTGCACTTTGGGTGGAATCCATCAGGTTCGAAGCCTGTCTACAAAAAGCGCATCAAAACGGCGCATTCAGAGCTTATTGTGCCCGATTACATACATATTTATGGACTGCACTCCTACCAATTAATTTAGTAAAAGCGATGAATTGGCTCAACTGCTTTGTGAAATCCTGACATTTTTCATTTTCAAGGACTGTATTAACTTGAGACATGTCTCCGAAGGGGTTGTATTCCTGCACTTTTTCCTAAAAAATCGATTGACTTAGCCATACATTCATACACTTCATATTGGAATTTACAAATTATACAGGTACTACTAAAGTCCTAAGTTCCTTTGAGTTATGGCAGCCTAGTCCTTATTGACTGACAGTTAATCTCACCGAAATTTTCGCACTCAAGCTCACATTAAGCGAACTTAAAACGACATTATTGGGCAGATATTTGAAAGTGGGTATTTATATCTGGATCTATGACATGTGTGTTGACAGTTGTCAATTTCACCATTTATTTTTCTAATAAAATTCAATTGAGAAATCTTCATGAAATTATTGGTTTTGATTAAGTCTTAAGTTGAAAGAATTAAGTACAATAAGAAGTTCAAGCACATTTTATTAAATTTCAAATTGTTGCAAATATCACTTCATCCACCAATTCTAACGGTAGGCACGCACTGACCAGCACCTTCACGGCAACACAGTGGCGGGCACATAGCGATTGTAAGCGGTCTTGGCGCTGTGAAGCACGTATTCCCAGGTTCTCTCGGTGCACAATTGGGTTCACACACTCTTTCGAATGCTTTTACTTCCATATCTAAGGGTGTACAGACCAGTGCTTGACCTAAATTTAAAAATATATTTATATATATATATATAAATTAAATTAAATTTACGTGTTAATTTGCATACAATTAACGAGTGCACAGAAAGCGGCGAAAAAAATTAAAACTGCGTAGATATATTTCAACATTCTAATATTCGATCTAAGCTCTGCTGGCGTTGCACATATACTGAAAACAATTTTAACAATTTTTGAATTTATATTTACATACTGGTGTGTACTAAACATTTCGCATTTATTTAATTTGTTAACGTCGGTTAATGAACTACTTGAAAAATATATTACACGTGTCCAGTGCCTGTCAAAGTGTGTGTTTTCTTATTAACCGGTATAACTTGCAAACGTACTTAGGTATGTATGTATTTATATATAATTGATTTGTATTAAAAAAATATTATTATTAAGCGTTACAAAATTCACGTGTGGGAATTAGAAAAGAAACTTAACCGCCTCTTTTTTGGTGCATTGCGTTGTTTTGTTCCTTTTTCAAGCTCAAACTGACTTATTGTTCAAATTCTATATTTTTTTATTTTCAAATGTCATTTTGTCATTTTCGCTAAAATTAAATCGGGAAATATTTTCGAGTTAAAATTTTTGGTTTTTCATAATTTTTAAAAATATTCTTTAACCATACCATAAACACTGTATAAATTCATTGGTGAACATGTGGTTAGCGGGACTGAATAGAGATTATTTTCTGATATTTACAAAAACTTTTATTTCATACTCGGGAAATTAAAAAAAAAAAAAATTTAATATAATTTTTATTATAAGAAATGCTTATTTTAAGCACCTAGCTCAAGGACACCCAAACTATTTTAGATGTAAGACATTTTTAAAAAGCTAATTTTAGCACTGGAAGATCCGCTATAGATCAGATGTTTTCCCAAGCAGCTCATCCTAGAAAGAATCGACATACACCGATATTTGCCGAATTTAAAGCGATCTTCCATCCAATGAAAAGAAGCTGCCTCTATATCGCTATGTGTGAATTTGGTATTCCAGAAAAATTTATAAGGCTGTTTAAACTAACACTCAGACGACTCGTAGCTTCTTTCCTTCAAGAATGAGAAGGATCCCTCCTTACTAAACGAGATTACAGGCAAAGTAACTCTTTATCGTGTGACTTTATGCTTCAGAATATAATATGAGCTGCACAGCTAAAGGGTGATGTTGCAATATTTTATAAGATATCTGTAAGTCGGCGCTTGAATTTTCAGAGATAAAGATTTTGCAAGGACTTGGCTTCACTTTATGTCTTCAATTGGAGCTGAATGGCTAAGAGAAGAAACGAATGTCATACTATTGTTAACTCGACTTTGATCGCGTAAGCGGTGTCTATGCCAAAAAAGATGAAGAAAAGAATGCGTTCAGCCTGTACACGCAGGGAGGTAAAACTCCAATAGAAGTTTTCATTGATTTGTGATACGATACCTTGCCTTAATAAAACAAAACTTTTTTCTTTGCCATGTGCATTGGTTTCTTTATAATATTAGCCCTCAAATAATATTCACTCTTGATGTTACTTGCCTTCTCAAGATGGTCGATGAATACTACACTAAGCACATCCTAAAACACCGAAACGCTTTGGACGTGGTTCACTAGTTGCTAACAACTCAGATGGCAATCGTTTTGGATTTGAAATGAAGTGATAGATCCTTGTTTCATTGATTACCACTTATCGATGCGCCAATTTAGGTTTTTTACTTTTAAACATTGCCAACTAAAGCTCAGAAGCTTAACCGAAGCATTTGCTCTAAAATTTTGCAACGAATAAAAATACCTGATAAGTCTCAGCATTCATGGCTCTACTTTAAATTAAAAAGGATTAAATACAAAATAAAACAAAAAATAAAACTCAACATTATAAATATATTTTACAAATATTTTGTATGCATATTTATGTATATCAGAAGTGGTACATTCTACACAAACACCTTTCTATCAACCAATTCTTACCGTTGCAATGCATTGATTGCTATTATCGCGACAGCAAAGAGGCTGTGGGCATAGGTTAAGAATCGTAGCCGATATAGCGGTATAGCAATCACTTGCCGGTTCTCTTGGTGCACAATTCCGTTGGCAAACTGTTTGGAATCTACCCACAAGTGTAGCTACAGGCGAACAATTTGGTGGTTGTGCTAAGGGAAGAAGATATACATATATTTTTTCAAAATTAATTATTAATATAAAATTAAAAATATGTGTTACTATTCTCACCACTTGTAACGGCAAAAAATAATGCAATCGAAATTATTGTTAAATAAAAATATCTAAACGTTTTAAAGGAGTACAGTTTTATTCGTGCGTGTGTTGGAAATAAACTGAATGTCTACTAAATAATTAAAAATATATTATTGCTTCGAAAATTTATATCATTTATATATAAAAAAAAATACACAATACCTGCTTATACACAAATATGTGTACAATATGTCGGTTATTAGGTCATATTAACAGTATGAAAATTAAATAATTAATAAAAGTAGAAATTTTGAAAATATTCATACATAAATATACCTATACACATATTGTACGTATCAAAATTGCTTGTATACATTTTTTTTCAACAAGTTACACTTTCCTTGTCTGCCCTTCGATTAACCTTCTTCTTGCTAATCTTTTTTTTTAAAAGACCTTACAAATGATATTGGAACAAAGGTTGATCTAGCCAACTTACACCTCAATCTTTTGATCTATAAATTTTTTTAGGATTAATTGCAGCTTGCAAATCCAATATATTAAATCATAAAACTCTGTTCCTCCAGCTTTTATTCTGGTCGTACGTTAAGCACTGTCGCGATACCAGCGCCACCTGTTTGACTCCTGTTATAAAAGAAATCTCCATTACTGCCAAAACTTATTGGATACCAACTTTCAAATGAATAAAACATGATGGGCGGTAAGAAATCTTTAATCACTAAAACCAATATTGAAAAATTTATATTTACTCAGCGACATTACTAGCGCCGCACCACAAAAAATATTGATACTTGGCGTTTGAGTGGCAATATTTCGATAGAGGTTATTAGTTTGGAGCATTTATGATCTCTAAATTATTAGTACATGTGTTTGGAATATTCTTACAGAAAAAGAAACTTATTTGAAAAAAATATAAGTATACGGATATAATTGCCAAAAATACGTGAGATTTTCCGCATTCATGCTATATATGGTATTTCTTTCGAAAATAATAATAAAATTCTCAAAATTAACGTGTGTTAAAAAATTTTATTAAAATATTTAAACCTAACATTAATTTAATAATTAGTGATATTTTAATGGCACATTTGTGTTTATTTCTTCCGAAACAGGTATGATTTCTGAATCATGTAGTCATCAATTCTTCTATACTAGACTCCTTCGATGATTTTTCTAAGGTCTGGGACAGTTTTCGGTTCTTTCTCTCGAATTGTCTCCTTCATTACTGACCAAACGTTTTCAGTGGGGTTCAGGTCAGGACTATTCCCAGGCCATTCCAGCGAATTTATTTCCAATTTATCCTTTAAAACTTTTGTCTATAAAGAAGAAAGAAATTAAAATATTAGAAAATCTCAAATTAAATCAAAAAAGTATGCATGACTTACAGAAGCTATCCGATGACAAGGTGCTGAATCGTACATTATGTAGGTAAGGTACCAAGCTTTGTAAATTCAAAGAGATTATCACTCTACCTGACACTAAATAAATCAATTTTGGTAGACAAAATCAATTGCGGCGCTAGTTATGCCGCTCAGTGAATATAATTGACAGCTTTGTAACAGCTGCAGAGCGCTCACAGTTTACTCTGAGCCGATGGATTTTTATGAGGAGCTTTTATTTCTTGTCAGAAATACGCTCAAAGAGCTTGACATTCTCCGCCGAGGGGCGACCGCAAT